>WEIT01008451.1:45444-106179 GCA_013389985.1 Dryoscopus gambensis | reverse complement strand
TTTGTGCCTATATCCTAATTAAAAGGAGCAACATGAATTAAAAACATACAGAAAGTTGGCTTGATTTTGTGGTTATTTTGGATAGGGTTTTTTGTTTGTTTTTTTCGAGGAGCAAAGGATAACAAGTATTATTGCCCTCTTTCAGAAAGCCACAAGCTAGCAAATGAAAACCTAAGCTTCTTGCTCAATAATTAGTGTCATTCATTGTTTCAATGATGTATTCTAGTATGCTCAATACGTATCAATTGAACAGTTTCCTGATAGTAGAAATCTTATTGACAGGATTAGCTACACTTCATGGAATTCTTCCCAGTCACACAGTTTGTTTCAAAGGTCTTACTCTAATCACTAATATATTAGAGAAACCAGTTGCAATTTATTTAAAAACTTTTCATTTCATATAACAAATTTTGAAGTTATTGCAACGGATTTAAATAACTTTAAATGCAAACAAAATTAAAAATGGATGGGTCTATCAGGTTTCACATCAGGAACTTAATCTCCACTAGCCTTTAACAGAAGCAGTAAATTGCCTTAAGGAAAAGAAAAAAACTTAGATTAAAGAAAAGCATACATATGGGAATAAATTATGCAGAAAGTTGAAGTAATTGAATATTAAATTATCCCTTTTGGTTTCATTATAAAGCCTTTTTTAAGGCTTTTTAAAGGAAAAAGTTAATTTACCTAATTTTACTTAGATTAATTCTTTTTCATTATTTTACTGTGGATAACCAAGCCTGTTATCAACTAGCTGATTTTGCCTTTTTTTCCTTTTTCAGACTTTCTTAGGATATTGGGTCTACCAGACTTAGCTTCTAATTCATGCATTAGGTCATTCTGAACTATAAAAGAGTATTTTGAGACCCCTAGCAGAAGGCAAGAGTCCATATATAACTGAGTCAATTTCCCAGAGAATTTGTGCAAGGTCTGTCCCTGGAGATTTTAAAAGACTCACATGGATAAAGTTCTGAGCAATCCAGCATGATCTCAGAGTTGACCCTGCTTTAAACTTGAGACCTCCAAAAATCTCTTCCAACCTGAATTATCCCATAAAAGAAATCGGAAAAAATCCAAACTATTAGTCGACTCAGCCATCGTCAGTTCATGACTAAATCTTTGTGCCAACAAAACCACTAAAAGGATCTTTGGTTGTGGTCTAAAAGCACTTCAGTATTATTCTGCTAACAACTGTAGCAGAGGAAATCCACACCAGTTACTGAAATGGTAGATTCCAGGTAATGGAATTTGGCTTCGCATTTGTTTATATTTCATATATAGGGGCAACTTTATTACTCATGTTTAGATTATGTCATTATGCTGCCATAAGTCAAATAGAGACTTGTTCAGCAGGTATTACAATTTCACCCCACAATTTAAAAAATTATACAGCACTGTACTTCTCATACCAAAACCAAGTACAGTAAAAAATAAAAAATCCAAACCCAATCAGCAGACACAATAAAGCTCAGCAAAAAAGGTCTTCAGGAAGCGGGGGAAAGGCAAGAAATTTGCCTTTGCTTTGACAGAAGTAAATGTAAACAGAAACTACTCTCATATGTATTCATATCATCGTTCAGAATTGCTCAAAGCAGTGAAGGACTGTGAACAAAGCATACATAACACATTATTCTTCTCTCTAGAGCATGATGGAACTTGATGCTTGACCTTTCCCCTAAGTGAGAGACAAGCTTTAAAGCCTTCATATTAAATTTTAAACAGAAATTAAGATCAGGCAAATGGGAGAGAAAATAAAGAGCTATTTTCAGTGAACATATTAATGAAATCAACCTAATAAAACATAAATTAAATTCAATTCTTTTTATTAGCTGTATGCAGAAAAATAAAGGAACTGAGAAGTTCTCAGAGTATAACAAAGCATCTTTGATGCAAGTAAATAATTAGAGAATCAGATCCTTTTAAAATTATATAGAATCATAAAATCATTAACATTGGAAAAGACCCCTNCAGCTCGACCTTCTTTTAAAAATAGTATTTACAGCAGCTTTACTGCTGGCTGCTCTCTTCTGATCTGGCCAAGCCATGTGTGTTGCTGTTTTTTTCAAAAGTTGTGTATGTTATGGCCTTCTCTTTTATTTTTAATGTCCCAAAGTCACTGTCTTTGTTTTACTGGCTATGACAAACCTCATTCAAAAAAAAAAAAAAATACTGAATTATATAAAATTGTTTAAAGGTAGAATGCCCAGCATTAGCCAGTTCCTTTTTCCCTTAAAGAAAAATAGTATGTTCCGAGTATTTATAAGCATATTAACTATGGCTAAAAGTGAGGCAGCAAGGCAATGGTAAAATATATGTTACATATGCTCATTTTTTCATGCAGCTTCACACATGCCTCATTTATTGTCTCGTGTTTCAGTAGAGTTTCAATATATTTGTGGTTTTCAAGAGATACCTTATCTTACTGTGAAAGAAACTGAATATTCTGAACAAGTCCCAAGCAATTTTAACTAACTCTGCTTGCAGGTAGGTCAGATTTTAGAACCTGACATGACAACAGCTCCAGGTGTTTTCTTGATATCTTGCAACTCCACATGAGAGAAATTCAGAGCTACCAACCTAAACATGCCACAGTTTCCACTGGGAGACAAGGCAACCCATGATGAGTATGTTTAGGGAAATTCTTCTCTGGAAAAATCGAGGGTTGGCAGCATGTACATATAACCTTTAGAAGGTTTTCCTAAATTCCTTAAAAACCCACTGTTTAGAGAAAAGTCCTGAAGGCACTTAATTCAGCTGCACACAGTCCTGAGCAACCTGCTGTAGCTACCATTGCTTGAACCACAGGGGTTGTACTAGATGATATTAAGAGGTGACTTCCAACCTAGAAGACTCTGTAATCAAAACTGGAATTATCAGTTGGAAGTATTTTAATTGGAATTAAAATTGATTTAAAAGAGTAAAAACTGGTCCTTTTTGTCAAGGATGAAAAAGAGTCATTTGTGCAAGTGGGCTAATCCACTAAATGAATTTTCTGATTGCTTCAGCACAATTGTCTGCTTTGCATCTGTACAACCAACAGTTTCCTGAAATGAGTTATGCGTTCGGAGCAAGGTGATGAAATTACGGGAGCACTCATCTCTCAACTAACATAACTGTGGAGTGATAGAGGGATGAATTGTTGTGTAGAGTATTTCATTAATAAGCAGTAAATATTACAGGTTACAGCCGTGTTACAGCACATACTGTTGAATGCCGAAGAATCCACCCCAGGCTTATGCAGAAATTAAGTTTTTAAAACTCAGTCATTTTTCACTAAATTCAACTATTTCAATGTCTAAACATCTCCTTACTCTGCCTTACAGACATATTTGTTTACTGCGATGGATGTAACAAAAGCAACAAATCTGTGTCAAAACCACAACCCAGTAAAAATTATTGGATAATAAATCAGTAAAGATTTATGAAGTTACCCCATAGGTGAAAGAAGATAAATCCAACAAGGTTGTTTTCTGTTTATTATGAAAACTTTCAGAACTTTTTTTATCATTTATTATTAGGGGGAAAAATGCACACAAGTATACTCTGTAATGGATAAAAAAGATTTGTCTCCAAAATTCACAAGTTAGCTAATCATGACAGCTCTCCTAAAGTAAAATATTCTGGTTTTCCACTCATCAAAATAAGCATTTCAGTAAAGCCTTTGGGGTATTTCCCAAGTGTTAGGAAAGGAAGAGGGGTGAGATCCTGCTTTCAGGAAAGTAGCTTGTTGATTTTAGCAGCTTGAGCAGCTGCCCCTGCCAGGATCAGCTTCTGAGGGGTTTCAGTGCCAGCAGTTTGAGTATTGCACTCTGCCCACGTCATCTAGTTAAAATTTGTGATTTTAAATCAGCAAGATTTCAGGTAGGAAATAATAGCTTAAACTTTCTTGTGGTTTGCTGGGCTCAGTGCTATCCCTTTGCCTGTAATTTGTGATATTAAGCCTCTGAAGGCGATGGAAAGACTCAATATAATTCAAGAAGCTCTGACCTTTGGTCTTGACATGTACTTTCATTAATGTTTTTAACATATTTATCTGGTTTGATCATTAAAACAGCTTAAGAGTGAGAGATCACTGGGGATGTCACTGTCTACTTCCCCATTCCTGCCCATTGTCCCAGCTGTGCTGCAGCTGGGTTGTTCTGTAGGCTCTGGGGCTGTCCAGGGTTCACATGCTGAGTCTCACACAAAAAAAGGACCCTTTAGGATCCACAAAGTGGTGAAATCCTCCCTGCCTGGGTCTCACAAACTCAGTCCTGGCTGTGTGCAATAAGGAGGCATTAGGTTGGGTGACATTGCTGCTCAGTCTAAGCTGATACTTCAGCTCTCAGGTTTTTTATCTCATTACTTGAAAATCCCTGAACTTCGCTTGAGTAATCCACATGCTCACTTCAGGAGTTCATGCCCAACCCAATCTGGATTTTTAAGGTACCTGTCAATAGAAATGAAACAGAAGAATTGAATGAACTGGCAGAAAGGTTGTCACGTCAGAAAATGAATAGGCAAAGGCTCAGAAACAGAGCAGCAGATTTGGAACCTGAGAGCTGTGCTTGGCTCCAGGAGTCACCCGCTGTGCAGGACAGGGTAAGTCCCTTCACCTCTTCCTGCACTTCTTCTCCTGCCTTGTCCTGTGACCTGCCCAGGCTGTAATAAGGATTTGACACCACGTGTTTTACAGAGTCAACCCGAGGTAAGGCTGCAAGGTGACACCAGAGCATGCAGGTATTAACAATGCCAGTGGTGAGGCTGAACAGTCCCCAGCCCCTGAGCAGCGTTTGCGGGCACAATCCATGTGAGGTAACTTGGGGTTACCCATCACAGGTAAATTTAGTCCTCAAATCTGGATTTCAGTGAGTGGTACAGATGAAGGCATGGCATCCACTGCCCCAAAGACAGGCAGGTTTACTGAAACACTGACTAGCACTTCTAAGACTGAGCTGCACAGGCATCATTAATGGTAAGATCTTCCACAGACTCCAGAGCTGGAGTCTCTTCCAGCTCAGAATATTCTGTGATTCTGTGGCTCCAGTGGCCAAAGACTGAGAGATGAGAAATTCCCAGGGCTGGAAGAAGGGAGCGTAGACGTTCACCAGGAATGCTTCACTGAGCCAAGGAAGCTGCTCACAGAGCTTAAAATCGAGGACCTTGCAGTCTGTGGGATGGATGTAGGTCACTTTGTAGCTGCTGCTTGTAGCAATTTGTGGTTCATTTCCAGTTCACAGGTTTGGGGCATTGTTTTTCTAAACCATGTTCTCCAGTGTGACACCAGCTGCAACTCTCCTCCTGCTGACCTGCATCTGCCTCCTGTCTGGCTTGTCACTTGCTTTCCAAACTCTTTCTGGCAAACACTTCTTTTTTTAAGGGGAGACCTTACAGTAACCTTCCTGTACATGAAGGGATCCTACAAGAAAGATGAAAAGGGACTTTTTACAAGAGTATATGCTGATAGGACAAGGGGGAATGGCTTTAAACTGAAAGAGGGAAGGTTTAGAGTAGGTATAAGGAAGAAATTCTTTACTGTGAGAATGGTGAGGCACTGGCACAGGTTGCCCAAGGAAGCTTGAATGCCCCATCTCTGGAAGTGTTCAGGGCCAGATTGCTTAGGACTTTGAGCAACCTGACCTAGTGGAAGGTGTTTCCTAGATGATTTCTAAGATCCCTTCCAATCCAAACCATTCTATGATTCAGTGATTTGTCCTGTTTTAGTGATTTAAGGAAAAAATTTTCCTCTCAAAAAGGTTGGTTCCATATCCTTGAAGGCTACATGGTGATTTTTATTGGTTGATGTTGGCATAAATGGCTCCTGTGCTCTGTTAACCTTGGGCCACGGGTGTCCTGAGCTGGCCCTCAGGTGTCACAGATCCACAGTTGAGACGTGGTTATAAAGGTTGGCAGCATCACTGGAGGAGCCACCACAGACAGACAAGGTCTGAGCCAAGAACACAGAAACCCAGCCCTACTCTTAGGAAAGTAGAAAAGTTCTGTGAATCAAAATCGACTTCATATCCTCAGGGGATCCTCTGGTGAAGCTCCTTGTGCTCTGTGGCACAGAGCAGAGATGTCTCACTGATCCCTAGAGTTTGTGGTCATTTATGTCCCACACTGCCCATGATCCGTGCAGCACTGGATACCTGGCTTGCTCACAGATGCTTTCAACGGAGACAAAGGGATCTTCATCGCTCCCACAGGACTTACCACCACCTAGGTCTCTCCTAAACAAAGCCATCTTTGCATTCCTGGTTTATGAGAAATCTTAGTTTCATTTATTACTGTCGCCAACTTTATTGCTGATACATTTTCTGATATGGCAAGACATAAGCTGGACATTTTCCAGATCTGGATGTACTGGTAAAAGGCATAATAACCTATGACATTATATGCCAGTTTTCCTATTTCAGCCTCTGTTACTTACAGTATATTTTTTTTTTGTTTATGCCAGTTGATCTACCAGCTCTTCACAGCAATTCTCAGGTCTTCCTTTCCATAAAAGACTCAGCCGTGCCTGTGAACAGTTCAGGTTGTGTCTTCTGATATGTATTACCTTACATATGCCAACATCTATCTTATCAATCCTATTGCTCCGAATTACCTGACTTTCAAGTAATTTGGAATTCATCAGCACTTCCTTTAAGCTTTGCTGGCCAGAAAAAACCTGCATCTGCAAATTTGCTGCTACTTTTTGTCTACTGAAATAATCAATCGCCAGTTTCAGCACAGATATTTACAACCAGCTTTGTCTGATTGCAAGTTTATCATTTATTTCTGTACTTTGCCCTCTGGCTCTTCACTAGTCTCATACATCAGGAAAGTGCCTGTCCACTTAGAGTCTGATGTATTTCTTATTGTCACAGCACATTGAGACATAATCGTTCAGCACTGTGAGGAATTGCTGCTGCCAATTCCATCCCAATTTACGTGTGCATGGCTGCTTGTCCTTTGTAACTGATTTATCACATTTGCCCACCCTGGCACTGTGCACTCAGCCTTGTTCTCATCATCAAAGTAAGTAAAACCACTTCTATTTTTACACATATTTTTACACCTGCCTGCATGGCACAGTTTGTTGTGAGTCCAACGCATCCTCATCCCACCAGGGACTTGGTGCTTCCTTGCTTGTCCCCTAATCTGCCCCCACAAAGCCCAAGAGCTCCCTAAGCCTCTTCCCAATATCCCTGTGCCTGTGAGTCTGCCCTCAGTCTAAGCAAATTGAGCAGCAATTGAGCACCATCTCTCTCATTTAGCTTGTGCCCTTTTCAGATATAGCAATTCTATTATTATTATTATCCCCAGTTTAACCCACTTATGGCCCAACCTGACTTCCAAAATTCTAGGGCAAATAGTAGGGATACCAAACATCAAAAAAAGAGGGACAGGTTGAGTGCTGGTTTTAACTGGGCCATTGCAGTGATCCAGTTTCAGCCACATCTGGCCCTGCTGGAGCAGCACAGTGAGGGCACAGGCGAGTCCTGGCTGGGAGCAGAAACAAGCAGGTGAGGAGAGGAGGAGTGGAAAGGAGGGTGTGAAATACAAGGGGAGGCAGAACAAGGGCGCCTTAAGCCTCATTGCAAACCTACAGCCAAGTCAAGAAGCTCCTGTCACAGGTCGAAACCCACCTTAGGTGCTGAACAAGCACAAAGTGAAATCAGCTGTTAATCCAAACAGCAAATACATGGAATATGCATGAAGAGTAAACCACCAGGTGTGTACAGAAAAACTAATGGTAGTTTTAGGTCTTTTTGAAATGCCTTGGGAATTTTCATTGAGAATGTAAGATTTATGCTGTGCAAGTTAAGAATTAACTCTAAACCAGTCCTTTAAAAGACAGATGAAGAAGGAAGTACAACAAAAATCAAAGGATGTGGTGAAGGTCAAAGTTGAAAAGAACTGCAGAAGAAATTAACTTCTCCTATTCAAGGCTAAAAAACTAACCCTAGAGTACAAGATCAGACTGGTTCAACTAACCACAGGGTCAGCAAAATCAGGCTTTGAGTGACAGGCATAGATAATTCTCTGTCCAGAAATATCTATTTTCTGTATTCATCTTTATATTAGAGTTTAAAATACCAGCCTTGCCCCATGAGAAAGGAACTTTGGTGCTGATCTTGCACATGTTTAAGTTTATGTTTTAAATATTAGCTATATGTTTTTCTTTGAAGTAATACTTGTGATACCTTTTTTTTTTAATTGTAATTTCTGATCTTTATTCAATGGTTAACATTTTCTGTAAAGTTCTTTTAAAACTGCTTTGAAGATTATTGCAGCAGATCCTCCAAACTCCACCAATCTTTATCAGATTTGGTTAGGGGAAAAGGAAGGACCAGTATTTTTAATGTTTCTGCAACAATCCCCTACCTTCACTCTGCAAAAGCAGGCATTTACAACCACTTTTTTCTCACCCGAACTAGCCCTGTCTTCTGAAGCTCACACTGGAGCAGGAGTGACCATGACAGGCTATTTTCCTGCAAGTCTTCATATCCTTCAAAGGAGGAACACCAGTTTTCTGGAATAAGAACCTTTTACTCAGTTGATTTGGTTCCTCTTGAATTTGTGACCACAAAAATTACCAGGAGAAAACCCAACAAACTAAAATTTAATTTTTCTAAGAGCTATCAGCTAGATGTTGTGAAGACAAGAATTAGCTAAAGTACAACACCCTTGAAAACTGGCCATGAAGTTCCTGAGTCTCAGCTGGCCAGCAGCTGTCAGTCTCAGACAGCAGCTGCTGCCTCTCTAGCAAAAGTCAGCGTTTCCTCATGTCCTGGACTTCAGGTTTCTTTCCAAAGGAGAAAAATACAATAATCCACAAGAAAAGCAAAACAGCCAATAGCTACATTTCACAGGGAGTTACTGGCAGCACCTGTAAGTTTAAAGAAGATAGAGAGGACATAAAGGCGTTCATGTTAAAACCCTGAGTATGATCCTAGGGGTGCAACATAGCAACAGAATCCTGAGACTCAGATGTTACATCCAAAATCAGACTGTTTCTTTCCTCTATTTACATTGACAACTTCTTCCTTCTGCTCCAACAGTAACTCTTGTAAAGCATAAAAATCAGTTGCACCAGTGAAGAGCAGTGCAGTGCCACCAGGTACCACACGTTAAAACAAATTGCCTTCTCCCAGCACCTCAGGTGCTTCAGTCTGGAGCACCAGTTCTCTGAATAAACTTCAGTCAGAAGGTGTATCCTAACTCCAGGCAACTCAGGACCATCTCTCCCCACTGCTTCAAACAAAATCCCAGCACCTCATGCTGAGGGCAGGGCTGGGAGCACCACTTTGCTGAAAAATATTTGCAGTTATTCCAAAAAGACAAAGTTTTGGCATCTTTGGAGGCATCCCAGCCCAGAGGCAGATTTTGAAAAGATCATTGATTTGGGATGGGACTCTGAGCCATGGACTTGTAACCAACAATGGATTCAGGTTTACCAGCTGGAGCACAATTTTGCAGTGAGAGTCTGGTCTAAGAAAATAAAAAAACATAAACTATTTATTCTAAAAAATGTAAGTATGAGTTGTCACCTGCCCATGTAATCAGTGAAAGAAGCCCTTTGCTAAGAATTTAGAAACAAGAATCATGAAAGAATGAACCAGGCAGTTCTAGTGCTCCCTCAAGGCATGAGCGACACAGAGGAGAGAGGGGCAAAGCGAGAGCAATCACAGCTCACAGATCTTTCCTGATCCCCTCGGAGTACCCACGTGCCAGCTGCTCTGTGCCACTGGAAACACACATTGCTGATCTCTCAGCTCAGAGGGAAGAGCAGGATCTCAGAGCAGGAGAGCATGGAGTCTGTCCTGTCCCCGCGGGGAAGCTGAAGGCCCATTACACCCAGCACGATGTCAGCCACGCGCTTTCCCGGCAGCCACGGCTGTGTCAGAGCAGCACAGGGAAAGCTTTCTGGGCCAGGCAGGTATCTGACTACAAGAGACACTTAAACCATCAATGCCCAAGGTCAGTGGCCCTGTTGTCACACAGCTGAGTACAATGTAAAACCCTCTTGGCCGTCACCTGACAGCACAATCTGCTAAAACCGACATTTTAAGATGCTTCGCGTTCAGATCTGCATCTTGCAGATAAAGCAGGAGCATCTTTGAAGCACTAATTGACTTGAAAGCCACTCAACAATTGCACAGTAAGGCAATCTTCGGCTTTAATGTGCCTCGGCACAGAAAATGAATGCGTGGGTTATAAAAACAATTCGCTCATGAGGCATCTGTACTTATAGGAAGTGAAACACAACCATTTGTGTCCTACCATTTGTACCAGGCCTATTGATATACCTCCCCTGACAGGATGAAATAGTGGTCCTGTAAAGGCATCCTTAACCTAATACTCCTCTACAGTACTGGGCTGGACTAGGTTTGAAAAACAGCCTCTTATAATACACAGATGAATTTAGCACTTAGGAAGATTAATGGATTCATAAATAGCCTGGAAATCCAACATCATTGAATTTAGTTCATGGAACAGGTCAAATAGGCATTTATCAAACCATCTGGCATTTTGATTCCCTGGGGAAACCGTGGTCGAGCTACAGATAACTGAGGAGCCATTGCAGCAGGGAAGGCTCGGTTTTCCCTGTGCTCAGCTTTGCTCTGGAAATCTCTGGCATTAATTAGAAAGCAGTAGATCTTTTTGGACAGAAGTGTATTTCTATATAGTCACTTATATTTTGAAGTGTTGCTGCTTAACACAAACATAAGCACAGTCACGGTCTAAGTGAAAGTATTTATGCTGCAATAAATAGCTTGCCATTTGCTCTAGGCCACGAAAGGATGCTCATGTGCACCCATCTAAACAGCCTTAAAAAAATCAATCAGAGTTGTTCAAGGACCTCAAAAAAACCCCGAGGTTTGAGCAGTTAATTTATTTCTGTGAGTAAAATATCAAATTATTTTATTAATATGCTTTGATACATAAAACATCATTCTTTCTGGTCATATTAGCAGCTTTCATTGAAGAGTTCAAAGATAAAACACTTAAGATGCTGTATAAAAGAAAATGATCAGTATGGCATTATATGACACACTACATGGTACATATTAGTTGTGGAAATACAAAATATTTTATATTTGTCACCACCATGCTCTGCCCCTGCCGCCATGCCATGAAACAATCTACAAATAAAAACAATGTATTCCTTGAAACAACATATCCATTGAAAAATTAAACACATTGAAATTATATGAATAAGTAGGTTAAGTTTAAGTAGCTTTGCCTCAGAGAAGAATGTTTTGACAAATACAGGTCCATCTGGTTTTCCTGCACCAGTGCCAGGATAGTGGGGGGAGAAAGGATCAAAATCCTGCCTGTGGTCACGGCCGAAATACTGTGCCCATTCCAGACTGCCTGGGGCAGGTGCCCTCCCCAGGCACTTTCCTCCTTTTCACGAGGCCTAGTGCTGCATCCCTGGATGTTGCCGGGGATTGCCCCGCTCCCTCCTGCACCCACTGAGGGAAATCAGGAACAGTTTCCTGTTGTTCAGCAGTGCCTGCCGTGGGTGTGGGCATCTGTCAGGACATGGAGAGGGGCACGGTTTTGCCGCCTCATCTTGCTCGCAAGAAGTTGGGTCACCTGGAGTTGGCCCATGGAACAAACACCCCGCAGACAGACCCCTCTTCCCTCCATTCCCAGAAGGGAACATCACACATCTCTAGGCAAATTCAAACTTAGTGGTATTCATCTTCCTGTGAGTATCCAGGAGGCTCTGGGACGCCCACCGGGCAGGTTTATCACCCAGAATGGGACCCAGATCCCACCAGCTTCCAGGGGAATCTGGAGCCAGATCCAACAAACTCAGCCTGGAAGAGTTTGGATCCTGTTATATATCAGAGGCCCAGAAAAATCTTTTCTCTGATGACTAAGTAGGGGCAGGGACTAAATGCTTAAGCAGCACTCCCACTCCATACAGCCCTTGGACTATTTGCACAGCAGAACAGTCACTGTAATAAGTGCTGGGAGGTACAAGGAAGAGGAGTCAGCCTTGGCTCCGTCTTCCCCCATGCCAGAAGAAACCCCTTCAGTCTGTCCGTCCGGCTGCGTGGCATTACTGTACAGTTCGGTGGCGTTTGCCACCTCTTCGGGAAGGCCCATCTGGAGCAAGAGTTTGGAGATAAGGCTGTTGAACTTGCTCTCTGTGGTAGGCCAAGGCTCCTCGCTTGGGGTTGGCCCCTCGGACGTGATGTTCAGCTCCACTGGGTCAAGACAGTAACCTTCAGGAGACCTCTCGAAGAGCACGTCCGTCAGGTCAATCCCAGCCACGGAGGAGGGGGAGGCACACGGAATATCCCTGACGAGCCTGTAGTTCTCCATCCACTCCTTGAGCCACTCGATGCGGCAGTCGCACTCCCAGGGGTTGCGGAAGAGGTACAGCCGCCCCAGGAAGTACACGGGCTCGAACACGGAGAAGGGCAGCGTCGTCAGGTTGTTGCTGTTCAAGTGCAGCACAACCAGGCTGGTGAGGTTCTCAAAAGCCCCTTCCTCGATGTAGCTGATCCTGTTGCGGTCCAGGTAGAGGAACTCCAGCTCCCCCAAGTCTCTGAACCAGGTGTTGGAAATGTTCCTGAGAAAATTCCCCCCTAAGTTGAGCATCTTCAGGCGCCTCAGGCCATCAAAGGAGTTTTCTGGAAGCTCGCTGATCAAATTGTCATTCAGGTACAAGTACTCCATCCTCTGACAGCCCTGAAAAGCTCGCTCGTGGATGACGTTTATCTTGTTATCCTGCAGATTCAGGTATTTCAGCTTGGTCAGGCCCTGCAGGGAGTTATAGGCCACCGCTTCGATCCTGTTTCTCTCCAGGTACACATGGGTCAAGTTCTCCATGCCCCTGATGGCACCTGGGATCCTTCGGAAGTTGTTCTGGAAGCAGAATAGCTCCTGCAGAGCAGGCAGCTCGATGAAGATCCTGTCTGGGATGTTGAAGAGGTTGCAGTTGGCCAGGTCCAGCCTCACGAGGCGCCGGAGCGCGGTGAAGGTCCGCGTGTGGAGATAGCGAATGTACTCGTTGTGGGCCATCTTCAGCTCTGTCAGGCTGGGCAGCCCCTTGAATGCCCCTGGAGTGATGAAGGAGATGTTGTTGTGGTTGAGTGACAGGGACTTGAGGGAAGGCAGCGTCCCAAAGGCCCTCTCGGACAGGAACTTGATGCTGTTTTTGTCCAGGTTGATGGAAGAGGCTTCGCAGGGGAACTCGCTGGGGATCTGCCCCAGCCCAGCGCGGTCACAGAGCACAGAGCAGCTCCGCTCCGGGGTGCACACGCAGCTGGGAGGGCAGGAGCGCACGCAGGCCCACACCCCATGGACCTGTGGGACCCAAAGGATCACTGCTATCCCCACGGAGGCATGGCAGGAGAGAACAGGATGCATCATTAGCAAATTATTTACTCACAGCAGGAAAAAGAAATTACACTGTCTTTGCCTCCCCTCTAGCCAGGCTAATTGCCACCTGTGCACCAATGCTGACTGAGGAGCTCTTGTGTAAAATTCCTAAAAATCTTCTGCTGGGGTTTTTTTAAACCTGCTGAGAGTACATGTCACCTAGAACATCATCTCTCATTAATTCCTCTCCCCAGGAGGGGGCTCACCTAGAAGTCAGTATTTCTCAGTGTCTCTGTTGTGGTCTCTCTTTGGCCTTGTGGGGACATGGTTTGGCCAGGGAGCAGGTGGAGGTGCTTTGAAGGCCAGCAGCTGTGGGTGGGTTACAGCATTCCTGGGTGTGGAAAAGGGGAGGGCAGGGCATGCTGAGTCTGGCAGTGGGCAGGGGAGATCACTTACTTGCCCAAAGTGAGTCAAATTCATACTTTTTGCTTCTTTCTTTCCTTTGTTCATTCGACCTAACATTTCTCCACCAGAGCCATGAGCTGGTGCAGCACTGGAAGGGGAGCTCAGCTCTCAAGGAGATGCAATGCAGTGTTTGAAAACACATTCCCACTGAGTACTGGTACAACGGCGTGAGTAAAAACAAACTAAGAGATATTGTTCCAGTGCTGGCTTCATGATTTCATCATAGATGAGAAACTGCATCTCCTGCACAGTTTTTGCTGCTTTGCCAGTTCTTGAAACAGTTACCATAGTGCCTTATGTTTGATGGGAGCAGCCACTTTGTCCTTTATCAGCCTGACATGGGAGGTGCACAGCTGTTGTTTCTTCCCAAGTTAGTCCCACACAGGTGGGTGAACGACAATGAAGAGAAGAAAGCTCTTGGGAGAAAGGAGAGAATAGCAAAAAGGAACAAAAGGACTGGGAGACATCAGCCTCCACAGACAAGCTTTTTTGTGGGGAAAAAACATCCAATCAAAAAAATTCTGAAAAGTGATTTTTTTTTTTAATGCAAAATGCTTTTCCCCTCTGAAAGAGAGGAAATTTAGGTTAGCTATATGGAAGAAATTCTTTACTGTGAGGGTGGTGAGGCACTGACACAGGGTACCCAGAGAAGCTGTGGATGCCCCAGCCCTGGCAGTGTTCAAGGCCAGGTTGGGTGAAGCTCTGAGCAGCCTGGTCTGGTGGAAGGTGTCCCTGCCCATGGCAGGGCGGCTGGAATGAGATGATCTTTGAGGTCCCTTCCAGCACAACCCATTTTCTGATTCCATGAAAATAAACTCACTGGAGAGGAAGAACTGAAGGCAGTTTTTTAATTGCTCTCCCAGGCACATCCTACCTTTTCCTCAACAAAAAGAGAAGCCACATCAGCAATCTCCATGTACTCACTAGCAGGAAATGGGGCCCTTGCTGATGACTGATTTTCTGCTTTTTTTTAATTCGCTCCCACACAAACATAAAAATAATCCCTTTTTTCAGCAAAACATGAGATACCAACAGCTTTACCAACAGCCACCTATTACAGCCCTGCTGTGATCAGGAGGGTTTCCTCCACTCCTGCTGAGTGTCCAGAGGAGGAAGCTCCCAGCAGCTGGGCTGCCTCTCCCTGTGGTTTCCAGCACAGCAGTTGCCCACTACAGCTGTATTCCCATGGGCATTTTTAATAAGAGAGACTTGTGAGGTGATACGCCAGGAAGCATCAGCCTCAGCAAACATCAGGCTTTTATTATTGCAGTCCTCAAGGCTTTGATGTACAGGACAAATGACAGTTTGAGCTGCAATTGCTCTGCTTTTCCTCCATCCTTTCTAAAGGCAACATGCAAGGGACTATATCTAGGAGTTTACACTGCCTGTGTAAAGAAGACTTGCTAAACCAGTTGCTGGGCAAGTCCCCACTGAAGAGCATGAACCCAGGAGCTGCCCTGCCTGTGTCTGTTCAAACCATCCTGGTTATTGCATGCAGAAGAGGTATTTAGGTACATGGAGAGACCATCACAAAAGGATGAGCTGTGGCCTCTTCATCAAAATTCAGGTCTCATCATGCCTGGGCATGCTATTGTGACTGGAGAATTAGCAAAACAGCATCACTTCAAGGATAAATGATAGTGAAGGACTCTGAGAGATGGAAAGGATTTTAGACAGGCTGTAATTTTGTTTGTCTGCTCTTCCCCTTTTCCCCATGCCCTTATCTAACAGCCACAGCTAAAGGAAAGTCCCCTTCAGTCCCCCTGACAACAGCTGGAGTCTAAGGGCAAGAAGGGGAACAATATGCTAGCCTCAGATTGCTCTTCCTTTGTGCAGCCTGCCCAGGGGCTGCCTCATTTGCTCCCCTCTGCACCAGTCCACCCTCTGCATGCCAACAGGGGCATATGTTGTTTTTGTTAGGCAGTTATGTAAACCGAGGGCCAGACAGATTAAGGATTTGCCTGTTCCCAAATGTCTGACCGCAGGTGGTTGTCTGGAAAATGAGGGATGCAAGTGTTGCTGCTGGTAGGGAGCCTTGTATGGGTTCGGGGTGACATCCAGAGGGGCATTTGTGCATAGGCTGCCCCACAGGTGAGGCTGTCCTGAGCAAGCTCCGTGTTCCGCTCCAGCTGCCCCAAGCTCGGTCACACCCCTGGCGTTCAGAGCAGACTTCCACCCACTGCTGTGCACACAGTGGGCACTGTAGGAATGAGCCTGCTGATAACCAAATACCGTCCTTCCCCTCCCTGCTTCCTCTCTAATCACGCAGTAAAGGAAATGTCTGCACCCAAGCCATATCCAGCCTGTTTTTCTTATACGCAATTGCTAAATCTGGGTCTTCTGCTCATGGCGTTTCATAGCAGAACTCTAAGATCTCTATTTACAGGTGTATTTTTTCACTGTGCAAGACATGGAAAGCAAGTGCATGAGGACCATCCAAGGAGAAAATATCCCCCAGCAACAGGAGCTCAGAGAAGCCCCTCAGCAATGCAGCCTTTGTGGCAATATCCCCTCTTTCTCCTGGAAAGGAAGCTGGAAAAAATCCTCTACCTGAACCCTAACAATCCCTCGGGAGAGCTGTTGCTCAGCGCAGAAGAGATCAGCTCTCCTGTGTTGGCCAGATCACTCTGATCAACATGGCCTGAAACATTCCCATCTTTCCTGCCTTACTGCTTCCCCTTCCCTAAAAAAGGATGTTCACAGACAGAGCAGCAGCTGAAAGATTTCTGCAACTCGTTTACACAGAGGGTGCTCAAATGAGACGTGTGTTTGAGAAAAAGGGTGAAATACAGCAGTAAGGTCAAAAATATTTGTGACATTAAGGAATAAAAAAAATTTCCTTCCACAGATGATATCTTTTGCTCTTTTAAATACTACAGTAACTCAGCATTTGGAAGAAAGAGTGAGAGATCAGAAGAAAAGAAACAAAAAAAAGAAAGGTTGCAGAGTCTTAAGAAGGGTAAAGAGGCAATGATTGCAATAATTGAGTATTTAACCACCACCTTTCCAAATGACCTGTCTAATCCACTACTAGATAATGCAGAATAAGTGTATACTCACCATTTAGAATGATGGCAAACATTACCTTGATTATTCTCTAGTGGCATTTCAGGTCTGGCAAGCAAACTTGAGGGATCTAAAAGCACACAGGAAGAACAGGGACAGGTTTCATCCTCTCTCATTTCCCTGCATCATTCTTCCACAAAAAGTTCTACGTTTAGAAAGGAAAGTGAAGGAAAACGCTCTTCTCTCACACACTTTCAAACTGAAGAAGTCCCCAGCACCCTCCTGGTGAGTATCTTTCTTCCACCACTCACCTTCTCAGGGAATCCTGCAGCTTTGTGCCACTGCTTTTCAGGAGCTCATCCGCATCCTTCCCACAAGCCGTGCCGAGGGCAGGTTCCTGTCATCTGAGGTGGGAGAAGATCACCAGCAGTAAGAGACTGGCTCTATCCCCAGGAAATAGGTGCTGGTACAGAGGAGTGTAACCAGCTTAGCATCAAATAGTGGAAACCAAAATTCCCAACAGAAATCCAGATGTGTTCCTTACCTGGCCAGGCAGTGGCTGTGTCCTCCCTCCTACTCATGAGGCTGCCCTTAGCCATGCGAGCCAGTCTCTGAAAAGTTGGCATTTTTTTCTCACAAGCTATCATTTAATGGCAGGAAAATCCTCTGTATCAGAGCAGGATTAGCGGAGATGGAAGAATGTGTCTGTCCTCTAAAGCTCCCAAAGCGAAACAGGGATTGCAGGCAAACCAAACGGATGCTTTCTCCCCTCTGCCAACCTGCTCTCCCCCCTCATTAAAAAAAAAAAATACAGTCCAGAATTGGACTGCTGCCACTCAAACAGCATTGCTGAAAGTCATTACTCGACTCCCCATTATGTAATGGCAGAAGGGGTGGGAGAGTGCTGCCTAAATGGAATTAAATTTGGGGACAATCACAGGCTTATGGCTTGCCTGCACTGAGCTCTCCTAACAGGCACAGCTTGAGACTCTCATCCCCCATGCACATTTTCTCAGCCCCAGTGTGGCTCACACACTACTAACAGGATGCCAGTGTGCTTTGCTTCCAAAGGAGTTGTTCCTGAAGGACAAGGAGACACCAAAAGCACCGGGAACAGGGTCAGCAAACACAGGGAGCTTGCACTGTGTATATGGCCTTGGTAATAATAAATTCTGGCCTGTCTATGAGTGTGTTTTGCTTGTGATGCAGCAGCTGGTGCATGGAAATCGTAAGGACAGCTTCTGTGTGTGGTGATGTTTTAGCATTCAGGATGTGAATTGGGGTTTAGAGCCTTTTCTGACAGAATGATGATGGTTTCTTTGGAGAGTGGGGGCTGAATAAGTGCATTATCTCAGCCTCCCATGCCTTAGGTAATTGCATTCACCATGTCAGAGGGAAAAATAGCTCCACTCTTTATTTCCAAGTGAATTATTCTGCTTTATTATTTTTTTCCCCAGGAAATGGAACACCTGATGAATTTATACTTGATACAGCAAGAAAGATTCAGCTGGGAACGAGCCTGCTGCTGCACAGCTCTTCCTGCAAATTAAAGCACCCAGCTACATCAGGTTTATTTTGGTTTGGCTTTCCCTCAGTCTTAAGGCATCTGGCTGGCACCTCAGGAAATCTGTCTGTACCAACAGTGTGCAAGCAGGCTGAGCTGGGGGCAGGCTGGAGGGCAGGGGGTGATGCGTATAGCACAGATTTTAGCTGAAGGATGCCTTTCCCCACCACCCTGCTGTGCTAAACCCTCCAGCTTTGTACTTCAGTGCTTTGCACCGCGCTGTTTTGCAGAGGAGGAAAGAGATTTGCAAAGCCACAGAGGGGCACGTTGCAGCCTCCACCACAGAGCTGAAGCTGCTGGAGACCTTGTGGGGACAGAACCAGCACCAGCTGGGTCCTCCCCAGTGACGGGGGCAGCTGATGTTTCCCCTGGAAGCCCTGGTTCCCGTGGGAATACCGGGAAGCCACAACCTACCCGATCCCAGAAAGCAGATCACTGGCCTCTCAGCCATGAAGAAACTGAAAGGGGAGGAGGAGGAAGTGCTATTCCCACTTCTTTCTTCCCCAGTATTTGCAAGAGCCTTACCAGGGGTACCAGGAGTAATGTCTCCCCGCAGTTGCACACGTGCTGTCGGCAAGGTGGGAGGCAGTGGAAGAGGAAGATGCGTGGGATTTGGGGACAAACTAGTGTGTGACCAGCTGGCAGCGCCCCGGGGATCAGACCTGCAGCTCGGTTCACACGGCAGCGATAAACCTGCTCCTGGGGAGCGAGGAGGGGCGGATCCGCGCCAGGGCACCACATTCCTGTGAGACTTCGGGGCTTCCCTGTGCCTCGCTGCTGCTCTCCCGTGTGCACACATAAGGGCTGGTGCGATGGGACGTGAAGGACCGCTGAGCCTCGGGAAGTGTTTTTGCGATCAGCAGAACCACCTCCCTCAGAGGGGCAGCTTGCAGGACCGGCGAAACTCCTTCCCAGAGAAGGGCCCTGGCCGCCTCTGCTGTGCGCAGAGGGTGGGTGGGGGCCGGTGGGTTTGATAAGCTGGGAGCCGTGAGCACCTCAGCAGCCCCCTCTGGGGCGGGGGGCAGCGCAGCAGGTGCCCGCTGCGGACCCGGCAGCCGCGGTGCGGACGAGGCAAGGCTGCCGAGGCCGGCTGCAGCAGGGGCTGGAGGAGGGCTGGCAGGGGGCACCTCTCGGAGAGCTGCTGCAGCAGGCAGCCTCGTCGGACACCAGCACAGGCAGTATCTGCTCCTGCAGCAGCTTCTGACCGCAGCTGTGCCATCAGCATCCACCCCCCACACACAGCTCAGCGACTGCAGCCGGCCCAGCCCCACTCCGGATTTTCTGCTATGGCTGGAGGTAGAACAGGGGCAAGAGTCACTGTCCAGCCCTCTCACCCACAGCCTCACCAGCCACGCTGTGCTGGCACACGCGGAGCTCCTGCCTGGCCAGCAGCAGCAGCAGCTCCACGGCTCACAGCAATGTATTCCTCTGCACCATCCGCGGGCAGGAGCCTTGCTCCAGCCCCCAGCACAGAGAAGATATGGACACATCGGCATACGCTGGGGGGAGGCTGGGGAGCTGGGAGTGGAAGGCAACTGAGGTCCCAATTTCTTGGAAAGTCGGGGCGCATCGCCCTGTGAGTGGCTTCAGCAGAGCACTGCAGGTGCTCCAAGCAGAGCACCCCATGACCTCGTGAACTTCTGGCAACTCCTGATTCATTTCCTGATAACCCTTGGCCCTGAAAGGGCATGACCATGTGAGAAGGAGGGCTCAAAAGGAGAAGTTTTTAGTCATCTTAGGTATGAAAACTTAAATACCAGAGTGTACATAAAGGAGATCAGAATTTATTCTCTAAAGAAACAAACTTGGGCTCTAAACCACAGCTCAGCATTATTTAGAGCATGACTCACAGCTGGTTAATGCTGAGGGTTGAGCACACTAGAGATGCTCAGTGTTGGGAAGCTGCTGTGGCTGCCAGGCTGGAAGTAGACTCAGAAGATACAGACCATGCTACTGCAGCTCTGTGCTGTTAAATTTTTTTGCCACCAAGAGTTCTTCCTCATGATCTATCTTGCTCTTTTTAATCTCTGGAAAATCAGAGAAGCCAGAGGTCAACAGAGCAGTGGATACAAGACCGGAAAGCAGCGGAGGTATGCTGCCACTGAAAAAAAAAAAATCATAGATGTTTATATCTGATCTTCCACCAAAAGAATTTGGAGCATTGAGTCCTGATTGGAGGAACACGCTCTGCTCCAGAGGTGTGTGCTGTGGGGACATAAACTTTGGCACAGCTTCACCAGCTGGCAGTGAGGACAAGTCTGCCTTGCAGGGCAATCCTGTGCAGACTCAGTGCAAAGATTGCTTCTAAAAGACCATTTCTTCATGGCCAGGTGCATTTCATGTGATGGTGACTTAAGGATTTGTAGGTAGCTCCTATCTCTGATATACATTGATATGATTTAAAATTATCACTGGGGACTGCTTCTTGCAGGTTAAAATATTCCCATTATTTTCTAAGTTTGTCCAAGAACACCTGGTGGGACTCATTTCACCTAACTGAAGGTTAAGAGATCTCATCTCACCCACTTTACCCACTTACCTGTGGGCATCACCATGGCCCTCAGCAGGGCTCACTTTCTCTGACAGAGGATGGCAGGACTGCCAAGGATGTGCAGCTTTGATGACACCAGTGCTGGCTTAGCTGGAGGCCTTGCACATCCAGACACTTCCAGCCAAGTGCTGCCTTCCTCGGAGCAGTGAAGGGGCAGAGCTGCTGGCCTGACTCTGGTGGCTGAACATCTTCACTCCCCTGGTTTTTATCTCTATCAGCTGCTTGCACTCATGGGACCAGTGCTGGGGGTGAGGTGCCTGTGCCACAGAACACCCGAGCCCCTCCGCCTTCCCCCAGCTTTGGTTTCCTGAGCTCCTGTAACAGCGGTCACAGCTTGGTGCATACTTCCCCTCTTCTCACAGCCACAGTTTTGTCGCACATCTGAGCCTCTCCTGTGCACATAATCACCAGGGTGACCTTTGAAGGAGCTGCCTCAGCATTTCTCAGCAGAGCTCCTGTTGCCAGTGCGCCCGTGGGACCATGTTGCACACAGGATGGTCACACAGGGCCCCAGCTGGCCTGAGTTTGGGGCAGGGAGGGGGTGTGCTGTGCTAGGATTACAGCCCTGTGAGCAGACAGGATGGACCAGTGTGGCTGTGCTGGGGTTTGCAGCTGCAGCTCAGCCTGCGCCGCCACCAGAAATAGCACTCAGTACACGCGTGATGTGGCTGCTCACAGGAGACACAGAAGCAGCTGAGGAGCCAATCAGGACTTCGAGAGCAAGGAGTTAAAGAGCTTTCCCGTGCTCAGAAGAGAGGACAGCTTTTCTTCTGCAGGCAGGGGTTTCATTTTTATGTAGACTGAGGCCACCGAACTTTGCTCAGGCATTGAGTTCCAGAGATCCCTCACAGCTGGCCCAGCCCCCTCAGGCTGCTGTGCTGTGTCCTTGTGAGTCTGCCTTCTCCTGGTCCCACCCCTGGCGAAGACCAACACCACTTCAAGACACCCCTTGGACAGAAGAGCTGCTCTGGTTCCCCCCACGATGTCTTCCCTGTGTATCCTCAGCAAGGAGGGCCTTAAGCTCACACCAGCCCTTTAACCCTCCCACCTGAGCCACGTCCCCGCCACACACACACGGGCTGCCATCACAGAGTGGTCTGAGTGGGGACAGGTTCCTGATGGACCCCTGACTGTGGACTGAGAGCACGTCACAATGCCCAAACCCAGCCCAAGGGCACAGCAGGCTGCCTGCAGGAGTAATCCTGCAGGATTCTTCACCACCTGGTCTGTGGATGAGACACGGCAGCCAGCAGCAGCTCTCGGCAAGAAATAGCCACCAAAAAGCCACTTACCCACGTGGAAAGCAATGAATTAATGCCAGTAAAACAGCAGGAAGAGGAGAGGGTCAAGCTGGGCACCAGATCTCAGCCCCAGCCCAGGTGCTGCCTGATGGCCAAGCCGTGCTGCAGGAGAAGGCCCAGGAGCCTGCGGCTGCAGCAGGAGCATCTTCTGAAAGGGAACAGCACACTCTAGGGTAGGCAGCCTGAAGCAGATGCAGTGCACAGCAAAGCACGGGCGTGTGTGTTCATCTGTCAGGCCAAAGCTCTGCCAGCAGCCCAGTAAGACATCACACAGACGCCACACAAAGAGGACAAGGAGCCCTGGGGATGGAGTGTAGTTCCATCAGGGTCAAATCCTCCCGCTGCATGGCAAGGGCGGGACAGAGATCCTCTCCAAGTCTGTCCAGGCCACTGGATTTTACATCAGCTCACGAGGTCTCTCCCGGCCCATCCTGCAGACGTGGTTTCATGTCTCTCTCGTGCCAATCAAACAGTAGCATTTCCAGCAAGAACGGAGCAGTGTGGGCTGCTCTGCAGTGAGGGGCTGGGCGTTTGCCGTGGAAGCAAGTTCCTGCTTCCCACTGCAGTACATGTGTATGGATGCAGTGCTGAAAAACAACATCATTTGGGCTACTGGGTAACTCTCCACAATACCCAGAGCAGTCCTGGGGAAGGGGAGGGAAGCTGGACTCAGATCTGTATGAATTAAAACTGAAGAGGGACTTACATCCATGTTTCCCACATCTGCTCTGTGACTCTTGGCCTTGACTAAAACTGGCCAGCCACGCTCAGGGTTCTCTGTTCAGGGAAAAACTGCTGCTGGTGAAGCCTGCATCATCCTCCTCTGCAGGGTGAGGGGAGCCCTGCCCTCCCTCCTGCCTTCAAGCAGCCCTCATGTGCAGCAGGGCATCACCTGTGTCCGGCGTGCATCCGAAGGGCAGCTTCTGCTCCCATGTTGCACAGCAGATGGGGGAAAGTCAAGGCTGGCAGCACCTGGACCAGCCAGCCTGCTCCCCTGCTGAAGGTGGCACCCAAAGGTGCCAGTGGCATGGGCATGCACAGCCAGGGAGCCCTGGGAGGGTGTGGGCTCATGCTGCATTTTCCAGGAGCTGGGGAGCTGCTCTGCTCTGCTCCAGTCCATCTGTGGGGTCATTTCTATCCTGTGTAAGTGTGGCAGGATGATTCTCCCCCAACCCCCCTCGTGCTTTGACCCAGAATGTGGTCAAGAAACTCAGTGGGCAATGTCCTATTTGCAAATCTATCAGGGTGGATTGAGAGGGGAGCTCTGTGTTGTTTTGGTGTTGAATTATGCTAAAATCAGTCTGGCACACCAGCCCTGAATCAACACCCTGACAGTAAGGCAAAGCTTTGGCACATAAGCTGCTAAACTGGCCTGGAGGCGTACGACTGACAGTCAGCCCCTTCACACTCTAAAAATCCAGTCCACTTTCCATATAGTAGGTTCTTCTGAGATACCCCTTCTGGGACTGTGTGTGGAGATTCTCCCTTGATGCCCCTCAAGGTTGTTCCTCAAGGTTAAGAGAAAGAGACCTGCCAAGGAGTGTTGGTATGGTGAGTTACATCAATCTCTACTTAATAACTATTTCTTTTTGCTAGCTTTAACACAATTGCTTTAATTTAGTGCACTATATTTTACTATACACTAGGAGTAGTTTCAGCTTCTATACTGTGTAGTAAGTAGTTCTGATTAAGAGCTTTTGTCTAATCATTTGTCATAATAAAGAATTCATTTTATATAAACATATCTGATTTGCCATCTTTAAATCCTGCAGGTCAAAGTTACTTGAACTGCTGACAGTCTGAGGCTAAGACTGGATCCAGCCACCCCCAGGGTCCTCTCTCTGAGAAGGAGGCAAGAAAGCAAGGGGGTCCTCTCTGCACCTCGTGACTCAGCGGCAGGGTTTCTCTAGTAAATTTTGTCTGAAACTTGCCCTCCAGCCCGGAACAGTAACAGAGAGCTGCTTGTGTCCTGCTGAAGTCCTCATGCCATGCTTTCCACTGCCCAGTGCAGTGACTCCCCGCAATTCCCTGTGATGTGATGGGAAGCCTGCACAGTGCACAGAGGAAGGCAAGGACACGGCAGCGAGTTCTACTTAATTCCCCCTCAGAGCTCGTGAGTCCATTCATCCTGATAAAGCTCCTCCACAGGCAGGCAATGCGCAATGAACTTACACGCAGCTCTGCAAACACCTTTTGAGACAGCCTTTCTGCACTAAAGGCATTACAGGCCCTATGTTATCCAAGCCAACAGCCCTCCCAAGACTCACCAGACACTTTTTTTACCTCCTGGTAATTCATCTCGCCCACCTCCAGGACAGGATCAGCGCCACCTTCTCCCCACTGTATAGGGTCAATATTTGGGTAGGTTCATCACTTACCTGGCTCTGCTTAACTCAGGCATTTATTCAGCATCCTGCTCTGTAACCAGGTCAGGTATTTGGGAGAATGAACCAGAAGCCCTGGGACTCTTGGATGAAGGGACCTGGGGGGCTATAGCTGGGCTGCAACATGATTTTTACTCCGTTTGTCATGGCACTTGCCCCTGCCTGACTAACACTTTTTTATGCAAAAAAACAAGGAGCACTGCAACATGCCAAACAAACATAATTACCCGGTATAGATCTAAAATAGAATTCTGTTGTCTGTCAAAGATACTGGCAGGCAAGAAAGGGAGAAAGTATCAGATCAGGAATAAACTTCAATACCACAATAACCAGCACACTAAACTGGAGTTTAGAGCAGTATACACTCACCGATGATCGGGAAGATTAGCTAAATGAACTTATAATGCCATACTGAATATGCAACGGCCGTGCATTCTGTGAATATATCAAGCCCAGATGTGAAACACATCATTGCTCCAGGGCACACCAGAGGGGGATGGAGCAGTGGCTGGGGTCAGGAGCTGCCCTGGGGTCAGGAGCTGTGGCCATCAGGAGGCGTCTGCCACCTCCACAAAGTCCATCTGCAAGGGGTTTAGATCCTCCAGCTCAGTAATGCAGCTGCTCAAACATCCTGCACCTGACATATGCAGAGTTTTTGCACGGGTCTAAGATGATTAAAGCTAGCAGAGCTTGGGGGTGGGAGGGGAACAGCCACTGCAGGAGATAGCTCACATTTACACCCACATATTCTGCTTCCCACTCATTCCCTGCCTGTGCTTTTATGGGCTGCTTACACCTCCTCCTCCATACCAACCCTGGGCGTCGCCAAAAAAAGCCCCCACAGCCATGACACGGCAAAGACAGCAGATCCCCCACACTGGGGTGTATTTATGGATCGCAGAAGTACAGCACTTCTGCTCATGCAAAAGGCTCTGTTTCCTGCCAGCTGCAGAAGACCTCGTTACCTGAGGGAGAAGGAAGGAGTTCAGCACCTTTTTCTGAGACATCGGATTCACGGTGGCAGAGGATGCAGCTCCTCTGCAGCAGGGCAAGTACTACGCTCCCAGATAGGATCCGCGCTGTCCCAAACCTAGCAGCTGGCAGCGGGAAGAGAAAGCTCCACTCCTGCGAGCTTGATAGCAGCAGCGCTGCAGCCTGCTCATCCCTTAACCATTCCTGGGTTGCATCCAGGGATGCAGGTTGTGTTGTGTTCACGGGAGCCTGCAGGCAGGCGGGGGAACCCTCTGTGCTCTTGTCAGAGAAGCTGTGCCACAACAGCTGGGCTGTAGCCACCAGTGTGTTGCAACAAGCTGTTGGAGCTACCGTGCCCAATGTGAGTTATAACAGAGAGTAGAAAGTATCTGCCCTTCCCACCTGTATGGTGGGAAACAACAAATAAATGAGGGGGTGAATGACACGTGTGGGAAATGCGATGGAGGGCCAGACATTCAGCATCAAAAATAAACCATGCCAGGGCTCTGCAACATACCACAGCCCTCAAAAAACCTGTCTTCCACCCAGAATTTCTCACAATGGTTATTATTTCCCTTTGATTTCAGCAGCACTTTCACACTTCTCTGAGACTTACTGGGCTGTGCAGGGGAGACACATTTGGTTATGAGAGTGTGGGAGGGGGAAGGAGCAGCTCGGCCACACAGGGCAGCACCTCTGGGGCATCCAAAACATCCTCTCCCTCCTTGGCACTCTGAGCATTCATAACAGCCACTCAGGTGCACTTGGTGACAGCTTCTACAGTCTCTGACCAGAGCAAAGGACTTACCAGTGTCATGGAAATGCTTCCCTTTGATAGGGAAACCTCGCTGCTTGGGGCTGCAATTGGTGCAGTTTAAAATTTGCAAAATAAAGAGCAGACTGTGGAAGCAATGAATGAAAGCACCAAGCTAGGACTCCCTCAGACTATTATTTGGGGTAGATGCTCAGTGGGAGCCTTGACAGAACATCCCATCGAGTCTGGGGGTTCCTACCAGTGCTACAAGCTGGCTGTGTTGCTTGAGTCTCCAGCTGAAGGGCTACAGCATCAGCCTCAGATCAGGGTGTGGAGAGAAGGAGCTCACACAGGGCCCTCGCAACTCGATGGGCAGCAGCAGCTCCTGGGGAACAGGAGGAGCAGCCAGCGCACTGACACAGTACAGAGATGTTGGCTTGTGCCAGCAAAGCCCAGATCTGGACACACGTTGCCTGAGACCCACCCCTGCAGCTCTGGGGCTGTGCCAGGCAGCAGCACCTGTGTTTGGGTGGCTCTATTCACACGTGAGAGACCTAAAGAGGACTAAGGGTATGCCAGGGAATGTCAGCAGCGTGGATCCTGAAACACCCCCTGAACACACCCTCTGGGCCTGAACGTTTGATCAGAAGTCTTTTGTGAGACCTAGGCAGCACCTGAAGGAGATCTAAACATTTCATTTATTCAAGCCTGGAACGTGCCTATCACCTTTCCATGACATGTCTGCTGGGCGTTTGCCTTTCATCCATCATGCCAGTGCATGACCAACCAGCCCAGTCCAAACAGGCTCCGTCAGGTGTCGCTGGGACACTGCTCACAGCCCTGATTTCCCACAGGGAGCCCAGCCCTGCAGCCTGCCCAGCAAGTGCTCTGAGCTCTGTCCCACACCAGCCTGAACTGAACCTTTCCACCACTGCCCTGGGAGCGTGCAAGGACAAACTGTGCAGCACAGCAAACCCTTAACATCAGCGACGTCCACCACAGGCTGGACAACCAGCAGTGCTTTTTCAGTGCTTGCCTCATGAACAGCGGCCCCAAAAGGAGCAGTCCCAAGCTTCAGTAGAGCCAAACCCACCCCACCACCTCCCCTAAAGAAGTGCCCGACCAACAGAAGCCACGGGCCAGCACGGATCAAAAGGGGACTATCCCCCCCTCCTGTTGAAACCATGACACTGTGCAGCAAAATGAATAAATAATGCCAGCAGCTTCTGGCAGGAACGCACAGTGAAACGGGAGATGGGATTTGCAACACTTCCGGGGGGGGGTGGCGGGGGGAAGCATTGCCTTCTGTTTCCTGGGCAGCTTTTGCATTTTGCACTGAACAAGTCTGTAGATGAAATACAGCAGCAGCCTCAGGAGCAGAGACCAGAGCCCAAGAAAATTCCCCCATCCACCATGAAAGCCCTCGCATGCAGCCCTCACACTGCAACCCCTCTGGAGGCCGCTGTCCCTGGCCCCGTGCCCCACACTCAGGCAGATAAAAAAATCAGCGCTCACAGACTCTGGGCACCAGCAGAGCAGAAGCTGCAAAGGTCACAGTCTTGCACTGTAATTATTTTTGGGGTGGGTTTTTAGTCTTCTGTCTCTCCCAGGCACATGCAAAGTCCCCAGCAGAAGTGGGGAGGGAACCATCTCTCCAGGAGGTCCCGTGGGCATTGTGAGACCCCTGCCTTAGCCTGTGTCCCACACATAAAAGGGGAAATGTTAACATTGGCAGAAACACAAACCAAAAGGCTCAGGGGTCTGCTTTTGATCAAATCTGACATAAGGCAAGAAAGATTAACTAGGGCCTAGGAGAGCACTAATTATCAAATGGAAAATTAACAGGTAATTTGTCTCTAATGTGAGCTAATAATTTCTAGGGGAGGAATTAATTAAATGGGGAATTAAACCAGCAAGAACTTGTGGAGTGACCACTTCTGATGGGATTCAGTAATCAGCTATCTGATAATCATGTCAGGCTTCATTTTCTTCTCCTCTGGACACAAGGGGAGAGACAGAGAGCAGGAGATTACTGCAGTGCTCCCTCTCCCAGGCTGCAGAGATGCTTGCACCTCGCTGAGCCTCACCCTTTTGTCTGACAAAACCTGAGCAACCGAAAAGCAAAAGCCAAAAGCAGACCACTAGCAAAACGCTGTTAAAAAAAAAAAAAAAGAAGAAAAAGAAAAACAACAATTAGTAGGTGAGAGAGGAGGAAGTTTGCTTTACAGAAAAGGCTCTCAGGACCACGATGCAGCCTCTTGCACGAGCTTGGTGCCAAAGCAGCAGCACAGCGAACTGGAGTCAAAGTCCTGTGCCAGCGCCCTCCAGCAAAGAGGGGGGTGAAAGGTGAGTGTCCCGCCCTTGGGAACGAGAAAACAAACTCATTTTGCTTTGGATTTCAGCTATGCCCAAGCTGTTCCTCGGTCCTGAGCAATGGATGGGGGGGTTGAGGCTCCTCCACAGCCACCCAGATGCCCCAGGCTGGGTGGGGGCTCACAGCCTCACTGCTGTCTAATTAGCCAGAGCAGTGTTTATGTCAGTGTCATAGTTTTAATGACAGCTCCGTGCCAGCTGCAGGAAGAGAAATGATCTCCAGCCTTGCAGAAAGGCAGAGCCGCATGGGCAGACACCACCTGATCTCTCACAAAGCCTGCCAGCACAAAAATAACTTCTCAGAAACACTCGAACACATCTGAACAAGCAGAATGAGCCAATATCGGATGAGCAGTTTGTATCACAGGGCTGCAGCGCTTGTGATCCAGCCTCCAGAGCCCTAAATTTGGATTTGCTTGGATTTGCTGCATTCTTCAGACCAGTGTCTGAGCTCACCTACTTTTGATTCTGCCAACTCCTTGCGGCATTACGTGCCAAATTCTCTAACCACCCTCCTGGATGGAAAAACACAAGCATTTACACTTCAGGGCAGTGACTAATTTGTGGCACCTATAATGGGTGAGGCTCCTCTGCAAGTGAAATAGTATGGTGAGATCCGGGTGGAACTAAGCAGGGAAGTTACATTATCCACGTCATACACAGGCTGTGTTTCTCCACATGTGAGCAGAGGTCAAAGGAGGCAAAATGAAAGGAAATGGAATTCACTGCTGCTGATCTGTAAAATGATTCTCCAAGTATTAGGATTTTCCCTGATATTGCACATACTTGCTGCAGTAACACAAACTGATAGCTCTGAGACATCTTGCAGTGTATGCCTGGATGACAATAATAATAATAATGATAATGATAATGATAATAATAATAATAATAATAATAAAGCAGAACATGAAACCTGTCAGTGCCTGCTAGCCAGTTCACATTACAGAACAAAATATTCCCTCCTGGAACATGCTGGGTCTTATGCAGATTCAACTTTTCTGGGTGACGCAAATGCTGTAAAAACAGCTCTGAGTCATGGAATAAAATCACATAATTCCCCAAAGCCAAATAAGGACAGAATTCAGCCCACACAGCTCTGACTTCCCATTTTCCTGGTAGTAGCAATTTTGCTTATCTTCCCTTGTAAATGATACCGTTTCCTTGCTCTCGCAGAAAATCCTGCATTTCTTTTCACTAAAGCACATGGTTGGTGTAAATACTGGTATTGTAAAAAATAAAGTAACATCCCAGCATCTGCAAGGTGTAAAAGGCCTGTTATGTGCTCCCTGGGACTGGCTTTGCTAATTGGTATGAAGTCTTTATGAGGAACTTGGAAGGCATTCTCCACGGCTCCCTGTAGTTTTATTTTGATATATTTTTCACCAACAGTTCATTTACAGCCCATTAGAGCCAGGCTTGGGTATTTTATGAATGTAATACAGCAGCACGCAAAGAGCACTTAATGCCTTAAGTCTTTAGAAGGCTTTTTAATTTTGTAACACAACTGAATCATTTCACCACCAGATTTCTGATGCACCACAGTGGGTAAGACCTTGTGCAAACAGCTTTGCAGCATGTAAATAAAGCTTTCAGACCTGATCTGTGCGTGGTATAAAGCACCATCACTCTGCCCTTGTCATTTTGCATCAGCAGCTGCTGAGCTTTTCACTTTGAAACCTTAGGGACATTTATTAATAGGGTGGGAGGAGTTGCATGCAATAAACAGGATGTGATGTATTTGCAGTACTTGCAAGCATATTGCTTTATTTATTTTCCTTCTCCCTGGCTTACCAGCACCTGAGCTGAGCCGTGCTGGAAATACAGGGTGCAATGTTCACACGGCAGTGCACCACAAGCTTGATCTAACTGCACACAGCAAGTGAGACCCTCTCATGTCCTTTCTAGTTACTGACTTCTCTCTTTGGGGTCCAGTTTGGAGGGCAGTGACACAGCCCTGGCTCTGCATTTTGCAAAGCAAAAGCCTTTTCAAGCAGGTGAGAATGCAGCAGTGTGTGCTCAGAGCTGCTGCCCTACTCGTGGTGCCTGCTAAGATATGCACACCCTCCTGGGCACTGGGAGCCATTAACACAGCAAAGCCAGGGCATGCTCCAAGTGTGGGACTCGTAAATCAGAAAGAACAAACTGTGCTGTGACCTACCAGAGCCTTAATGCTGCGGCTCCGGCCGGCCAAGCCATGCTCGCACAGCTGCACCCCTTGTCAGCTTTCTGTTCAGTGATCCCTCCTGCTCTTCCCTGCTCCTAAGTGTCTTCCAAGTTACCACTAGTAACTGAATATATTTACTGAATATAACCAAGGTCTCCAAGAACCTCATGCACATTTGACATTTTTGTGCTGAACAGTAACATTTATGTTATTGAGGCATGTTTTTCCACTGCTGTGTTTTAAACACAGTAAATTCAGTCTGGGTTTAATGCTGCTTTTTTCCTGAAAGATCTACCAGGTCTCTAACAGAAGCTTTATCACCAGCATGTCACTTGAGGAAAAGCAAAAGTAGTGATTTATTCAGCCCCTTTAAAACTCCTGTACCATTAAATCTGATGTAGTTGAAATGTTTGAGAAGTGTTGAGAAGAAAATATGTCTCTATTAAGGCTCCAAGACCCTTGTCTTTTTGATTAAGTAAAAACAATTTAATACTTCTGAGACTCCCCATGCCATATTCTTCTGAGAGAAAAGGCAGGAAACAGTCTATTTGATGTTCCCTACTTGGGGAGAAATAGAAATACTTCAGAGTTCCTTTATCTATCATAAGCTAGCTAAGAAGAAATGATTGGGGTTTTTTCACTTTTTTGTCAGCTTTAATCCACTGATAAGCCTGGAAAACTCAGTGCTTTCACCTGGGACTGACATGAAAGGACAAGTGAAAGTTGCAGATAATCATCCCTAAATAAGAGAAGGGGCATCATGAGTACCCAGCCATCCTGGCACAGTATCTGTAGTGCTGTGTAAAGGGGGGCACAGCAGAGACTCCACTTGGACAAATGATACACGTAATTCAGCACTGGCTATTGTAACCACTAAGCAGCTTACAGAAATTTCCTCCAAATGCTGTTATTCGTCTGCCTAACTTGTGCTGTCATAAATACACTACATGGGGTTTGTTGTAAGGGCTGGCCTTTCTCTTCCATCAAAAGCAAAGTCATATATTGAGATTTAATCAAACGCTCTGCACAGCAAATTGGCAATGAGCCTTTTGGCCCAAACATTGGATTCTATACCTGTGAACAGAAACCATGATCCAGTCTGCGGTTTACAGTCCAGGAAGGTCACTGGAGGACTCTGCCCCTATTAAGCTAGATATCGATGTGTCCTATTTTAGCCTTGCACACAGAAGACTGCAATGCAAACACTGCAAAGCATTTCCAGGCTGCTGATGGATTTTATTTCCTGTGCTTTTTGTCTTTCATCTCCTGGAAGAAGCTGCACCTCCCTCTCTCAGCTGTGACAGATGAGGGGCAATCTGTTCCTGACTGGCTGGGCTGGAGCTGTGAGCCCTGACACCAGCACTGGCTGTGACCCTGCAGGGGCCACTGGTGGCCCCTCCGGTCACTCATCGCACCATGGGCATGTGCAGGTTCACAGCTGGCCCAATGAATATTTTAAACAACTGGGTTTTTGCCAAGTCAGAACACATTCACAAATCGAGAGATCGTCCCAGGACAAAGCCTGCCCAGGAAAAAGCCTGTTTCTAATTTGGCACTGCAGCTTGGAACAAGAGGGTTCAGATCCCAGGACTGCTGCAGCTGGAGTCTGTTTATGGAGGAGGTTTAAAACCCAGCCTTAGCTAATCCCTGAATTTCCTACAGCAAAGCGTAAAACACAGCCTGTTTATTCCCCCAGACAGGAATTTCACCAGCTGAGGTCTGTAACATCTGATTACAGTTTGCCAGCCACGCTCTCACAGCTCACAGGTGATACTCTGGGGAGACCAGAAGAGAAGACGACCTAAGAGACCACTGTGAAATGACCTCTCTAGGAAGCTCTCATTAGCTCTCATTCACTGTCTGAATTACAGGGTTAAACCTCCCTGCTCCCATGACTAATCCTATGGATTTGCACTGCAGTTCAGATAAGATGCTACTTTCCTAGATGCTATACAAACATAGAGCAAAAGGCTGCAGGACTTCACAGATGTCCTGGAGCTGTGTTCCAGTTTCCCCAGAAGTTTCCCCAGGCTTCCTGTTATCCCATGAGTCCATTGCAAGGAGTGGCTGGCATGTACATTGTCACCCTCCAGAGGGATGATCCCGGAGAGGTGCACTTCCTATCCCTGGAAGTGTTCAAGGCCAGGCTGGATGGGGCTCTGAGCAGCCTGGTCTAGTGGAAGGTTCCTGGTCTAGTGGAAGTTTCCTGGCCCATGGCAGGGAGGTTGGAACTGAGTGATCTTTAGGGTCCCATCCAACCCTAACCTTTCTGTGATCCCATTTGGGCAAAGGAGGTAAGTAATGGGAAAGAGACAGATCTCACAGCTGACAAGTGGGATGAGGTATAAAAGAGAGTCCAAGAAAGAGTTATGCAGGAGTTCTGTGGTGTTAAAACCAAAGCACCTGGGAACAAGGTAAGTGAGAGACAATGAAATAGATGGGAGAAGTTTGGAGCCTGGGACCCGGGCAGTTCTCTGCCTTACACCCCTGTGTGCTCTGGGGCCTCAGATTTCTCCTGAAATTGCTTCAGTCCATTGGAACACATGGGAGCACATGAGCAGCTGTAACACACATGACATAATGTGCACCAAAACAAGAAAGCTGGAAGGGAAGAGTGAAAGGTCGTATTTGAATGTGCAAGATCCTTGTCCAATTCAAACTGAATTATCCTCAGTTAAAAAGGAAGGACTCCTGCACTGCTTAAGAGCCCAGCCCCAAAACTAATAGAACATCCACTCTCGCATCCACAAGTTGTCAGTTTTGAACAGCCTGAGCAATCTGAGCAGACAGGTCTGTCTCTGCTCCCCTGGGTAACCATCTGCTGCATGTGACTGCAAAATGTGAGAGGCTACAGCCCTTGAAGAGCAGCACCTTTCATCAAAACAGCAGAATCAGGAGATGCTGAGCTCTCAGCTAGATGAAGAGGCACTGGGCTAAATTAAAGATTAATGTTAGAAATTGAAGCATAAATGAAGCTCACTCTTGGCTATATTGTGTTGGAAATTTAATCAATTTCTCGTCACATGAAAGGTTTGAGCACTATCTCTGGGACTTTTAGTGTCTCCCACTAAAGGACAGTAGTTTTACACTGTTTAAGTCAGCTAGGAGAAGCCTGGCTCCTCTCTAGCCTGGTTTTACTGGCGCTTCACAATGCAAACATGCATCCTGCACCAGCTGGGCCATGGAAACTTGAGGCGGCGTGAGAAGGAATGTCCTGACACTAATGCACTCCATTCTTGCCCATCAGCAATCACCCTGCCAAGCCTGACATCTTTCTCTGTGGTACTGAAATCACTATTTCCTCACTCCCTAGCTGCTTCTTTTCCCATTTGATCTGCAAGAACCTGAACATGCTTCTTTCCTGCCTGCTCCTTCATTAAGCTTCCTAGCATACTTGAAAATGTGCTCTGAAAGTCACTGGTGACACAATGTACAGGAACAACAGAAATCAAACCCATCAACACATTAATTTTAGCTGCTGCTTTGCTTGCTCTCCCATGCCCAGAACGATTCCAAGCCCGAACTCCAAGGACCTCTTAGTGATTCCAGCAGAACCGCAGTGGGAACTTCCTGCTGGAAAAAAAGAAGTACAACCCACTCCAGACTAATTCTGAGGGCAGCACCACAGGTTAAATCAGGCTGGGTGGGAGATGTCACCCCAGAGCCACAAGGTTTTCCTCACCTCCCAACCCAAGGAAACAGAAATCTGACCTTCAGGGGGGATAAGGGGAATTAAGGGTAACACCAGCCACTCACAAGTTCAATGTCTAAATAACCCCCACAATGAGAAAGAAACAGATAATTTCTGCATTGAGAGGATCAATTCAGTGATGTTCAAAGAAAAATGTGGTATGTACCTTGTGAGCAGGGGGGACTCTGGAATGCTCTGCACGGAAAGCCAGGGAAAGACTCACTTCCACCTCTTCAAGCTCAGTATTTTTCTCACTTCGTCTCTTGCCAGCACGAACTGATCCAGGACATTTTCTCTACCCACAAAGCTGATCAAGCACATCCTCCTGCCAGCCTGCGAGCGTCAGCAGCCAGCCTGCACCAGCGCCAGCACGCGCAGCTGCCATCCCTCCTGCCTCCCCCACGAGCATCTCCGCGGCTTCCAGCCAGCCCCCCACGGCACACGGATCGGGACACAGACTGGGATCTGTCCCGTGACTGTAAGCAGGAAGATCCAAAGCTTTGATCTCATTCCCACTCTGCTTTTGACGTCGGAGGGCAAAGCCTACGCTGCAATTTCCACAGCAAGGCTGAGCTGCCTCTCCCGAGCCGGTGTCAGACCCACTGCAAACCTCATTTGGAGCAGCCAGAACCAGCCCCATGACTGAGCACCTGCTGCTTCAAGGCTTGAGAAAGTCCCCTCCTTCAGACAAGCCCCATGACACAGCAGAGGAAGGACTGTCCTCAACTGCCCACCAGGAACACCACATCAGGAGTGGTGAGAGCTGCCAAAATTTCTTCCTACTCAGCATCAGCAGAAAACTTTCCTTTCAAAAAAACGGTGGTGAAGGTACAGCAAGAGCCAGGATGAATCCAGGACTCAGGGATTGCCCCAACCCAGGTGCTGAACTTGGGATTTGGCCTTGTTGAACCTCATGAGGTTTTCATGGTCCCACTAGTCACCTTGTCACCTGCACAGCTCCCTTGGGAGGCACAGCAGAAACAACATCCTGGGAGCCTTGGGAATTCCCTTCTGTGATCCACGGCACACAGTGCAATGGTCTGGAATTCCAGTTTCCAGCAAGGAAAAGATGTTCCTGCCCTTTAAGGCAAAGCTCTGAAAGGGCCAAAACCCAAGAACAGCAACATCTTACAGTGACATTTCACTGCCTGCCTTCATAACTTAATCGAGGGTTGTTTTAGCACATGGACTGGGAAAGGTGATGTGGTGAGGGTCTTTGGCTGGAGCTGCCACAGGTACAGATGGACACCAGGAAAGAAACAGAGCAGGCAAAGAACGGCTGAAGAGAAAGGAGGACACAAAGAGCGCTAAGCTGAGAAGGTGGCACTCTGAAAACCAAAGTGGAACCTACTGGAAAGGAATGGGACAGAAAACCTGAATTCTGAGACTTTTATTTACTATCCAAATAGAATTTCCTCCCTTGATCACAAACCTCCTCCTGATAACAACAGTCATCCAGCATGGTTTTCAGAAAGTGCTCAGTTCTGAATGGATGTTGCGGGCTGCAGGCACAATGAAACACGGAACAGGGCTTTCTCCTCCTCCTGGTTACTTTGCCATCCTCAGGAGAGGAGGCAGCCAGAGAAGGGCAGTTTGCATTCACCCTTCACTGGAAAGCTAGGGTGGGGGAAAAGGTCTCGTGATGTCTGTAGCTGTTCCCATAGGGACGTGAAGGCTGATGCCAGACCCCCACAGGTCACATTAAGGGGTGCCTTCATGCAGTGCTCGCTTGGTATTGAGGGACAGCGTGGCAATTTTATTCACTGGGCTTTGTAATTCTGCCTCAAGCCAAGTGAGAAGGTCTCAGCCTCCTGGACACAAAGATTCTGTGATCTTTCTTTTTTGGGGGAGACAACCGGGCCCACTGGTAGCCAAAGCCCAGTGCCCATAAGGGGCATTACCAGGGTTCTTTATTGCATGAAATGACGTGCAGGGCTGTTCACGTAACTCTTTGCAAATGTTGCTTAGTGTGCAAACAGCATCACTCAGTTACACTGAGGGAAGGGGAAACTTTTGTTGTATGAAAACCAACAAAACCTCTGAGTTTGACACCACTGTCTTTGCCTGGCCGCTGAACGCCTCTCCTGGACCACTGTCCCTAAGGAAAGTCCCCCTTTTGCCCATCCCCGGCAGCTCTTCTCATCCCGTTCTGCCCGTGCCGGGTTGTGGGGCAGGGTGCTGGCAGAGTTGTGCTGCCGAGATTTCTTCCCACTCAGCATCTGCAGGAAACTCCTTTCAAAAAAACAGTGGTGAAGGTATAGCAAGAGCCAGGATGCTTTGGAAATACCGCCTCAACTGTCTCTTCTCAGCTTGGAAATGTGCTTTTCAAGAGCATTAATTGAGATGATGTAACACCAGTGTTGGCCTCAGCAGAATCAGCCCTGCACTGTGCACAGAAGGAGACAAATTAACCCAAAGCTTAAAGGTCCACTTTTGCTCTTGAAAATCCAATAGGCAATTTCTCTACATTTCTGACACCAGGATGGGGGTGTAAATCAGATATATTCTACAATCAGCATACTGAATACTTAGGCTGCTGAGGCTGTACTTTTGTAAATTGGTGCTAACTTTGTAAAATGAAAATATAAAATAGTACTGTGAATAGCAAGGCGAAACAGGTGTCCCTGCTGCTCACTGGAGTGAAGCAGCTAAAATAAGGTTTTTCTTGTCAGGTGGCACCCACACAGGAGCCCTGACCCTGCAGCACCCAAGGCTGAACTGGTGACAGGCACTACAGATGTTGAGTCATGCTGTGACAAAGAAAATTGTGTCACACACTGCTATGAAGTGACCACAGAGCTGGACAGCAGCTGTTCAACAAAACTGTTCCGTGGCTGTTAGAAAATGCTGATACTTCAGAAAACATTTATAAGGTGGGATCATTTTGAAAACTTGATTCAGAATTGTCAAAATGTCAATTCTTTTAAAAGAGTACATTCTGAGAACTGGATTTAGAAACGAAAACCATTCTCCTACAACTTTTAATGAAGAAAGCAGTATAACAAAGCCCAAAGCTATCAAGCAACCCAGACTTTATGTTACATCAAAGACATGCTATTTTGATCTGTATTGGCAGCGAAGAAAAATTTTAATTTTGAAGTTGAAAGATTGCATGGAAAAGGAAAAACATTTCACCCAGGTCTAATTTTAATAACACGGCATGCTCTAGTAAAAAAAATTAAATATAAAATGTAAATATAAACTAGCCTCTTCCTCATTTTGGAGGTTCATAAGGCACCGCATTCTTGCTATTTTTATGCTACAGATAAAATAATAGTAAAAAAAACTAAGGAGCTGTATCTTCTCCTGAACTGATGAGAATTCAGATAACCAAGTAGTTCATGAAGCAGTTTTTGAGGACTACATGCAAATTTGACAGCCATATCCATTGACAGTTCTGCCAGCCACTGCTCTGGGCTGAAAGAATTCAATGACCCAGCAGAGCTATGTTTAAATAACCTACAGTGACAATTCTGCTGAGAAAAGCCTTGCACAGCCATATTTCTGCAGCTATTACTTATCAGATGCTGCCTGAACAGCCCTGCAAACTATTCCTCTAGAAGCAGGCCTGTGGGAGCAGGAACATCGAGGGAAGCAACAGTATGAAAAAATTCTTACATTTGAGAAGGCAGGTGGATCTCTGAAATTACCCAAACCAAGCAGAAGTTGCAGATGGTGGACAGAGTTTGGAGAAAAAGGAAGGGTTAACTAGTTCAGAAGGATTGGGGGCAAGTCTTTGGGACTCAGAGGAAAGTGTAAGTTCCTGGGCTTAATAGAAAGATTCAGGGAAGACAGAAGGAAAACAAAATGGTTTCAAGCCAGTGGGACAAATAGCACAACACACAGCAGTAGGTGGCTGGTGGTCCCCAGCTCCATGGCTGGCCATTTAACACCCTGCCTGCACACTGATGGATGTCAAACCCAGCACAGCAGCAATCGCTGATCACAGAGAATCTGGTGACTGCAAATGGAAAACCACTCCAACAGCCAAGGTTGACTGCACCACAAAAAAGAATCTGGGTTTCCAACTGAACCATCCACGCAGAAACACATTCCTTGTCCCTAAACCTAATTTATAGTTAATTCATATAATTCTTGATAAGCCTCAACCTAAACTGCTCTCAGAGGTTTCCATTCCACCTCCCATCCAATGCCTTCAGCACAAGAACTGAAACTGAGGTGGGGATGAACCTGGATGTGGGGTCTACAGCCTGTCCATGTGGGCTCCAGTTAAGAAAGATGACCGTGCTGTGCCCATAATATTGAAAGCACTGGTCAGAGCAGTATGATCCTTTCCTGACACGGGAGGGAGATTCCAGGTTCCAAACTGAAAAGCATGGTTTGACCTGTGGTGCATCGCAGGGCGAGTCTCCACTGAGTTAACACAGCCCTAGAGGAGTGACTGCTGTTATCAGGCAGACATTCCTTGAGCATACATCAACAGCCAGAGATGTCCTGATGCTTACAGTTTGTTCAGACATTCATAATCCTACAGCACAGCCCAGGCCAGACAATTCAGCAGGCCACTACAAGGTTCAACTCTATTTGCTACAAGTTTTGGGGATGCTCTCACAGACTGCAGCACCAAAAGCTGCCTCCAGTCCCGGCGGGGCTCCTGTCAAGGGCATTTCAAAGTCACAATTAACTCCTTTAAGAACATCAGAGCTAAGACTTCAGAATTTTAGAGCAAGTGAAGCAAAGATAAATCACTCTGGTGCTAAACCAAAGACCAAAGAGCAGTACCAGAAAACCTCCTAAAACCCTGGTGACCACCACAAGGCTCATCCTGCATGAGGAACTCTGATTCCCAGGGAGTTCCTGCTGAAGGGTAACGAGCCCCAAGGCGAGGGCAGTGGCTGCAGGCAGAGCGGAAGTTCCCATGCTAGGAGCGGGAGCCTGGGCCGCTCCCAGATCCCCAGGTCATCGTGAGAGGAAGCTGATGTTTGTGCTGCCAGAGCAACACAGGGTCACTCACTCAGAGGAGAGCTGGGCCTCCACTCTAACCCGGCCACCGGCCTCTGGCTTGGCTGCTCTGTCTCCACATTTCCTGGCAAGGCTGACCTCCTGCTTAAAACTTGCTGAGATTTACTCCTGAGAAGTTCTGCAGAAGCACCAGTGGTTGCAGTGAGCCCATCATTTTAATTTATCCACGTAAAATAGGCAACTACTTGAGTCCCTGGAGGAATTCTTCATAAAGCACACTGTGATTTAACAGTAGCCTAATTACCAGATTGCCTCAGCTGTTTAAGGAGCCATGCGAAGAGGATGTGTCCTTCCTCGGACCAGCTGATATAGTTTGAAAATTCAGGCAAGCTTTCTAAGTACATGATCCCACTACGTTTGGAGACCCACAACTTAAATAACATAATTAAGTACAGTCTTTTCACCCAGAGTCCCAGGCATATCTTCTTCATGCAGAAACAGAGAGACCTGGACAAGATCAGCATTGTGGTATTCTGTTTCCATAAGCCAGTTCTCAGCTCTCAAATGGTTTTATCTTTCTTCAGAGAACACTTCCCTTAACCTGCATCTAATCTCTGACTAAGCTCAGCACACAAGTGGTATTTAACAAACAGCTTCCATTAAGATTCCCAGTCCACTTAATTTCTGGCTGTTCCTTCTTTGTAAATAACCCTGAGTGATTGTTTCCCTTGCTGCACAAGAAATGCTTTCAATCACATGAGCCTCTGAGATCTCAAGTGCCATCAGGAGCAATGTTTGTTTTGACTGCAAGAAGAAACAAGTATGTACCAAAAAAACCAAACCAAAACAAACAAAAAAAACCAAAAAAACCCCCTAAACAACGGAAGTTGGGTTAGAAAGAACAAGGGTAAATATCTGAGAAATGCCATCAGAAATCTCTTTTGTCTCTCTTGTTATAGTAGAATAATCAAGCAATATGCCAAGGTATCCCAAGCTCTTACTGGGCTGTCATTTTTTAAGCTGAATCTACCTGCAAATTACTGGTTTCAAGTAGAACCTAGAAGTCCCAGGTGAGATGACAGATGAGACTGGATATTAGTGCTGCAATTGCTGACTGAAAAAGTTGACGTCTTTACACACTGACAGGATGAACAAGAGACAAAGAGAACAGTTGCAGCATGACGATGTGACTGACCCCAGGTAACCCAGAGCAGCAGCACAGCTGGGAGCAGATGTTTTATGTCTTTGCCAAACCTTTTATTCTGCTTCCTTTTCAAATTTATCACTACTCCTTTCCCAGTGAGTCACCAACTGAAGGAGATTAGACAAACTCTTTAGCCACTGGAAAAAACCCTGGTAATCAGGTCCCTCCTTGAGACAACAGTTTCATTTTCTGCACTGAATACCTAAGCACGTAATGCCAGCACTTGCTCCAGACTGTACTTCAGCCTTCCCTGCAAAGCTTGTAGTCCTATGACCCTTGATGACAAACGCTGGTTTGCATGAAAGGCCAGTGGGAACAAAGCTTTCATCACACCAAATACATAATTTGATGCCGTCACTGTATTGAAACCTGCACAGATCATTAATCAGGCTCAGCATTGTGTAATCTGTGCTCTGAACACACTGAATGTTTATTTGAACCGTGCAATGCCTTTAGCAGCAGTATTTTTTGCTAACAAATCAGATGATGGTGAATTTCCCCTGAAGTGGCAGGACAAAGAGCAAACCCTGCCCTTGGCAGGATGCAGTTTAGAGCAGAATTTCAATTGTTTACAAAAACTCTCTGAGAAGATGCAGTGCCCCTAAAATGACTAAATATACAGCAGAATTTCCTTATCCTAAATGGACAGCCCAGACTCGTCGATCCATAGCACTGACAGCCTTTCCAGACCTTCCCTAAATAATGCCAGGAAAGAGCTAAGGACAGCAGTAGAGGAACTCATCATGGTACACCAGCAAAGGCCCTCCCACCACTTACACTTTTCCTAGTCTTGGCTCTGCTCCAGGCCTGCCTTATTAACCACCAGCAGGTGATTTCAGCTTGTTAAGTGTCATCTTTCTGTGAGTACAGGATAATTACACAAAATAATTCCTACTTCCTGGGACAACTTACACGACTGCTGCCCACAAGCAGTGTTGTGCACAAGGCCACTGATTCCATGAGGCAACCAACCAAGGGGCTGACAGAACCAGACAGGATCTGTACTGCTGTTTTCTGGCACAAAGTGGGAAGCAAGATAGAAAATGCAGCATCAAACTGTCACCTCAACAGCCTAGGCAATCTTCCCCTCAAAAACGATACACTTACGACCTGTGAGGTTGGTTTGAGTGCTGGTGCAGCAGCTCCAGCCGGGTTCATTGCAGTGGCAGAGCTCACAGCACAGCAGGAGTGAAACTCCAGACTCGTCCTTTGCTCCCCTCCACCTAAGAATGAGCACTAACACCTAGGATTTGTAACTTAGTGCGGCCTGTCATAACTGACTGCAGGCTGTTTTCATGAACACATTGATCAATATGAGCAACAGTGAACACTGCACTGGATGAGGATTCACAAACTCGGAAGGCTACAGACACACAGCTTTAACGAGGTAAATTTATAGGGCAACTTTTGGCTGCCACAGCCTCAGCAGCATCCTGCTTGTACAAGCTGCCTTTCCTGTACTCAATCCTTGCACCAAACAACAGTGACCAAGGCTCTCTGGTAACCCCATGGCTCTCTCCACTTCTGTGAACTCCATACTAGGACATCCAAGTTCCTCCCACGCCGGTCACCACAGTCAAATAGATGCTGTTTCAAGACCTCTGCTTATCTGCACAGGTCACAGTGACCTCACTGGCAAACCAAGAGCAGACTTTACTGCAACCTTCCTGCCATAAAATCTGCCACTGTTGGCATATGCAAACATTTATTGCCCAAAGACTGACTTTACTGCACGTTTTGAAGGCCTCACACAACAAAGCTTCTCAAAGACAAATGAATAAAAATTTTTACCATTTAACTTCACAGCCCTTTTCTTTACAATTTAGGATGTCTTCTCCACCTCTTCCCAAATCTTTTCTCATTTGCTGTGGGAAAAATTTTGCTGCCCAGTATGCCAAGAACTACTGAAATACAAACTTCCACCTCTGTGGAAACATGCTCTGCGCTTCTCTTACCCCAGTCCCTTTGGTGTCTCAAGGCTCCTCCTCCCTGCCATTTCCCTAGCCTAACTTCCATCTCCAGAGGTAAACAGTTTCCTGCAGCCTGTAGGAAGCTTCCTGAGGACCAGACTTCCTCCTCGGGGTTTCACTCACTTTGCGCCCAATACTGCCTTACATTAAGCCTTCCACCACCTTTGCAAGCCCCAGTGCAGAGCATTGCTCACAGCCCTGTGCTCCTGTGGATTTGGCTGCCAAATGACTCCTCTGCCACTCCTGCACTCTGCCAGGGACAAACCTAAGCTCATGCACCAAATGCAAACCTTTACACTCAACGCTGGAGCTGCAGATCGCACGGGCCACCTCCACAGTGCACACTTCCCTTGGCGTGTCCATCTCCTGACTGTGATTCAAGCATTTCTACAGATACACAGGAGAGGGAAAACTGCCTTTGGAAGGTATTTAAGTGCACGTTGCACATCCAGGGACATCGCACAACAACACAAAGCCCTGCATGATGAGGTTGATAATTAATGCAAGTCTAAAGCAGGTAAATTTAGTGTGGTCCGCAGTCAGTGTGCTCAAGGCAGATGCTCCGGCCATCTATCCTGGGAATCATGGTCATCTCCTCCTTTCCACTGCTCTCCAAGGCCCATACAGAGTTTGGTTTGCTGGTGTAGACATCCTGTATGGATCCAGGACTGCAGGTGCACATCACACCTTTAGCAGTCCTTACTCCATGCCATTCACCTGCATCACACTCTTACAGATCAGAGCGTCCCAGGCATTTTTCCCCTCCACCCTCTTCCTTACTCACCAGGAAATCCCAAGTTTCTACAGTCATTTCAGCATTGAACTTGAATCCCAGGCTCTCTCTAGATCACTTTCTCTCAAATGAAGCAGATTTATCTCACTTTAAAGGAAGTGGAAACACCTGATTCTATTCCTTGCACTCTATGTCCTTGGATATTCCAATACTTCACCTTATTTCAGCTTTTCAATACCTAGCAATAATAAACAGGTAGGATGTCAAAACTTGAAGCTCTCTACAAGGCACGCCTGGGAAATGCAGAGGGACAACTGTGAGATGAATTCCTGAGCAGTGAGGAGCTGAGGCATCAAGCTTCAGTTCACAAGGTTTAATGAGGTTGTTACGGCCAAACTTGGTTCCCCTAACGAACAAACCGAGGTGGTTTTCTCACCTGTCCCAGCTCTGCTTTGCTGGCACCCCTAGGACACCTGCTCAGTAACCCTGCGCTGTGGGGCACTGGCCACTTCAGGTTCTTTCAGCTCCAGCCCTGAGCCTGGCTGCCGCCTGTCACCACACTGACACGTGCCACACTAGAGTCACCTGCTTCCAGAGCTGCACGTGAATGAGACTGCTGGGGCTACAGAGCTCAGAAACCAGGAGTGACGCTTCACAAATGAGTAGACTGTGCAGTTCAACTTTTTTATTTTAATAAAATCAAGAATATGCACAGCACATGCAGTGCTAGCATCTAAACTAATACAATAAGCAATTCTAAACCTACAGTGACTTGAAGTTGAATTTTCACATTCAGCAAGTTTAAATCCATTCTTGCATATTGGTTTGAATCCTTGTATCTGAACTGAAAATATTGCTGGCTGATAAAACTTGCTAAAATGCACAAGTCACTGATTATGCCAATACAACAAAGATAACCACATGTTTGAGGATTGCAATGTGCCAGACATTCACTGAAAAAAAAAAAACACACAACTAAACAAAACTCACGCAACAAACATCTGAGAATCTGGACACTTCACATCAGTGTTTAGAAGTGTTTCATAAATATCTTAAGACAAGTGTATCAAAACCTTGGCATGTTTAATTTTAAGTTGCCAATTTTTGTTTTACTATCAGAAAGTTATGGCTATACTGCCAATGCCGGGTCTGCTTAATTTGACTTAAGAGTTTAATATGACTTAAACATTAAAAGCTCACACTACCCCGAAATATATAATTTCACGCATACGGTGACATTCAACATTCAAGTGCCAGTGTTTTTGTACTGTCTTTTGGTCAAGTTTCTTTAAACTTTCAAAGAATCACTTTTAGGCTTACAAAAATAAATATTTGTCAAAAATGTTCAATAAATATTACACAAAACTAGCAGCAAAAAGTATCTAGAAATCTGTCGTGTGCAAATAGTTTTCTTCCCAGCTATCATTCCCATGGTCCCAAATAAGTTTTAGAATCTATTTCCTTCTCCTTAAACAAGCTGCGTTCAATCTCCAAGAGACAAAATAAGATTGGAAGTTAAGGACACGCACACAAGACATATATAAAATTCTCTGAATGTGCAATAAAAGAAGTATTTTGTAAAAAGTTATGGGCAAAATGTACAAGGGCCTAAACCTAGACTTGAAATAGCACCATAACAAATGACCTCAATACTGTCAAGTGCACCTACTTAATAAAAGTTTTAGAACAAGGCACAATACACTTGAAAAAATCTATTGCACTTTAGGAGATTTTTGCCATTTTCCTATGCCACTGTAGATTAGTTGTTAAATGCTCTGGCCGCAAAGTTAGCACAGAAATTCCAAGTGGCAGAGGCGTTTTTCTGGTGGACAATACTTATCTTTGGCCAGATTTAGCATAACAGACTATAAATACAATGGAAACCTATGCAACTAAAACTGACTAAAACTGCACTTTAATAGCAGAATTGAAACCTTGTGCAGTTTATGTACATTTCCAACCTCTGTGATCTCAGGTTTGCTTGTTACTCTTCTGGAGCCATTTTACAAAGTCTACAGTAAGCCAGTTTAACATCTCCACGCAGCTTGAACAGAGTAATGTGAATCTGCATTAAAATAAAGCCTGCTGCATAATTCTTCCTGTTCATACCCTCTTGACCAAAAAACATCAACACTAGCATGCGTTATTAGACCAAAAATTCAGTCAGGCCCTTAAGGAGGACCAATCACTGCCATGGTCAGCCATTCTACCATTTCAATTTCATATGGCAGGCATTTTTAAAAAGTCTAAATAGATGAATTCTCCTAAAAACTATTTCAAGTTATCAGACCTTTAAACGTTCCCTGTAATGTTCTGCCCACATTTGGCTAGCTCACATTAAATGATCTGCCTAAATATTGAAAAAGGAATTGCTGTATTTACTTGCATTAACTTCAAAAACAGTGCTTTTAATGTATGCATGTATCCATACATCATCTCATCATGACTGGAATGGCTTATTAAAGGCTATCAGGTTCTAAGTACCTATCCAGGATAGAGTGAGCAAATCAGAACTTTAACTTAGTACAGTTTTGCCACATTAGAAACTAATTGCATTGATATGCTTCAAGATGTTTTATTTTTCAAATCTGCAGATACCAAAAGCCCTAACGCAGGCTACCGCATAAGTTTTTCTTTGTAATATTATGGATGAATCAGTGATTCCTGTTTAAGTTGTATCACACCTGTGTGCCAAGGTTTGATTTTAGCCCAAGTTCAGTAATTTTTATTTTGTCAAAACAATTGATATCTTGAGCATTACTGAGCCAACAGGACATCAAAATAAAAGTTGTCTAAAGTTAAAGGCACAGTACATTAACAAACAAATGATCCTCAGTCACAAAATTATAAATGCAGTTTCTGGGTGGGGATGGGTGGGAGGGGAGTTAATCCTGACTACAGCAATAAGAGTCTTCAAAACCACCTTCGAGATAGGGCTACTTGTTCCTTTATTTCCATCTTGTGACCTTGAGCTCCCTTAAAAAAAATTTCAGTGGAGAATCACAGCTGGTAATGTACTGCGAGTTCTTGAAGCTACACAAGGTATAGTCTGGCTAAGTTACATGTGGTTTCCATATTAGCTTGTTTGGTGGGCTATCTGCTGCAAGCAGATCAGTTGCCCCACCAGTCCACCCCCTGGGAGTTATAGTTTCCTCCATATCCATCACTGTTGTAGAAGCCTCCATAACCACCACCTATGAAAGGCAAGAGAAAGCGATGCTTAATTAACTCTACAGATTTGCACCTCCACAACAAGCAAACAGCCCAGGTATCTGTGGTCTATTAAAGAACCCCACCCAGCAAAACTGTCAAACGCACATCATTAAACTAATACTGGAAAGGTGGGTAGTGTCAAACCATCACTCAGGTAACTTGCACTGGCCTAGATCCAAGCAGGATGCTTTGCACGATAAGCACCAGATGATCTCGTATTTAAACATTACACCCAGCTTTACCCCAGCAAGCATTTCAGGCGTGGGTTTGTGCTTGGCAGCAGTGCCTGCCCAGCCCCTCTCACCTCCGAAGCCCCTGCTGCCGCTCCCGCCGCTGCGACTGCTGGTCGACCGGCTGCTGCTGGAGCTGCTGCTGCCGAAGCCGCTGCTCGTCCGGTAATCCCTGGCACCGAAGCCTCCGCTGAACCGACTGCTGCAGAGGGCAAGGCACAAACATGGGAGTGAAGCAAGCAGCTTTAAGCACTGCACGCACTGAGATCCACGTACTCTGACTGGGTACCAACTACGGCTGGCCAACAGCCAGTGTGCTGAGGTGAGCACACTCTGTAAGCATCCCAAGGCTACCTGGAAAGATTTAATTCACTGAAATTTCTGCTTCCACAAGATTTCCAACCCTTAGGTGTTCAACTGATGCATTTATGACGTTCTCTCATGCTGTACAAGTTGCGTACTTTACAAACATGCTGCTACGATAACAAAAGACTCACACCAACCCCAATGTGTTTGGATCATGTTAACTACATTAAGAGGAAGAGCTCTCTCATCCTACCCCCGTAAGCCACTAAACAAAGGTTTGTATTACAGTGTTTTAGGATTCTACCACAAAATTGTTTTACAAGTGGCCTCACACCTGCATTCTCTCTTCTCTCTCTCGTTTTGTCAGGGGCATTGCATTGCCTTCTTCTAAGCATCAAAACAGGGGCTTAAGGTACATTTTGGGCACAGGCAGGTATGCATTTCTGTTTTAGACCTGCTTTTACAGTTCTCAAATGCTTTTTGCTAACATCATTCTACCTCAGCTGTATGTAGTTGCTTGCTTGTTTAAGAGGAAAGAGATCTTACATGTTAACTGCCTTATGAATATAGAACAAGACCAGACAGACATCCAGCTGTCACCTTTGCACCCACCAAACTCAGTTTATACTGCACTCATCCTCCTTGAACTGTATTTTCAGACAGGTAACAAGTCACAGAACTGTCTCAATGGACTGAGTATACGCCTCTAGCCAAAGCTGTGCCTCTTACCTCTTAGATCGCCCACGGCTCCCTCCTCCTTTGTGATGCTGTTCATAGGCCATGTTCTCCAGCCAAGATGGTACTTCTTGCTTAGCCTCCACAAGGAGATCAAGCAAGTCCTTTGTAATGTTTATGTTCCTCTCATTGAAGAACGAAGTGGCAAGACCTGAAGCAGACATTCAGTTTTAGCTACACACAATCCAAGTACACCACAGCACTTAAACCCATTCCACACTCCAGTTCCTCACAGCCAAGCCTGGGAACACTACAATTATTTAAGAGAAAGCTGTGTGAGGCCATTATTCCACCACAGCTAGTTGCAAATCCATGTTTACTGACAGACACAGAGTACACCAGGCTTACATGTGGTAAGAGAGCCTTTTAATGACATTAAGAACATTACCCAAAGGAACTGGTAACTTTCCACAGTGGCTAGACAGCAGTGACCAGCTTTTGGTCACAGAAGGCAGCTCACAGGCTTCTCTCAAGTACTTATTTGAAATTTATTACTCAGCCAATACGACTGCACCTGTCAACTTAGGTATGCAATGCTGTTTGTGAAAACCCTAGGTCATACTTACCAAGGTTTCCTACACGGCCCGTACGACCAATACGATGTACGTACTCCTCAATGTCACTTGGCAAGTCAAAGTTTATGACATGCTTTACATTTGAGATATCCAGTCCTCTTGCTGCTACCTAGCAGTTAAATGATTAAATCAAATCTTAGTAAAACTCCACAGGCCAAGAAATAGGCTCACATGCTTGAGTTTTACAGATCGCACTTACTGCTGTGGCAACAAGAATGGGGCTCTTGCCGGAGCGGAACTGGTGCAGCGCTTCCTCTCTGTCCCTCTGGGAGCGATCTCCGTGGATACTCGTACAGGCATAGCCTTCGTGGTACAGGAAGTCCTCAAGAGCATCTGCCCCCTTTTTAGTTTCCACGAACACCAAAGTCAAGGAATCTTTACCTAGCAAGAATTAAAGCCCAGGTTAGCAGAACAAGAGCCGCACAGACAAATAGAGGCTCCGCCACCCGGTAAGAGGCAGCTTCAATTCTCTGCCCATTTATTCTCAAGTAACATCACTGGAGACCTCCCTCCCCATTTTTTATTAACTGACATGCTTACATCAACTTGATACTGGCATTTAGCCAGTGCAATAACATTCACTGCATGTTAACAAAATATCCTTTCATTCACCTAATCAATAGAAACTCTTACTGCTTGAGTCACTAGATTTGCTTACTCTGAATTTTGCTGCTGTTCTTTACCTGTAGCATTTAGTAGGTCAAGCAGGAATGATCGTTTGTCTGGCTCTTCCACCCACACTACTTTCTGTGTGATGTTCTCAGATGTAGAACCTACTCTGCCAACAGCCAAAAAGATGTACTCATCAAGGAAGTCACGAGCAAGCATCTAAAAAGGGGAGGGGGGGAAAAATAAAAATCAGATCATATTTCTTCATTCCAAAAATGAAACTTCTTTGGCCTTATGAGCTTTTCAAGTATTTAAACTCTTATAAAGTACCTGGATTTCCTTGGGGAAAGTAGCACTGAACATCATGGTGTGACGAACACCCTTCGGTGGCATGGTATCTTGTTCAACAATTCGACGAATTTGAGGTTCAAATCCCATGTCAAGCATTCTGTCAGCTTCATCAAGGACTAGGTACCTAAATAGTAGTAAAAAAACCTTCTTCAGACCATTTTTCTGTAAGCTGTGCTCTGGTGCCTGCACTGGGTTACAAGTTCTCAACTAGACAGCCCAAAAGCTACAACCTGAGGTTCTTAACTACATTCCGCTCTAAATCATTTGTACACGGACAAGCAACACTTTACGTACTTGCAGAAATCCAGTCCAATCTTTCCCCTCTCCATCATATCAACCAGTCGTCCTGGAGTTGCTACAAGCAAGTGACATCCACGTTCTAAGTCACGGATCTGCTGGCCAATGTCTGCACCACCATATACAACACAGGGGCGAACTCTGGAGCGGTATGCAAACTGTAAAACAAAGTAAGTTAGCGCCAAGAAAAATTCTACTTGAGCTATGTTGTATTAATAAACTGTCAGCTATACCTTACCTTTCTGGCTTCCTCATAGATCTGCACAGCGAGTTCTCTAGTGGGAGCCAAGACCAGTGAGATTGGATATTGCTTACGGCGCCCATACCTCCCATTCTCCTAAAGAAAAAAAACCTTGGCATGAGTATCCCAAACACAAGAGGAAAGGAAAAAGCAACTACAAGCAACGTTTAAGACAGGTCACCAAGTTTGTCTTAACAAGAAAGACAAAGCATGGCTGAGAGCCAGCTTGAGCACTGTCTCTGAAGACAGCTTATTACAGTACACAAGGTTCAGCCATGGCTTACTATGGCAACAGCTGCACAATCCTGGTCTCTACAACAAGCACTGCAATCCCAAACCTCAGCAGTGGAGAAGTAACAGCCATAGAACCAGTTACCTTCTGTTCTGAAATTACTACAACATAGATGTGTGACCAAGTAGCTTTCTGTAGCAAGGAAAGTGTCTTTTAAGCTTATGCAATAACAAAACCATTCATTACAAAAAAAAAAATGGACACTTATGCATACAACTCCTCAGGTAGGAAAAAAAAAGTAATCCACAGCCTGGATTTTTAAAGGGAAACACCTGAAGTCTTCTGGAAGTTGAGACACTTGCCTTTCATACACAAAATGATGACAACGTTTAGAACCACCTACTGCGTTCAGTAGCAGACATCAGCTCATGTTGGGAGGGAAGAACCCCAAACCCATGACATTGGTCATTGCTTTCCCAGGACTGGGTATCTCAATACTTACCTTCATTGCTCTCAAGGCATCACCAGGGCCATCTGCATATATCTGGCTCAGTATTGGTAGAAGAAATGCAGCTGTTTTCCCAGACCCTAGTAGAACACAAGTCAGTATTATTAAGAGTTACTATCAACTACAGCACTAATCCTGTATCAGTAGCACATTCCCAGTAACACCTGCACTGGTATATGGATGCTACTTGTGGCACTGGGGCACTTTTGGCACCCCACAATCCTGAAGCAAATGTGGTTAAAGACATGAACGTGTCTCTTGGGACAAACACAGTAAATCTAGTCAAGCCACATCCAAAGCAGATGCAAGACTAAAGCTAATTAGCTTCCAATACTGCAACTATTTCAATATACTCTGTACAGGAGGTTCTACTACTGTATAGACCTCTTACCTGCAGTAATACAAGACCCCACTTCTATTGAGACTAAGCAGCAAAGAGTTATTGGCTTACCTGTCTGAGCACAGGCCATTAAGTCTCTCTTTTCTTTAATAATAGGTATTGCATGTTTCTGGACTGGAGTAGGACGGGTGTAGCGTGTGAGTTCAATGTTTCCCATTATAATTTCTCCCATGTCAACATCACTGAACTGTAAGATATTTAAAAGGATTAAGATCAGAGTGCTCCCCTTCAACCACCGTGTAACATACCATTCAGTTTAACAAGTCATTTATAACGTAGCTCTTGTTTCAGCTCTTCATATAGAACTAGCCTATGGTGCTTACAGAGTCACACAGATACTTGGTCCAGTAAGTAAGCCATTCCTAAAAGGCAGCCAAGCCTGAAGTGCAGACTACACTAGCACACACACTATGCTTAGCCTAACACTGCCTGTGTTTTAGCAGTTGCTCCCAAATCAGCACCTTCAAAGCACTTCTTCGCAGGTTCACTATTTAAGGGCAAGTTACAGTTGAAAAGTAAGCGGTGAGTCAATTGAAAAAGCTTACACAATTTCTTCCCTTAGTTCATCATATGCAACCCCCCTCTGCAAAACAGTTTAACTGTAGGAAGGCATGACAATGTTTTCTTTCCTCCCCAAACTCCAGACAGCAAGACATCAAGTTTGTGTACACCAACATGCAATACAGCCACTATTAGATGCATTAGGCAAAACAGATTTTAAAAAAAACTTACACTTTCAATATGTGGAGGACAATTGCTGCCTGTTGCTTCAACAGGAATATCATCATATTTCTCAAAGTTAATGCCAGTATTGCTTCCTGAAAAGAGTTCCCTAAAAAACAGAAGATAAAAGTATTTTTACTTGCTAGAATTATCAAATGACCCTCCCCCATGAATCAATACTATTCCATGACTTACTGCTCCAGACGTTCACTTGGGGGGAGAGGCTTTGACCAGTCATCCTCGTCTGATTTGTCACACCAGCGGCTGTTCCCACCACGGTCAAATCTGCCGAAGCCACTCCGGTCATAGTCCCCTCCTCTGCCACGCTCTTCATATCTAAATACAGCACGAGAATCAGACCACCCTTCCCAGGCAACAGGGGGTTCTGACATGCAGAATCAAAGCTGTAATAATGCAGCAGCATATGCTCTGTGTATTACACACACAACTGTGGAACAATTCAAAACTAGCAGGTTATCTATACTTGCTTCTTGACCTCAGAAGAGAATATAGTCCTGGCTATCAGACCAGGTCACATTTTTCTGTGTCGGACAGGAGAGTTTGCCATGATTTCAGAGCTCAGTTTAGCTTAACACAATGAACTTTGTATCATCAGTTTTATTTGATTAAGCATAACAAACATGAACAGTCATCTGCCAATAGAGCTGCAATCCAAGTTGCTCAGTCTTTGCCATTTCTTTGTAGGGAGCTCTGCTTAAACCTCCTAAGCAGAATTCTTTTTTATTCCCCCCACCCTCTCCTCTGCCTCATTCTACACGGGTCTCCCACATCCAGACAAAAGGCTCCAGGGCTCCAATTTGTTGCTTTATTCCCCCACCACACGTGTGACCAAATACCTCCATTATGTCATGTAATTATTTCATAAAGAGGGAGCTCACCTGTATTACTGACTTGAAAAGAAGGTGGAAGAAGTCCTTACCTCAACTGTTTAGTTTTTGGCCTGGTAAATCATGTTTGAGAAAAGTCTGGATACAGGACTAGGTCAGCTTTACCAGTCGGTAAAGGTCACTCTCACCACACTTGTGCATACAACGCATGATGTGTGTAAGACTGATCAAGTAAGGCAGAGAACCTGCAAGAGTCTCACCCAGTTTTATTAACTACACTTTTTAAACAAGAAAAAAAATATACTGAAATAAAAAAACCCATTTTGATGTATTTTGTGTGCTCTCAACAGCTCTTCATGGTTCTCCTGGAAGTAGCCACCCACTTAGCACTCCTTGGTGAATGCTGACGTCAGCCAGCCACTACAGCTGCAGCAAGTGGCTGGTGGCAGACTACAGGGCACATTTTTCAACGCATGCAAGTTGCCCATCCTTGAAATCACGCAGCTTTAAAGGCAAGGTTCTCTCCCTCTCTCCTCCCCTCCCAGGCTCCTCCTACCTCATGTTGTTCACACCTGGAACTCTGATTTTAACATCAAGATTACAGGTGCAGTGCTAGAGCTGAGGCAGACTATGTGCACCACCCAGACAAACAGGTACTTGCCTCCCTCCTCTCGATCCGGTTCCACGGTCGAAGAAGCTGGATTTCGCGTCGCGGTCGGAGCGCGCACCAAAGCTGCTGTAGGCATCCTTGTCTCTTCTGGAACTCCAGCCACCGCTATCGAAACCTAGCAGAGACAGGGATTTCAGCCATACATTACACAATCCAGGCTCTTACAAGAAAAAACAAGTTCTGTCCAGGAAGTCTTCACGGGAAGATCTATGGGACTGAATTCCTTCATGAATGGAAACTACACGAAGGTGAATGAAGACGTACTCAACCAAATAAAGACTTACTCAGCAAGGGACTGAGTGTTTCTCACCACCCATCAGAACTCAAATTCCCCCTTGCATGTACAAGCATGTTTGAAGTTTTTTTTTAAAAAACATGCACTTGTCAGTGCAAGTATTTCAGCTGCCTACGCTGGAAAGATGGGTATCAGAAGAAACATTAAGATGCTAAGTCTTGCCAAGCCTCATCTACATCATCTCTCCAACACACATTCTCGACTACACATTTAATTTTTGGAGGTTAACAAGGCCTCTCAGAGATCAGCAAATGGTATCAAAAATCTAAACAGAAGTTAAAATGTTTTATCCTACTGCAAGTACACAAAGAAACGTGATCTAGACTAAGACAAAGTAACACCACCATAAACAAATTAAGTATTTGGAGCTCTTCACAACAAATTAACCACACTCAATTTTTCCACAGCACGTTTACGCCTGCTTACACATGTTAACTCAAAAGAATACAAACTACCTCAGCTTGCCAATACCACTGAGTAAAAAACCTCACTTTTATTCCGCTACCAGGGCCTGTGAGGTAGCAGAAACAAAAAGCATTAAACACCGCTCTGGTACTGGACTAAGAAATTACTAACTGTATCTCAAAGGTTCAACCTCCAAGTTTGTGTCATGTTTTCAATCTCAGCTATGGGATTCCAGCAGAGAATAAGTTAAATAATGGAACAGATAAACAAATAATGTCACTCTTGTGAGCATGCTCTGCCAGCTCCATAGCACAAAACCAGTCAAGACCTATTCATCAGACAATAAAAGCAACCATGAAACAAACTCATTCCAAAGAAAGGGGCTGTTCTAGGCCCAGTCCCTCTGAAAAAGGCTTTGCTACCAGAATTACCCTACCTTTTTAGATGCTCTCTAAAAGAGTGCTATTCACCTTGCCTCTGATTTTTTAAATTAAAATACAGAAATATACTGGTCACAAGGGAACTTTAAAAACTAGTGTGCTAACTGTAACTTCCTTGTCTGGATAACTGAAACAGGCAGCAAAAATAACCTACCAGTGAAGGTTTTTAGCACACAAGATAAAGGAATGCGCTTTAAGACCTCCAAAGTGCTTTAAAGAAGCAACTTTAGTCCTTAAAGATGTTAACTTCAAGAAAGTTATTTTAGCTTGTGTAAAAGATATCTAAATAGATTTTATTATGAGTAAATTTCAGGCCACACTACAACTATTGGGATATGTCATCCTGCCAAGAGATTTAACAGCAGTGGTACTGACAGAGCCATTTTCAGGGATATGGATGGAGTTTCTTAATAGTGGAAAAAACTGAGCTGACACTATACACTTAAGACCTTCTACCAAGCTTGAGAAGTTCCAAGAGTCAAAATCTTATACTCCAAAGCCTGCAAAGTAACCTTGTTCACCAGCTCATTACTGCACTCATTTCTGAAGCTGGTACCTTGCCATAATTTTAAGGTAGCGCAGCAACTTTGACACCAAATACAGGGGTACACATGCTGCTTCACCAATTCACCCTTCAGCCTGGCATTCCTACTCTGACTTTGTGGATCAGCACAGAACACAGGTCCAGGCCAAACAAGTAAATTCTATGTAATGACTGGCATAACAGTAGGAATTTCAGACATCAAATGGCAAATTAAAACTGGAAGTAAATGCCCTGAGAAAACCCGTAAGAGACCACAGATCAACTTCTCTTAAGTGAAGAGAATGGTTACAAGACTGTGCAAGGACTACCAGGAAATTCCTTAGAATGTCACAGCTTTTGGATTTTTTTGTAAATAAAAACCTGTAGAGATTCCATCCAGCAAGTCTTTCTCACTGCAGCGTTAAGAATCCAGTAAGTTAGTCAACTTCCAGAGCAGTTCTGTGATTCTTACACCTATGAACAGCATTACAATTATCAATGCATCTCCCTCAACCAGTGTTTTAATTCATATTTGTAACACTAACACAAATCACTGCCAGCTTACTTGAAAACCTGCCACATGCAGCAGCAATAATCCATTTTTTAAAGATGGGAGAAATAGAATCACAGATTCCTTTAGGGTGGATGAGACCTTTAAGGTGAGTTCTTGACATTTACTTTTTGATCTACTATAGATCAGATCACATTTTACATATCGAGGAGCTGCTTCCAGCAAGTTTAACAAGAAACTTACATGATAACACGCTGTAGAGCTCATGGAAGCAAGACACTTCAGGCCGGCAGCCCTGCATACTGAGCTCCCACAGGTGAGAAACAGAACAGCCATTAAGTAACCTAAGGACATGGTTTTTATGCAGGCTGTTATTTCCTGCAGTTCTGTACTGCCCTACTCCCCATTTACAAAGCAAATAGATTAGTATTAGTGGGACAGATCTGGAGGTAAATGGAAGGGTTTTTTTAATCAGGTTACTACACCTGAAAGGCTGCATCAAGAGTTTGCTGTGTGGTCAAACCACGCAAGGTTGCTTCCTCACATCTAAGCTTTGAAAAATCTGTTGTTAAAAATTCAAAGGAGCAGCCAAAATTCAGAACAGTTTCAATGGAGCCGAATAAATCACTGACTTAGTGCAAATAGAAGCAAACATCACTTAAATGAAAGTACAACTGTAGAAGAGACTTCAAATCATCCTACAAGACAGCTCAGCTTTACAAGCCAAAACTCATGATGCCCTTTTGCTTCCAACAGGGTCCTGAACTAGAGTTTTTCCATTCAGCAATTATGAACCTTGTCACAGGGAACCAGGAGGAGGCCAGTGGTACATTCAACCAACTTTAAAGCATTCAACCATCTTTAAAGGCAGTTTCTGAGCATTAGGTTTACCAAGGAAAACTGGCAGCCAAAATTCTATTAAATGTGCAAGCCACACATCAGATTACAGTCTCGCAACCTATTTACCTTTTTGCAAGGTAAAGGTTAAGTCCCCAGAAAAGCCTCATGTAATCACACCTACACAGCCATGTCTGAACTCTGGTCTTGCACACAACTACAGTGACAGTCCTATACGTAATAGGTCATGACAGAACTCAAGGTCATTGCATCTATTACCCACAAAACTTGGGTACAAAACACCACACAAGGAGAAGAAATCTGTGAACAGCAAAAGTTGACAACCACCCTAAAGATGTCTCCTGCTTCTGAGAAACCCACACATTCCTCAGATTTAGGAAGTCAGTTTCTTGTAAGACTGCTCACATTCAAGGTCAGTGTGACTGGGAACAAGAACTGAACTGGCTGCCAACCAGTCCCTCTCCTTTTGCGAAAACATTCAGCTGTGGTACCATGTTGTTCATCACTTGGTGCTTCAGGCCATACTTCTTTTACATAATAAAAAAAAAACCCAAACCCCTGAACACTCAGAAAACTCACTAGCTCTGACCCATACAAAGGCAAGGCAAAAAAGAGATTGATCCTTCTTCAAATGGTTGAAGACTAGAAAATAGCATTTTTCATCTCGTCACATTAAAGTGACACAGCTCCAGAAGCACTATGAGATATATTATCATTCATTTCAGTATTGTCCTCCACCCACTCTTAATACAAGTCATCCTCCGGCAGTATTGAAAAGAATCTGTGAAAGTTTACTGCTTTAGAAACAGATGAGATCCAAGTCCTCCGATGCCACAAAACATCAGTTGTTTACGTTGTAGCACTGGAAGAAGTGTTTTAGGGGCTGCATTCTGGTATATTTCAATAGGTGTTAGAGGAAATGTTTCTCTCGTATCCACCCGAGTCACCAGACATGACAACACTGTGCTGCAGCACTTGCCTCCTTGGGATCTTACACAGAAAGGTCAGGATTTACTTCACTGAAGTGTTCCAAGAAACTTTTCTTCTGGATTATGCTCTGTTTAGATATTCAAATGGAAGATGGAAGGGTTGTTTCTCAGCATAAACCCCTGTGTAAACATGTGACCAAAATAGGTCATGTACTTCATGTTTGCTTCACCAACAGCCTGCATTTCCTTCTGCAAGTACTCCCAGGGGCTTCCATAAAACTGCAGGAAGCTGAACAAGGACAACATCTCTTTGTGCAAAATATGCATTTATGAAGTGAAACTGTGCCGTTTGTTCATACTCAACAACTGATTGCTACAAGTTCTACATCACAGTCCCCTGCAGAAAAACTAGTACCCACAAAATCCATTCAGACCAACACTCAAGATTACACCTGAGTTAAGATGGAAGACTCCATCTTGCTTCAGTCACAGTTAATTGTTACAGAGACACGGAAGGTATTTTGTCAGTCGGGTACTGAACTTCAGCTTTGGATGTAAGTTGGTGGAGGGATCTAGAACAGCACACTAAAAGCAGAAGATGAAGTTGCCGTGTTTTGCACAGGACAGTCAAGCAGTCTGTGTAACTGCCTTCAGCAGTACTGTCAGAGCCTCTGCAGTCTGCTCCCAGAGATTCAAGAACCAGTGAAGTGTTGCCACTGTGCTTGTGATACATACCCTGTTTTGAAGCTTCCCTGTTCCGCAAGTGAGGAGGAATGTATCGGCCTTCTGAAGGACAAAAGAAAGGTAGTGTTACAGGCCTGTCGTGTCAGCACATCTTGAAATGCTCATCTTGTCAACAGCTCCTGCTTAGTAAAAAACGTCTGCCTCAAGCTTCAAGGCCCCTTACAGCATTTTAAAAAACAAAAACCCTTTAATACAGTACTTGGCAGCACACTCTCAGTTGAAGATTGAAGTTCTTGCATAGCCATTTAAGCAGCTGGTTTAGGGCACAGATGTCTTGTGCTCCTCTGACCAAATCACACACCCCGTTATGGGTGTTACAGTGTCTACGACAAAAGTCTGTCTTCCTAGAACCCAGTAAGGCTTAAGCTGGTGCCAGATACTTGAGCAGCTCCAGATATTTACTGTGACATTCAAGTACTGGCACTCACAGTGTGACTACCAGTACTTTTCCTTCCCCTTAAATTCACCCATCCCCATCCATTCAGCTTTGATCAAATCAGAAGCCACACCTAATTGCCTCTGAATAGCATTCCTCAGTTACAATCCAGAAACATCTGTCTGCTAAAGCAAAGTGAATGAGAACATACTAGCCGCAAGTTGAATGGGAATTCCTGGAAGATTCCCCTCTCAACATACTTATGCCTTGCATATCACTTTCTATTCAATTGAGATCACCACAGTTAACATTCCTACTCTACCTGGATGTTTTAAGAAGACAAATCACCACATTATTACTACAATCGGTGGCCTGAGATGAGAGGCAACTGAAATCTGGGACAGAACTGTTGCAGTAAGTTTTCTCCAGCTAATTAAGTGCTTCAGAAATGTACACACACGTTGTACCACTGCAAAATTAAGTGGGTCTATCTAAAGCACACTATTTTCAAAGCAAGTTTAACTGGCAACCTCCTCTATTTCCTCATTAGCCTCTGTAAATTTTGGCTTTAGAAATTGCTTTTCACAGCTGCAAACCCTCAATTTCTAAAACTGTGTTTGTAAGCTTGAGAATTTGCATGTACTTACTGCTTGTAGAGCTTCCTTCACTCTGAGAGTCTGAAGAATTCAAGTCTAGACCAGAAAACTAGAAGAAATAAAACAAGTATCAACATGTTTTACCATGAATTTATGCTAAGATACAAAACAACCTTTTCACTTATCAGAAACAAAGAATGGTCCAACAAACTACGGCTGCAAAAAAAATTTTTTTACATCGTGCCAAGCTAAGTCTCCTATTATTACTCATGTTCTATCATCCTCAGTGTTTTTCTACGAACCAGTAAACACACACCCACATGGGCAGCAAGGCCAGCAGAGTATCTCACACCCACCAAATCGCTACCACAGACTCCTGCTTCAACACTCCATGCAGGCTGAAGAGCCATTTTAAACAGACTGAATTTCAGTGCACTCAAACGCATTTGGATCTGGGTCAGTGGCAATTTTTTTTTTTTTTTTGCTACAGAGACTCCAGCACAAGCAATACCAATTAAGTTGGGCTCTTTACTTGCTGAAACTCGATATATTTATTAACTGCACTAATACTACTAAGACATTACAGTCTTCACGTTTGAGGCAACTACTGCTTGCAAAACTTTAGGTGATGTCTTCTGACAACTACTTCAGCAAATACGATTTTTTGGTTTGTTTTTTTAAAAACTTCTATGGCCTTCAGTCTCACAGTAAAGCTTTCCGAAAGATGTTCAGTCCACGCAGTGCTGGTGTGTCACTCAGAGGTGTTAAGTCAAACACAATCTGAACTCACTTCAGCAGCAGGCAGTGGGAAACCAATAAAGCTTAAGAACCAACTTATTACAGTTGTTTGCCCGCATGGCAGGATTACAAACTTGTATCGGAAAAACAAGGCATGTTTAAACACAAATTAATTTTATGTAATGCATTGCACAGAAGTGTTTTCCAACGTGACCTGAATTAATCCAAAACAAAGACCCCAATGCACTGTCCTTTTTGGCGCTTAGTTGCCTGTGCTGCCGCTTCAAGATATTAAATTCTTTAAGAATTCGTCCACGGCTGACCTCGTAACATCCTCTTTAAAGCTACCACTTAAAACGTCATCTCTTCAGTTGATCGAAGCATCAACGCAGGGCTTAAGAATGGTTATTTTAAGCGCAAACAAAAACAAAGGCTCTCTACTAGGTCAAGGCGGCTCTCCACAAACAACAAGAAGCGCTGGATGAATCTCCTCGCAGCGGATCCCCACGGTGGGGGCAACACTTCCCAGGCGCTGCCTCAGGCATCGGTGGCGCAGCCCCGGCGCCATCTCAGTGCGGCACTGCGGGCTGGATTCCCGGCGCAGCAAGAGCAGCTAATCCGGCTGCCGGCGCCCGTCACGTGTGGCGCGGGGGGGCGGCGGGGGAGAAGGCAGAGGGGAGGGCAGGACCGTCTCCATGACCTACTTCGCCGGAGCGGCCGAGGGCGAGGGCTGCCCGGCCACGGTCCCGCTGCAGCAGATGGGGCTCTTCCTGCCCCCGCCGCCTTCCCCGAGGGTTAGATAACCATCGATCCCGCCCAGCGCGGGGAGGGGGGTGGGGAGATGGAGGAATGAAAAGGAAGACAGTAATAAAAAAATGGTGCGGACCAACACGAGTCCAGGCCCAACTGCGTCACCGGGGCCCGGCAGCACCGGAGCTCGAACAAAGGCGGCCGCCAGCGCCGCCTCCCCGGGGAAGGGGCGTCACACAAAGCGCCGTGTCGTGCGTGTGTGTGTGTGTCTC
>WEIT01008451.1:19027-44583 GCA_013389985.1 Dryoscopus gambensis | reverse complement strand
AGGCGGGCCCTGGGTCACGTGGGCGGGCGCCGCCGCCATCTTGTCGCTCCCCCCTCGGCGGGCAGTGGCGCAGCGCGTAATGGCGGCGCGGCGCTGCGGGGCTGCTGCACCCAGAACACAGCGGCCTCCTTCCTCCGCCTGCCCCTAGCGCAGACCCGGACACGCCAACTTGCGGTTATGCAGGGCTCAGACCATCCCCTGTGCCCGCTGCCCAGCAGCACACGGCTGTCACCCCGGAACACTGCGGGTGGGCTGCACTAGTCATTGCACATACTCATCAGCTCTTTTCTCCAAGACCCTTAGCCATCAAACATACTGACATGCCAGAGGATTTCCCCTATTTTCCCCATAATGTCAGTTTTGCCGTCTATATCTTCACATCTGCAAATAGCCCCAGCTTGGATTCATGAGGACTTCTGGCCTGTAAGCATCAGTCAAATAGTAAGCCTTGAACTATCTGTCGTTAGAAAAAAATGTATAAATAACCCCATTCCCTTCTATCACAGCCTGCTGACACAGAGAATACTAAAGCTGCTTCCTCAAATTTGGGTCAGTAAAAGTACTGACGAACGTGCTTACGGGATCAGGCCACAGCCGGGGCTGTGAAGTCACAGGGAAGAGGAGATGGGGTTTGGCTGTCCTTGATCCACACGTAGCAATTATTCCTCCATTTCCTTCCTCCTCAGGCTCCTGCCTCTTCCAAGAAGAAAACCACAAGGAAGATCCATTCTCCAGAAGGATGATTCACCAGGGGATTTAAAAACAAGACAGAACTTTTCCACAGTACTCACACATTAAACAGCCCATCTCTGCTTAGGTTTTTTCCTGCCCTTAAAATTGGAGCCCTAGAACCAAGGCCCTCCCATTGCAGAAATTAAGCCCTACAAGATTCAAACATCCACAAACAAGTCCTTGAATAAGCAACACATACTCCTCACAGACAAACCAGTCAATTCCGTGATGCTCTGGTCTCAAGCAAAACATTTACCAGTCCTCTGCTTTCACCTTCCATAATACTTCTCCACCCAGCTACAGCTCCAGAGCTAAAGATTTGTGCTTATATTCCTTCCCCAGGTGCACCTATTTCTATAATTTTAAAACTTGCAGATGTCTTCGTTAAGGCTGCCTGATAGTTAAAAGAAAAGTTCCTGGTTTTTTTAAGAAGCTATTGCTGGACATAGGCCTAAATTTGGGGGTTTTTTGAAAGCAAGTTACAAATAATACTTTTAATCCCTTTTCTTCTTACAACTTCGCAGACAATTCTAAATTCTAAACAATCCTGCAGTGTTCACATCCCTGCAGTGTCTGCAGTGTTTTACAAACAAGGGCGTTGTTTGCGATAATTCATATACTCTAGAAAACTACATTAATTAATCATTTGTAAGTTAATTCACAATTAATTAATCATGTGCAAGTTTTAGAAGTATCACAGAAATTTAAACCCTGATCCTGCAGTCAGGGAAGTCAATTCTTGGGGAAGTCACTTTTCCCTCTGAGCTGCCATCTGCACTAGGCAGGACTATTCTCCAGTTTCACTTTTAATTCTCCCACAGCTGACTCAGACACAATTCCCTGGAGGAAGCTGAGCAGCTCATGAGCACTTGAGTCAACACTGGAATCCTCACAAACCCTGCTCGCTTTAAACTCGGCAAGTTTTTGCCAATGGGCTCAACCAAAACTCCTCAAAACCTGTCACTGCCGGGCGCTTGGACACTCAGTTCTGTAATCCTAGCAAATTCCCAGATTTGCTATTCCTTCACCTGCAAAGCCCCATCTGGCAGGCGTTCTGGAAGACTACACGGATAGCCCCAAACCAGCCAGAAATGCAGCTTTCTGAGTCTCAGGGAGGTTGCCCTCCTCAGCCAGTATCACCCACTGCCACCAAGCCATGTATATGTTGTAAAGTCAGTGTTTATGAAGTTGTATCTGACTTCTTTGTGTCTTTATCCAATGCTGGCAGACACTGACCTTGTGTACACGAGTTTCCTTATCTGTTTTGAAACTATCAACAGGTCATACACTACTGACCATCTTAACAAGCAGATTTCTCACTCTACGCAACTATGGACTCACTTCTAAGGAAGGGAGGTATTTCACTAAGGGCAAAGTGGCTCAGACATCCAGAGTATGATAAAAAAGAAATCCTACCATGGATGAAATTCTCAAGTTGCAGTACTGAAAACTTGTTTCTTGTTCTATGCAGCTGCTTTTGAGGCTAGGACCCTATACTATATTTCTGTGAGTCCTTCATACTGTAAGATGGCAGGGCAATCAAAATATAAATTTAATGTTGTCCAGCCACAAATTAGGAAAAGGGGTTTGCAAACGGCCTGTAGTCAACAGTGAGTATCAGAGATCTGTGTTTAACAGCATAATTTCCACATGTTCCCAAATTTCTGTGGACATTTTTGGGCATCAAAAGGCAGAATCTTACCGGTTTGGAGGAATAGCATGGAAAGAAGAGCCACATGCCACCACTGATGTTACTGTTGGTGAACCCTTCACTAGAAAGTCTGCATTTCCCAACAGCAGCAGCTACAAAACTCTTTGCACCAGTGGATAGCTGTTAGTGATGCCAGTCTGTGCAGTCAATGAAGGAACTGATCTGAGTTTAAAATAAGTCTGTAGGGGTAGAAAAAACCCTGCCTGCATCAGCTCTCTGCCCAGATAAGTGCCTGTGGGATACTGGGTTGTAGTCAGTGTTTTTCTTCAATTTAGTGAACATCTCCCACTACACGTGCCCTAACTCAGGGTGCAGGGCAGAGCAACAGCACTGACGCCAGGGGTTTCTCTCACTAATATTGCCGGTGATTATTAAACTGTGCCTGGACAGCATTTGACAGAATATTTACAAAATACTCCTCTATGCTGCAGCACTTTCTCCTATCCCTGCCTTTGCTGAGTACACCTCTATCGTCAATCTTAGCACATAATGCCTTTAGCTCACGTGAAGAATTAAAAGGCAATCTGATTAACAGCTCCTCTGTGCTTTGGCCGGTGTGTTGCCACCCAAGCCTTGCTGGCTCCCCGTGCTTTGTCTCTCCATGTCCCCAGACTGGTAGATAGAACGCACACAGTTGATTGGAGAGGGCTTGGTGGAGAGCAGATTCATGATAATTCTCTGAAGAGATGCCTGGAGGGTTTTTTTCAAGCTTCAAAGAAATTCTCGTCTTGTCCTGAAAAACCACAAAAGACTGTTTACAGAAAGCAGAGACTCTTAGCTGAAAGGAGAGACAGAATCAGGAAGTTTTACAAGCTATGACTCTAGAACAGGGATACAAAGAAAAGATTTAGTCACTTCAGACATACACTAGTCTTATCTGAGGCAGCACTCAAGGCTTCTCTCTATTTTTTATTTTTCTTTCTTTAATGAAGTCCTATTTTTATTTTCTGTAATGGTTTAGTGACAAGATCAAGTAGTCACAGGCTTCTGTGGGAACTGAGGAAGTACAAGCATAGTTTTGTTCTTATTTCTTCTGTCTGTGAGAATCAGACACAGGGGAGAATAAGTCCATGAATGTGAACTCAGAGTTTTAGGGGGTGGAAGAGAGAGTGTTTTTTTGACTAAAATTACAGGGGTTGAGCAGAAGAATGAATGGAGAGAACGTGGCAATTCTCTGAACACTGAAAATTTCTGAGTTGGGCTCTATTTTTTTGTATCCCTAGATTCCTTGCTAGCTTGGATTTGAAAAACCTTAATCATTTTTATCTCTCTGCATTCAGATTTCTCCATCATCCCCACTGGACTCCAAATTATATTGCATCTCTCTCTCACTCCCCAAGTTTATGCACTGCTTTGTCTTCCCAAATGCTGTTTTCCATGTTCCAATTAGATTAAGGGCTTGCCTGCACAGGAAGGTTACACTACTATTAATTTGCCATTTGCTTTAAAGAAATGATGTTAAACCTGGCAAAAGGCCATGTGGACTCCCTGGCATTCCTCTGCAGGAATACAAATGGCTTATTTCAGGTTAGATCAGGTCAATTAGGAACAGGAAGAACTTGCAAAGCAATAAGTTTTCCTACGCCAGAACAAAGACAGTCCAGCAGCTCCTTCTGCAGACTGTAACCTCCAAATGGGAAGAACGGCTGGGGGCATGATCTTGACCTCTGCAGGAGCCACAGTCTGCTGGACAGAGGTAGCACAACACCAGCTGACTGCTGCTGTCGCTGCCCTGGCTCGGGCTGTGGAGCAGCTCTTGCCTGCTGCAGCCTTTTTCCTACCTGGATAGCCCAGTCCACAGCACTCACAGGATAGAAGCAGGGACTGCTCCCTCTGTGCAAGGTATTGCCTTCCACTGTGTTCATGCAGGTATCAAAAATTGAGTCCTTTGCCAAAAAAAATTACAGTATGATGTTTTTCAATAGGGCAAAGTTGTGACTATCCATCTACTGCCCCTCTTTGAACGAAAGCCTGGAGTTAACTATTGGTTTACAAGCATATTGTAATTCCATGAGTGTGCCTTTCTCGTGTAGGCAAGGCCAAATGAACAGAAGATGAAGACAAAAGAAGAGAGACTTACTGCAGCAAGAAGAAAGGAAAGAGGCACGCCAGTAAATCTTGAATTCACATTCTCATTGCGAACTGGTTTGAACTGCTAAGCTTATAATTGCGTCAATCAAAATAGGCAGCTAGTCAAGATGGCTCCTATATTAATCAGCATCAGAATTACACTTTGAAGAAGGCACTAATATTTCTCTTTTTGGTTTCTGTAAGCCTTTTCTAATTACAATTTCTAAATACCAAGTGTAACTTTTATCTTATGTAACAGAATGTAATATTGGAGTCTTCTTTGAAAGCCCTTCAGAGGGTCACTGACCAAATACCTCTTGCCAGTGTTCTCCCCTCTGGTGTGCAGGGGTTTGACTTCAGCTGCTAGCTGTGAGCACCTGGCAAGGTCTGACCTTTGCAGATGATGGTTGTGCAACGCGCTGCAGCTGCCAGCAGTGCTTGGGTTAAGAGAGTGGCCTCAGCCATCTGAGGAATGCCCAGTGTTGCTCCTTATTAAGTGAGAGGGTGACTCTGACAGCTCAGAAATGCCTGTGGGGATTGTCAGGGTCCTGAGGACACCCCCAGCTCCCCACAGCCCTGCCAGGAACTAAATGGCCAAATCCCGTGAACCAAATCCAACACTGGTCTTCAGGAGAAAGGGGGAAGAAGGTCCATCTTCCTATTTCCCTCACTGTTGCTGCAGTGTTGATTCTGTCACTTGGCCAGGGAAAGATCACCAGCAAGAGAATGGGAGCAGTGTAGGAACTTGTAATACAAAGGTTGATGGCCTGAGTTAATGTCACCAGGTTAGCAGGTCATCAAGACCACAGGGCATTGACCTGCAGTCTCTCAGGGCACTCAGACCTGGAGAAAATGTGATTAGTCCTGATGACTGCCAGAGCTGAGACAGGTGAAGATACTGACAGTTCCAAAGAGATACAAAAAGTACCCAAACCCTGTACATAGTCACCAATCCAAGAATAACTCAGGACTTTAGAGCTGACATCCCTTTGTGTTCTCTATGGCATCACACAGATCCTGGACCTATTACCAGGGCACAAATTTCATGTTGCCTGGATTTTTCAATAGATGGCTTAAACATGCTGGCCTGGTGCCTGGTGGCTGCTCTTGTGAGTGTGAGAGTATGAATGTGGCTGAATGAGACCTGTTTTATTTCAGTTTTTATTTAAACTAAATCACTTTCTTCCCCTTCCCCCCTCATCCCCACATCTCCTAATGTTTTCCCCCTTGTTTATACCATGTTGGAGCAGTATTTCCTACAGAGGAACAAGGAATAGTAAATAGGCACATCCAGAAGCATAATCTTTCAGGTGACAGCAGAGAAAGAATCATAAAAAATTTACTGTCAGGAGAAAAGATTCTCTTTTTCTAGTTGGGTTCTTCAAAGGCCACCCTGTCCCTCTTGCTGGCTTTGGTCAGCAGTGCAGGTCACTCAGCTGGAGCTCTGGCCTACTCCATTTTAGGCTTAGCTCAGGCTTCAGTGTGCACATTGCAACCTCTCCATTTAAATCATTAAAGATAAATGGTTTTGGAGACATCTAGTCCATCACACTGCCTTAAGACTAAATATATCCATCCATTCTGGGTGGATGCTCATCAGACTGGATCTCCAGAATACCAACTGCATCCCTAAACTGGGGGAGGGCTCCCAAACCTGACTGGCTTCGCTTAAGGACAGGGCCCCAGGATGCTGTCACATCACCACAGCCACTGCTCCTGAGCTGTGAGGAAGGAACCCCTGCTTCATGCTGAGACTGAAAAGCAGCTGAGTGAGCCAAGGGCTCGCGGCTCCTTTCAGACACCCACGGACACAGTGGAGCTGGAACCCTCCCACCCCTTCCCAAGGCAGGCAGCTCAGTGCCTGCAGTGAGGTAGGGGCTGCTGCTGCCTCTCTGTGAGACAGCAGCTCCTGGTGGCTTCCCCATTGTCTAAAAGATGGAAGAATGCTGCTGTGTGGCTGCACAGCTTGTTGTATGTCACCTCACTGTGGAGTAACTTAAGTCTCCATAGTAAACAGGAAGAGTAGTTTATTTCCTTCCTCTTTGCAGTTGCTTTTTAGATATTTATGTGCTGCTATTTTACCCCTCCTCAGACTTTGCTTCTTGAGACTGAATTGTTTCTCATTGTGCCTTACAGTTTATGTCTTCTGAACTTCTTGTAGAACAGCAGTTTAACATTTAAATGAATGTAGTGTTTATGAAACGAGCTGGACTGACAGGCATGGAAATGGAGACTTATGTCTTCACAGATTAGATGCCACAGTGGTAGGAGGAGTGAGAACTCCATACCTAACTTGTGATCTGGAACATCTCTAGAGGCAAGAATAGGATGTAATGATGAAATCCATCTAAGTGGTTCAGGTTTCCTCTTTAATCAGTAGCCTCTAAGCTATTTCAGCCTGCTGGCATTCATTTGTGCCAGATGTGGTGGTGGCTTTGTGATATGGACAAACCACTGCAATAGCAAGGAGCAGTGTTAACCAACTCATTTCAAATAAATTACCAGCCTTGTGGGGGCAGAGCATTCACGCAGGGTTCATCTGTGGCCACATGGAAGGCTCTCCAGCCAAGCCAGTCACCTCAGGCCCGTGATACAGCCACAGTGGAGAAAAAGACACTCTGAGGTCATGAATCATCTCATCCTAAGGTAGATATTTAAAATAGATCAGGTAAGACACACCTTTAAATTGCCTACAGGGCAACAGGCTCAGATGTATTGATAGACACTGTAGACATCTAAAATTAGGTGAGCTGAGTCTCACCTGTGGAGTCAAACCAGTGACACACAGGTCAAAAGCCCCACTTTCTGTGGTGAACCTTCAGAGCAAATCTTCTGCCTTTGTGAATTTACAGCCACCTCCAAACAGCCAGCTGAGAGAACTATGAGGGTCTTCCACCAAATGGCTAAATATTTTCACTGATTTTTAGAAATAAAATTTATTAAATCCTTCTTTTTTAGTTTAGTGTCTAAACAGTAATTTTCCAGAACAGCAATAGTTGCTTTTTCACTTCCGCTCATGCCACCATGTGGAATTGGAAAAGCAAATGCTTGGATTAGGAAGCACAGATACTCATCATGGCTAAAATAATTATATTCTGCAGAGGGGAATTTTAATGTTGATTCATCTGATTCAGTTGAACTGTAAAAATTTATCTTGCAGATTCTTTCACAAATATGAACTTCAAAACACTGGTTTTTACTCCCACAGCGTTTTCTCCCCCTTCTCTAATTTTTGTTCCTTAGCTAATAGTTCATTAGTAAGGAAAAAGGTTCTCTCAATGCCACATCACATCTGTTGACCCATTTCAGTGCGAGTGCATATATAACCACTTGTTTGTTTGCATTTCTACAGGTGTTGCTGCTGTGCAGATATGGGCTATGGTTAAATTTCATAATGGAAAATCTGACAGGCAGTTAACTAATCCATGAGTCATATTTCGTAATAGCCTAAAGGTCTCTGATGTTCGACCTTCATTTGATACCCTTGCCATCAGGCAGTTTATACATAACCCATCTGAAGAACATTCTTTATATAGATGACTGCATGCTGCCCTTTTATACCTGCAAGAATGGGCACTGCACTCACTGAGCCAGGGCAATCTGCTGGCTCTCTGGGGAACGGGACCAGTGGAAATCTCTGCTTAGTTTAAGCCTTCTACAGGGCCTAGCTGAAAGGTGAGGAGAGGACTGGGGAGTTGGTTTTGGACTCCACTCACCCTGACTGGACTTCTGATTGGAACAGCTCCAGCAGTGAAAGTAGCACTGGAACTTCCAGCACTAACAACTCTGCTGATTTCACCTGTGCATGGCTCACTTCTGCTTGAGGCAGGAGAGACAGAGAACGAGACATCCTTTTGTCAGACCATCCCAAACGGGGATCCCTCCATTGCTGACAGCAGCAGAGTCCAGCCAGCATTACCAATGCCAGAGTCTTAAAATGAACACCTAAAGTGAAGAAGGCTCACCTGGAGAATCATCCCCTTTATTTTCTAGCCAAAGGGTGAAAAAGCAACACAGTGCTTTTGAAGGGACCAGAACATTGTTGGTTTTCAGGACTTCTCAAGTCTCAAAGGCAGCGAAGGATGTTGGCATTGCTGCTGTTTTCGAAGTTAAAATAAGGCAGACACATGACTTCAGTAACTGCATGTGAAGTTTACATACTGTGACTCATCGTAATAAAGAAACCTAAACAAAGCCCCAGTGTATCACTGAAGCTGGAGTATGTTTCCATACTAAATTCTTTTAGGTTTGCTTTGGCTTCTTTTTTACAGATGTAGAACAGTAGACTATCTCCGGGATATTAACTCTTTGCTGTTGCAGGATACAGAGTTCTGGTCTTTGTGAATGGACCTATATGAAACACAGTAGAGGGTTATCTTATTTTCTTAAACCCTCTGGCACAACTTTTGCAGCAGTGCCAAATGCTGGACAACAAGAGCAGCTGAGAAGAAAAATGGAAAGAAGAAAGCAAAGGAGAAAGAGGGGTTGTATCCCAAGATTTAACAGGCTGTCTCTTTAAGAAGCTCTGCCATTTCCAAGTAACTATTTTGCAATTATCTCTAGGATAGCAGCCGACACCAGGAGTGATGTATATGTAGCGTGTGAGTTGCCTGCTGTATGTGGAAAACCGGGGAGGAATTGGCACAGCAGGAGGGGGAGCATGGCCAGGCTGGCTGTAGGCACCAGGGAGGAGGTTTGTCATCCTGCTGAGTCAACAGGAGACACGGCACCTCCAACGGGGCTTTTGCCTGCTGGTTGTTCAGCGTTTGGCAGCTGAAGTTACGTGTTAGGAGCCTATAATGATAGGCTCATATGCTTGCTCATTTATGCATGAATTTGTTTGGCATGGATGATCTGGATTACCAGCTCCAAAACTCTTCAGCTGGAGTGATGCTGGCACTGGACTGGGCAAGGCTCACTGTGGCTGTTTCTTAGGGCTCTCCTTGCAGCCCTTGTCAAGCCAATGCAGGAGGTAAGAAAAGCCCAAACAAAGGTTTCAGTTGGATCCAGGTTCATTTCAGAGGGGCAGCAGTGTTTGGAATCTGGCAAGGGAGTGGCTAAAAAGGGGTCAGGAGGAAGGAAAGGATTACATGGCGGATGTATCTACCCCACCGTCAGCAGTTCTACCTCTTCACCCACCTCTGCCTTCTACTCCCACAGGAACTGATTCTTGGCTGGTATTTTTAATGGTGGGAATTCCCATTTATCAGAACCTGGTAATGGTTGATGCTTCTTGCTGTACAGGTCCAGTTGTAGAAGTTTCTGTCTAGTCATTTCTGGCATCTAGACTATTCCAACGAGCAGGAAGAGTTAGGGTTTTTCCATCTTTGCAAATAATTTCCCAAGAAGTCATCACCAAAAGTTGCATAAACACTGAGTTATCCTTGTCACACTCCAGGCCAAATGACAGTATAGCGAGAATCAGAAAGTCAAGAGGGTTTTTTCATGAGTGGTCCTAATTATATGAGTAGTACTGAGATAAACCTGGCAGAAGCAGTGTGGTTTATACTCTAGAGCTTTAGCTTTAGAGAACTTCCCATCCTGTTCAACTGCTCCCTTGTTCCAGCAGCTCAGGACCCAGCCTCGTAGTGCCAGCCTTACTGAAAGATTCTTGTTGCTGTCATTTAGGGTTCCAGCAAGAGGAAGGGCCCAGCTGTACAAATCCCACTGGCAGGATAGGGCTGCTGACACAAATGTTAACATAATAAAATAATGCATTAAAGAGTTGTATAACTCTTGTCTGATGATCTGAGGGACTCCTCTCCCAGTCTGCCCCTCAGTACCCACTGAACTCTCACCTCCATCATGATATTGAATCATGATTTACATAACAAACTTCTGGTTTAAAGTGCCAGGATAGAGGAACTCTATTGTATGACTATTCTGCAATGTGCTGAACTCTTCCTTTGGCTGAACTTTTGTCTTTTAAAAAAGATTTTTTCAAAGTCATCTTAATATCAGAAGATAATTTTAATTTTGTCCATCTTTCCACTTTTTTTGCAATGTTGTCTGTAATTCAAATACATGGACATCACTACCTGACATTTTTCTGTCTCTTTTCCAAGCAATACCTGGAACTGAAAATTAATAAAAGCAGATACACCTTTTCAGTTCTTTGTTTAGCCCCTCTGGCTTGTTTTCAGCTTTTTACAGTGCTTTCCAGGCTTTCAGTTTCACCTCCCTATTTTCTGGTTCCCTGAGCTTATGTGGTGACTTTGATGCTGCAAAAGGGCAAGGTAAAGCACCAGATTAAAAAAAAAAAGGTAAAATACTGTGATAAAAGGACAGGCATCACCCCAGGGATTCATCGACTGAAACATCTTTAAAATTCTTCTCAAAAATGGGCAAGTTGGAAGCTGACAGTGTCCTTTTAAGGACAGTTTATGTTAAGAAATCGTGCTTAGTCTTATGAGCAAGTTTTGGCTGAGCACAAGTGCTAATGACTTTCTGAAATGAAAAACATTTCTAAAGACAAAAATAGCTAGTACTGAAATCTCTCACAGTCATTACTTACAATTTCTGTGTGATCCCTTGTCCAGATTTATAATGGTTGCTTGCATGCTAGCAGAACTTACAACTTTGTGGATTTGTCTTTAATGTTGTAATTAAAACCAGGATGATTTTCATGGGCCACGAATAATTTGTAATTCTTGTGAGAGCTCTGTCTTTTAAGTGGCCTTACATAAGATGTAATCTTCACTGACCTAAGCATGCATACACAATTTTCTTAATACTCATTGATGTTTTCATCAAGGAATTGTATACCTTTGGGGTTATTTCAACCTGATGTGTTTAAGAACAATTTTCCCAGCCTTTCTCAAGAATTTAAAATGTGTTTAAGTTATCTTTAAGTAAAGTACTCCTTTTTCTTCTGAGGGGTGCCTCCAAATAGTTTGTCTCCTGTAGTCCTTCTGTGAGAGTTAAAGACATGCCCTTTAACAGTCCTTTCTTTCCTCCAGAACAACATTTTCCATTTTACTGCCCACCCACTGGTGACACATTTTGGGGACCCTGCAGTGACTCCCCAGCATTTCCAGAGCTGGGCAGTCTAAAGAACAAAACCTTCTCATTCTCCCTAATTATGGGATCATTATGCAGTGTAAGGCCCAAAATCTGATCTCCTACTAGTTCTCCATATTCGTTGGAGGGGTGGGTGTTCCTTATCACACAGAGAAATGGCCAGACTGGCATCACTCACACACTCAACAGGGCAGAACTGTCTTACAGCAATAGTCAGTGAAGGGTAGTTATAGGGGATGGGTGGAGAGCTGGGTCCTCAAATGTGAATTTCTTCTTATGGGAACACACAGCTATTTTTGAAGCCTGAAATTTCATTAACAGGATTCCTCTACGGATACCTTGTCCTTTTAACTTGTCCTTAAAGCTCTTGTCCTGGGAATATTTCACGTAAGGTGTTTTGAGCCTTGAACCTGCCTGTGCCTGGTAGTATTAATAACCCGGGGCACGGAATGTTTATGTAGCACTGAGCACCATGGCAGCACTTAGTAAATAATGAAATAAATCGAAGGCTTTGTTTCTGTTTAAATACTGTGTTTGCCTTCTGTGGATACAGATCTTCTGGATCCTGCTCAACAGCCTCATTTGGGTGAAACTGGATATTGTGCCAGTGTTATTCCAGCTCCTTTAATGTATGGCAACTGTACAGACAATACACTGCCTAATGAAGAACTCAGAGTCCCCCATCTAAACATGTAAGGAAAAGCCAAAGTCCCTGGAACCTGCACTAAAAATATCCACCAGGATTCTTAATTTTTATACAAACACACAATTTAGGGAGAAAAGGCAATAAGTGATTACGTCCAAATCAACAATTGCGGCAAACAACGACCATTAGGGTCCAAATTCACTGCTCCATTACAGAATTCCAGACATGCACTGAAAATGCCAGGGCTGGGAACTCACTCTGGCTGCTAAGGAGGGGATGCCCAAGCACATGAGAACCAACACAGAATTAGAAATATGAGGGAAACCCCCACTATTTAACTGTTAGAGCACTGAGCATGGAAAAACTGGGAAGACCAGAGTCATTGCATTCTTTGATCTTGGCCTTCCAGACCACAGAGGTGCAGAGGCCAAGGGGGACATGTGCTGTAGAGAGGAGCTGTACGTTTCCCTTAAGAACAGCCTGGAAGCTGCTCAGGAATCCCAGCACTTAGGACGTGTCTCAGAGAAGTCATCCTGCGGTCGACTGTGCCTCGCTCTCGTATGTTTTTAATAGAAACATTTAAAATAATTTCAAGAGTGAGGCGTATGCAAGCTAAACTTTGAGTAAAAGCTGAAGAACAAATAGAGCTGTGCTAAATTGGTTTCTGGTACAGCCTGACAATATAGTCAAGATGCTACCTAATCCCAAGTGATCCCATAAAAACCAGTATCAATATAATGTCCTACCACCAAGTCAGTCTTAAATTTGTAGGTGAGGTTACTACAGTCTCAGCCTGATTTAATCTCTTTTCCATCAGGAATCAGCAAAGTCAAGAAATTCTTTATGGCTAAGTTAATCATATTTTATGTGTGATATATGTAAGTCTCTATTTTGAATATAAAATATAAGTAAATATAATCTCTATAAATGTGTAACCATGCATTTATTGTGGAGTAATAACACATTAATCGAAAGATTGATACTATTTGTCCATAACTTCATTAATGCTAAGTAAGCTGCACTAAGGGGCCTTGAGATGGGCCAAAAGACAACAAAGGACAAAATTCAACTCCAATAACCAGCAAACAAGGAGTTAAGGTACTAGAAACTGAAGCCTCTACAAATCCAGGGTTAAAAGCCTCTGCCAATTCTGGAATAGAAATTAAAGTCTGCTTCTACCACCAGGAAGTGACAGCAGCCAGGGGAAAATGGGAAGGGATAAAGGAACAGTGAGGTGAGAAACAGAGGCTAAAAGACCATCAGAGTGAAAGGTGAATTCACCATCTTCAAATGAAAGCTGAATGCCCTGTGAGTCTTGATAGTCCATCAGAAGGGGTGAGGTCCAGCAGAGGCTTTCTTGGTCACAGTCATGCAGGAGGCCAAGCTGGACAATCTGGGCAGTTGGGGTGTGCAGCTGGAGCTGGAGCACTGTCTGCTGCCTGCTTTGTGCCACAGCTGTGGCAGAGCCGGGGGCAGATGGGCGAGTGAGGGGCTGCAGGCTGTAGAGCAGTGCCCCGTGCCAGCAGTGAATTCTGCAGCTTGTGCTCACAGCAGCAGCAACACAGGTGTGTCTGCTCACCACAGTCCAGCAGCCAGGCAGCCTTTGTGGCTGGGGGGCACAGCAGTGAGGAGCTGAAGGTACTGTCTGAGCAGAACTCTCTGTGGAAAGGGGAAAGGCAGATGCCGCTTTGCATGTCTGGGCTGGTGTGAATTCATCAGGCTCTGGGTTTGAGCCAGGTACAGCGTACAAGTAACTCCTGTTTGCTGCGCCTGACCTAAATCCAAGTGTTGCTTTGTCAGGTTTTAACCAACACGTGTTCTGTTTCCCTCCTGTGTGGTAACGCTGCTGGAGACTGGGTGTTAGCACTGGGAACCTGATGATTCAATCACAAAGTATGAGAGCTGTGTTGCAGCAACAGGGAGGAAGCGAGGACGCAGAGCCTTGCTCTGTATTCTGTGGTGGTCAAAGGTTTCAGTTCATATCAAGAGAATTCTTATCTGGAAAGTTTCAAAGGGCTAAATATAGACCAACCTCACATGCTAGATGGCAGTGAGGCTCTGCAAGCAACCCATTTCCCTGCTAACAATGCTCGTGGGGATATCATGCCTCGTTTGTTTGTTTGTTTGTTTATTAAATAGTCGTTTTTCAGGATCGACATCAATCAGAGCCTGCAACTCCACTGTTTCCCATTCCTTGGCAATGGGTCCCCCAGCAAGAATGCACAGCCAGCACAAGTCCTGCAGCTGCCCCTGAATCCTTCATCCTCACTCTCACTGGCCTGGGGGAAGACAGGAATATTACACAAGAGGTCTTGGGGTGATAAGATAAACATCTGCTATTTGAGACTCTGCCTTAAACCACCACACTGCCATGAATGACATGTTTTCAGTAGCAGGGAGCCAGGAATTACTCAATAGGAAGCCTGAAGACTGCCAGCACTTCCGTGATTCCTGCCTCTGGCTGGGGCATGAGGGAAGTCCTCCTGGCTGGATATCTGTGTGAACACCAGATCCCACTCACTGCAGATACCCATGTCAAGGCTGAACAGAGCAAATGCACTCTACCCACAGATGATCCCAAGGTCCTTTTCTCAGTGGAAGAACAGCAGGTGAGCTTGGTGTTGAAGGCAGAGAGGGTGAAGGTGTCATCAGTGAGGGGTGAGAAGACTACAGTCAGGTGAGATTGTTGCTGTGTAAGTTCACCAGGGCCCCCACCACTGGATGTGAGATTTTTCCAGGCAGTGAAGACAATTTCAAAGATCCATATTTGAACTCTAACCAAACAAGCAATTAACTAAAAAATAAGCAGTAATGAACGGAAAAAGAAAATCTGCTTACAGGAGATTTCAAGAGGACATGAGAAAAGTGAATTTATGAGAACACAGAGTAGCCTACACCTACAAGCAGTTTTTGGCTTTGATTAGGACAACGCTGCTGTCCTGCTGGGATTTTTCCAGGGCCCCGAGTGCATAATAGCCCTCAGGAGTCCAATCTGGGATGCCCCCATCCCAGCACCTTCTGGCCTGGGAGCACCATGCCTGGCTCTGGACCATGGCAGGAAGGGCACTGCCCATCTGCTGTGCAGAGCACCCTGCTCCCACTGCTCCCTGACATGTATCTAAAAGAATAAAACCAGAGCCATCTCAAAAGCAGAGACTCTATGAATGCTGTCATACTTGCAAAGGAAAATTAAAATTGGTGCTGCTGCGGAATGATAGACGTGGAATAATACGCCAAAAACTAATTCTTGAAAGAAAGGAAGTATGTGCCTCCAGTACCTGAATCAAGATCTCAGTGTACGATGGCACAGGCAGAGAGGCTGTACAAAATAATCTTGAGATATTTAACCACTTGTGAGTGTTCCTGTGGGAAGGGAAATGACAGATTAGTTTTCCTGTGGAGGATTCATTAGTATGCTGTGATTGGTGAGTCAGTATTTTTAGCTTAGTGAGCTCAAGATGTATTGTGGTTTAGGCCTCAGAAGTTACCAACTCTGGGTAATGAATTAAAAGAAAAAAAAGAGGGGGGGAGCGTGTTAGGAACAGTAGAATGATTTTCCAAGCTCTTTTATGAACCATCCTCCTCACTTGTTTAGCATTAAGTGCCTATTAACTCCATTTCGGGAAGGTGGTGATTAAACTGGGTCAAATGGAAGTGATTAGCTTGGATTATCCCTGTCATGGAAAATTTCACTGGAAGATCTAAGAGGGAGGAAATTGCCACATAGATCCCAGCAAGTTCTGCTGGAAGGTAGATGGATTTGCTTTTCTCCCTGGAAAAGAGCTTTGGCCCACACAGGATCCCTCTAAATACCTCAGACTCACTTGGAATTGAATTGTTTTAATCTTGGAAAGTTCCTCAGGACTGGTAGGGAAAGCAATTGTCCCAGCATTGCTCCCACTTGTGTGTGTCACCCCAGGTCCACCCGTGCTGAAGTTTGGAAGCATCCCTGGAGACCCTGAAGCTCCCTTTCCTCAGGAGCCTTTAAGGGAAAAAAAACCCCTTTCATTTCTGGTGCTAAAAATTACTAAGGAAATGTTCAGATGGACAAGGAAGAAGAAGAAAATAGAATAAGAATAAGAATAAGAATAAGAATAAGAATAAGAATAAGAATAAGAATAAGAATAAGAATAAGAATAAGAATACCATGCCTGTTGGGAGGGCAAACTCTGCAAGGCCAGCAAATGGGCCCAAAATGGAGAAAATAAACCTTGTACTTTAGACTGGGTTGAGAATTGGGAAGACATACCCTGTAAGCCTCTCTCTCAGCACAGCTCCAGTTTAAGGCCACCCTCCATTATGTGATCCCGCCACAGAGAAACAAATACTTTGTGACTGCCACGATTACTAAGAAATAAGCAGTATTTTATTGCAGGGACTGATACACAGAGTTTCCTGCTGGTGGAGGGGTTGCTTCCTCCTGGTGACATCTCCCAGCGCTCCCTGCATGCCTGGCTCTGCTACTGTGATTTAACGAGGTTTTCAGCTGACACCATTTCATCGACCCCTCTGCCATAACCCCTCACCTCTCGTGCTGTCACAGAACTGCCCCGGGGAAGCGGGGCCGAGTCCTCTGTGTGTGCACAAACAAACGTGTCTGTGCACCAACGTGTGCCTGTGCTCACAGCTGTGTTTATTTTATGTTGCACATAGAAGAAAAGAGGATTATTTATGATCTAATCATGATGTGCTCCCCAAGCGAAACATTTTCTGCTCTGATTTATTGCTCACTTTAGGCCTGCCCCCCAGCATTGTTCTTATATTTGGAGCCAGTCGCATTTTTTTCCCATTTGGAAATGGAAATACTAAATGTAATGGCATAGTAAATGAAAAAAAACCCGACAGTTACTTGGAGGGAGGAGGAATTTTACTTCTCTATTTTCCCATTTTATGTTTGTTTTCTTTTTCACCTCCTTCCTTTTATTCTTTCTCTTATCACTGAAAAAAAGGAAGGAAAACCAGTACTTGGAGACAAGGCAGGAGCAGTATTTTGTCCTCATTTTCAGTTATGAGATTAGAAAAGTTCAAAAGTTTTACCCAGAAAAAGTCCACATGAAAAGTACCTGTCATTTTCTGATTAGCACTGTGATACTATTGATCAAAAGTATCCAGCCAACAAACCTGTGTAAATTAAACATGCTTGTGCACCATATGGAGCCAGCATTTCTCGGTAACTACAAAAGAAATTCTTTTTCTTTTTTAATTCAGAGGGCTTTACAAAGCTTATGCAAGTGGCCTTAGAGCTTGGGTTTCTTTTTATCTCACAAATATCAAAAAGAGAGGTTCCCCACCCCACCCCCCCGCTCCCCAGCCTTCTCTTGCTAAAGGACTTCTCAGAGGACCAACAAAATCAAATTATTTTGTAGGCTGCACTTAGAAGATAGAGGAGAATGCAGGTCTTTAACAAATTGAGCTTTTCTCCCATGTGTTTCGCAGGAGTTTTGATTCAATCAATCTCAGAAGAGTTTTTACACAGTCTGAATAAAAATTCTTTTAAAATCCTTTTTTAAACCTTTCTTCCTTCCTCCATTTTTAATTCCCCTCAGTAGCTCAGGATTCCTTTCTGTTTTGAAGCATGAAATCCCTTTAGCTCTATTGCCTACACAGCAAAGGAGAAGAACAAAGCAAGAGAATATGGAAAAGAAAACACCCCCCGAGAAAATAATTAAATTTTCTTCTTTTCAAAAACTTATCCATCATTATGCCATAAGAAAATAACAGCAACAAAAAATAATACCAAAACACACACTTTCCCCCTCTTTTGTGGATCACATCTATGAAGCAAGAGAGAATCCTGTGCTATTGTGTTTGGTTTCTAAGACGGATGCACAAACTGCCCTGGCTGTAGCCTCCAGGAATGTTGTCGCCAAACAAATGTTGCCATTAAAGAGTTGGTAGGAGGTCCATTAGGACATGGGAAGAGAAAAACTTTTTTTTTCTTTTTTTTTTCTTTTTTTTTGGGGGGGGGGGGGGGTGTTTGGGGNGGGGTGGGGGGTTGCGTAGGAAAAGCAACTAATAACTAAATCTGGAAGTACAGCTGGGTGCTCCTAAATTAGAAATCTTTAGGAGGTCTCCCACACATCCCTGCAAGTTTGCTAAAGAGTTTTTTGAGCTGTGCATTGCTGCAGATATGTTTCACCTCCTCCAGCTTTTCTGTTTCTTGCTGAGCTTCTCCATGGCTTTAAGCTTCTCTCAGTTAACTCCCCAATGTCTCTCTGGCCAGGGTCTCACTTCTCTTCCATCTCTCCTTCCAGTTCTCTTAGTTCCTTGATAAGGTTTCAGTCCTGTATCTCAGCTGCTCAAGAGTACAGAAAATTGGCTCAGTGGATTTCTCCCCTTCTCCATCAGCTGCCCCGGTGTTTCTGTCATTAAGAAAAAAAAATAAGCTGATCCAGATGTATAAGTAAAAAACCACTTATTTTCTTACCCATTTTCTTGCATCACTCTTCCCTGCAGGCAATTTTATTGTTGTTTTACAGTACAGGCAGAAGGTAATTTTCCTACATACAGTGTTGCTTGGCCCTGAATCTGGTGGATTGTCAATTTTTCCCTGTTTGCAGCTGAGAGTAATTTTTCAGAGAAGATGGTCCTACTGCAGTCTGAGACGGCCAGCACGGGGTTTGAGCTCTGCCGTGCAAGGACTTGTGCACAAAGGCTGTGTTCTGCAAAGGCTCTAACTCACCCCCAACGCCTCAATCTTAAACCCACACAATTTAAGAGATTTGTAAGCAACAGGGTTATCTCACCCGAGAGGTGGGCAGTTTTTCCATGATCAGTGATTAGATGAATATATCGTTAGAGATAAGGGAGAGAAGTAGTTCCTCTCTTACTGACGATGCACAAAGCAAATTTCTTTTAAAATGTGAATACCTACCGCAGTTACTATGCAGGCTTTGAGGCTGCTGCACACAGAGAATTATTATTACCACGTTTAGTGGGAGGAAAAGAATAACAAGAAAAGAATAATAATCAATTACTGTTCCTCAATGCCTTCCTTGCTAAGGCTAAAATGAATCTTGGTTTGAAAGTAAAATAAATCAGAGTTCTCGTGCTCACTGCTTCAGGAAAGAGCCGCAGAAATCAGGTGCTTTGGGCTCAGGGCCTCTAGAGGTCACCAGAACCTAATTAATGAGCAGTGCTAAACCCGTCCGTGGAGTGCAAATTGCTTTGTTTTGATGGGGATTTTCCACATCTGCGGCTCTGGGTCTCCCCTCTCCCGAGGAATGCAGACTGCCGTTAGCCGGCCAACAGCAGGAAGCGCCTGCAGAGCCATTCCCGGCTGGAGAGCCCGGGCCGGGCAGGACTCGGTCCCTTTCGGGGGCGAAGGCACAGCCACCGAATCGGCTCCTTCCCTCTGCACGCTGTCCCGGTTTTATCCCGCGCCTCCGTGACGAACCCTGCCCTGGCACAGCCGGAGTCTCCTGTGCCCCCGGGCAATGTCTTTGCCACACCTCTGCAAGCCCAGGGAATTCCAGGGGTATTCCCAAAGTCAGGGGGTTCCAGCGCTTCCTCCTGTGCATGAATGCATGAATGCATGAAAACAAGAACTCAAAAGGGAACACGGGCTGAGCGTGCCGGCTGGGGACTCGGCAAGGATTCTTCTCCCTAAATTCTTGCCTTGCAAATTAGGATCTGCAAGCACAGGAAACCCTGTAAAGATCATGGTTTCCTTCCAGGTCACCCCGTGCTATATTTACAGGGACGGTTGAGAGGAGAGCTGCAATTATGATGGAGTGGTTGTCATGTGGTCTGGGACCTCATCTGCTTCAGGAAAGAGCAGAAGAGAAAGCTCAAGTAATTTCCCTGGAACTCCCTCCAGGGTTTAGGAGTGAGACAGGCTAGGGAACTTGAAACGGTTGAAGGAGACTTGTTTATTTCAAGACAGCAAACAGAAGCTGATCCTTTCAGGAGAAATTCCTTTTCTCTGGAGGGAGCAGAGGTATTTATTTGGGGAGCAGTCAGTGGAATGGAGGCCTGTGGTGTCTGTGGAGAGGGATTTTTCTGTCTGGAAAGCCAGGAGTGTCAAGTGCAGACGAGTGGCCTGTGCTTTGCCAGGATGCTGAGGGCGGTATGGGGGGGGCTGCTGCGAGGGCATCCTCACAAAGGGCTCCTTTGCTTTTAGATACAGGACACTGCAGGCCCGGGACATTTCCTCGGAGTCCAAGGAGTTTTTCTGGATGCAGAGCAGGAGACGAGGCTTTGCCCCTTTAGCAGTCTGTACAGCAGCTCCTGTCTGTGGCCCTACCCGTGCCTCAGTGGTAGCAGGTGACTCCCCTGTGCCCTGCTCTGGAGCAGCAGTAATAGGATCTCCCCGAGGGTGTTTGCTGGGATTATCAGGTGTGTTATTTTTACAGACTGGAACTGTGACGCGGCAGCTTGGCTGGAGTCCACGTGTCAATTCCTAATCCCTGGCAAAGCCCCTGAGAGGTCAGTAAAACTATAAACAGAGGTAAGTGCCCACCTAAAGGAGGTCAGGATTATTTTCCACGTAGCATACCATTCCCAGAGAGGAAACACTCTTATGAATCTTATGGCTATCCTTTATTTCCTTCCCTTTAAAAGATGCACAGACTTAAGGACTTCCCTTCTCAGTTCCCTCTCAAGGCAGGGTCCTAGAGAAACCTTGCTGTTTCTTCCCCCCTTCCAAACAGCAATCTCATCACAATCTCTTGGTGGCTGCCATCTGTTGCAAGCAGAACACCACCCCTTTTGCTATTTACAGTGCAATTAACCTTCAGAAAATTAGCTTGTGACTGTCATGAAAGGATTAATTAAGGCAACACACCCTTGACTCGTTCCCACCGTGCATTTGCAGCAGCGCACCCACAGCTCTGCCAGAGCCCTTCCCGAATCGGGGGAGTAGTTTTTATCCTTTCTCTATTAACCCAGCAAATTTGCCAGCCAGGGGAGATGTGTGAGGAGGGGCTCCAGCAGCCACCGTCCCATGGACGTAGCTGTGGGGATAGAAGACCTGGCCTTGCCCAGCAGTGCGGGTGCTTCCCTGCTGCCGGGTGTTACTGCCCTAGAATCAGGATGTGGGGCCATGACTCAGCCAGCTCAGCTCAGTGTTGCCGTTGAAGCAGCCAAAGGATGAAGCTGCTGCCAAAATCTCAGGCTGTGATGTGCTGCAGCCGTGCTGTGGAAGCACACCCTATTTTGCCTAGCACCATCAGACTTCCATCCGGATTCCCGTGCCTGGGAGGCATGTGAGGCCAAGGCTTCCCGAGAGCCCCAGAGCCCTAATCTGTGCAGATGTGCAGGATGTGTCTGGGTTATCCAGACAACCCTGTGCTTGCTCCAGGCTTGGAGAACCCTCAGAGAAATAAGCGAGTTCCCCGAGCTCCAGCACAGCCTGAGTAATGGTGGAAAAATGGGCTTTGGCCAGAGAATTCCAGCACGGTTGGCCCTGCCTCTGCTCCTCTTCCCATCGGCTGTAACTCCTGGCAGAGAGGCAGTGAGACTGGTAAAGGCTGTAATGTTTTACAGCAAAGCAGCTTCGTGTTGTTTAATCCCAGATGGCAGCTAAGTGCCAGCAGCTGCTCGCTCGCTCGCCCGCCTCCCGCTTCTGTGGGATGGGGAGGGGAATTGAGAAAAGGTAAAACTCGTGGGTTGAGATAAGAACAGTTCAATACTTGAAATAAAGTAAAAAGTAACAATAATAATAGGGAAAAGAGAGAGGAATAAACCCCACGACAGACAAGTGAAGCACAGTACAGTTGCTCACCACCCGCTGACCGATGCCCAGCCTGTCCCTGAGCAGTGGTCAGCCCCTCCCAGCCAGCTCCCCGCAGTACATATACTGGGCATGACACTCTGTGGTATGGAATATCCCTCTGGCCTGCTTGGATCAGCTGTCCTGGCCATGCTCCCTCACAGCTCCTCACTGGCTGAGCACGAGGCACTGAAAAGTCCTGGATTTAGAGTAAGCACTACTTAACACACTGATCTTTTAGTTGTTGCTGTCAACATTGTTCTCCTACTGAATCCAAAACACAGCAGTGTACCAGCTACTAGGAAGAAAATTAACTCTATTCCAGCCAAAAGCAGGATAACAACTGCCAGAGATGATGTCCTGAAGGCAAAAATCTCAGGGCTCAAAGCTGCACAGGAGCAGCTGCTGCACAGCAGTGCAGATGGTAGGCAGTGCCAGGGAATACCTGCATTGCTGGGGGATGCTTTTGTTCTGCCATCAGTAGCCCCACGGCTCACACTGTCTTGCCCAGCACGGGCTTGTCCTGCTGTAGCTCTGGCACTGCCCCCTCCTCCTCACACTGAAAAATATCCCACAGATCGGATCTGGGAGACAACATCAGCCCAGGAAATGACAGCCTCTTTCCAAACCACAGCACCACCGCCACTCCTCAAAGTTTAGCAGAATAAAGACCACTGGCAGTGCTCAACACTTGTATTTCTTTGTCACTGAGATTCTTAGGGTACAACCCACAGCCACACTGTTCTGACAAACCTGGGCAGTATTTTTTAGTTGCCATCTGGTGTAAACCACTCGCTTGCATTTCTTCAGATCCATGAAATTTTGAAGGCACAGCTAAAGTAAATAATTAACCTTATTTTGAGCTCAGTCCATGCTTGGATGGGCCAGGTAATACAATGTTGTTATGAAAGTGTTAACTAATGTTGTCTCTTATAAAAGAAGAAATCAATTATAAAATTACATCATCATTAATGAAGTTCTGTTCTCTATTTGCCTGTCTTCTCTGATTCCTAAATGCCCTCAAGTCTAGAAAACTTGGAGGCTTTCAGAGTTTTGCATCCATGTGTGCATCCTAAGGAATCTTGAGTGCATAGAGACCTAGATGCATACTATTCCCAGCCTCCTCCTGGTTTTCTCTGATGGAAAAATACTTGAGAGTCAGCTTGGATGATACCAGCGCTGTAGCCCTGGGCAGCAGCACGCTCTGATCCTGAGGTGTGCATAAACACAGCCTGTGGTGACACAAATAGGTGACAATCACTCAGCACTTCTGGGAGGAAAGGCTGAAACAGCCTCTGATGTGATGATGGTGAACTCAGAACTCTTCATCCTCTTATGGAACAGACATTTCTAACCATATTCAGGACACCCAGAAAACTGGCAGGGAGGAGCTAGAGATGATCCCAGTTCCAGCCTTACCCTGCTGTGTTGCAGCAGTACCTGGGCAGGGGGGCAGCTGCCCAAGCCCACGACAGAACCAAGAGGCTGCAGCTTCACAGATTATGACAGCAGTGTGAAGACTGCACCAAGAATTAAGTAACAATAAAATGAAAACAAAGTGTAGTTGATACAGGATAATAAAACCAATGAGTGTACGAAATCATTACACAACTACTTCTTATGTAATTGATTACTAAGTCCTTACTAAGAACATGAAAGAGGACTGACCAATGTAATTTGTTTTATGGGCATTATTTGGAAATTCAGCTAGTTCCTTAGAGATCTGTGTCCTGTCAGATTTAGTAGCAAAAACTAACCAGACTCCTGCTGCCACAGGAACCATAAATCAAAGTCTCGAGATGTTCCCACTCAGCGTGAACATAAACTCAGTGTAAACCAAAGTAAGTGGCAGTTTGCCACCCTGCACTGAGCCGTCGCGTGGGGCCCAGGCTGAGCGGCCTCCACACTGTCTGTGTGAGGGACGGTGCCCTCCAGCAGATGGGCAGGGTGCACTCCTGGCTGTGCTGATCCTTTAACCTGTGCAGGCTGAATCCGACAGGGATCCCGGCACAGAGCCCTTGGCATTGAGGGTTTTTGCATCTTATGTGGGAGTGTGAGTTCCACAAGTCCCAGGAAGGCTGTGGTGGGAAAGCTCATCTATCAAGACGTGATGGATGCACAGGCCCTTCAGCTGAAGGTGAGGAGCGATGGCATGTGTGGGTCTGATGAACTTTTCTTAATTTCCAATAACTCAAATAAAGTTAAATAGTCCATCTTCAGAGAACTGGGTCATCAGCAGTGGCCTGTTCTGGAAGAGTGGCCTGTGATGAAGAAAACCTGGTGGGCTGTTAAAGAAGTTAAGGCACTTTTCATTTCCCCTTCCAGGGCGTAGCACAAGTTGATTAGGAACACTAAGACGATTACCTCTGCTTTGCTGTATCTCTCAATTATGCCCTAATTAATATTGATTAAAATCTGGCAAAGGCAGCTTAAAGCAACTGCAGGGGTTTTATCTTCAGTTACTTCTTCACCCAAAACCTACAGCTCTTAAATTGCACCATACAGTCTGATTATTACAGATCCAGCTGTGTCTGTGATGGCTGGGGCCTCATCCTGCAACTTGCATCTTTGGTCCAGCTAATTAAGAAAGGATTTGGCGTGGCAGTTCTTGGCTCAGGGTCTCTGGTTGTTTATGTGAGATCCCAAAACAACAGGCTGTCAGTCCCCAGGGGGTTTAAACTAAAAGCCTCTCCCTCTGTGCTGGGCACGGGTGAGACCACACCTCGAGTGCTGTGTCCAGTTCTGGGCCTCTCAGTTCAGGAGGGACACTGAGGGGCAGGAGCAAGCCCAGAAAAGGGCAGCAGAGCTGGGGAAGGGTCTGGAGCACAAGTCCTGTGAGGAGAGGCTGATAAAGCTGGGGGTGTTTAACCTGAAGAAAAGGAGGCTCAGGGGTGACATTACCACTCTCTACAGCTCCCTGAAAGAAGGGGTGCCTGGTGGGGACTGGTCTCTTCTCCCAGGTAACAAGTGACAGGAGGACAACATAAAGCTGCTCCAGGAGAGGTTTAGGTTGGGCATTAGGAAGGTTTTCTTTCCAGAAGGTACGATTGGATATTGGAATGGGATGCCCAGGGAGGTGGTGCAGTCACTGTCCCTGGAGGTGTTTAAGGAAAGCCGGGACATGACACTCAGTGCCAAGGTCTGGTTGACACGGTGGTGCTTGGTCACAGGATGGACTCGGTGATCCCAAAGGTCTTTTCCCAGCATAATTGAATCTGTGATTGTGCCAAGAAAGCCCTGGAGAAGCAGAGCCTTGAACTCTGATCCCCTCTCTGCCCCACTTCCTCCCTGGCCCCTCGGAGTGTGTCACGCAGCATTTCAAGACACAGAGAAGCAGTCCTGGGACACCGCGGGGGCACTGCCAGGGACGGGACCTGCAGGGATGGGAACTGCCAGGGACGGGCACTGCCGGGGATGGGCACTGCCAGGGACAGGAACTGCCAGGGACGGGCACTGCCCAGGGATGGGCACTGCCAGGGATGGGAACTGCCAGAGATGGGCACTGCCAGGGATGGGCACTGCCAGGGACAGGAACTGCCAGGGACGGGCACTGCAGGGATGGGCACTGCCAGGGACGGGCACTGCTGGGGATGGGCACTGCCCAGGGACGGGCACTGCCCTGGCTCCCGCCTGGACCGGGACGTGTGGGTCTGGGGCGAGGGGAA
>WEIT01008451.1:1174-18373 GCA_013389985.1 Dryoscopus gambensis | reverse complement strand
GTCGCTGAGCTGCCCCCGTGTCCCCGCAGGGCGCCATGGGCCGCGTCATCCGCGGGCAGAGGAAAGGCGCGGGCTCCGTGTTCCGCGCGCACGTGAAGCACAGGAAGGGCCCGGCCAAGCTCCGCGCCGTGGACTTCGCCGAGCGGCACGGGTACATCAAGGGCATCGTCAAGGTACGGGCGGCTCCGGGTGCCGTGCTCGGGGCGGACGTTCGGCACCGCGCCCCCGGGGGTGCGCGACCCTGCGCTCCTCCTGGGCTGCCCGAAGCCCTTCGGCTCTCCCTTGGCCCGTCTGTTCCTTACTCGGGTTCCTCTGTTCTGGAATTAATCATATTCCTTGAAAAGTGTAACTTCTTCGGGTTTATGAGAGCATCTCAACAGAGAGGGCACCCTGAGCCAGCAGTAGGATTTTCTGCTGGGCTTTGCCGGTGTAGGAGTCCCGGCGTGGTTTTATGTTGCCTAAGAATTCCCTGCACTTTAGGAAACGTGGCCGGGGGGTTTCCCACGCAGTTGATCGCCTATTTAAAAAAAAAAAAATCAAATCTTTGAAAATGCCAAGTGATACCTATCATTTTAGTGTTGAGCAGTGGGGACAGGGGCAGCTCCTGTGTTTGGGGTGTGATGTGGTGGTTCAGGGATGCTGCAGGTACTTTTTTGGGTGTCAGGGGCTTCCGAATGCAGGCAGTGCCACTGGTTGGGTGCTCTGAGCAGCCCTTCAGCGTTTCACAGCACAGTCATGTTGGGGTTGCAGAGAGAATTTTCCTGGTCCTCACCATGACTGAGCTGATGATAAAGGGCAGGTAGCAAGGTTTGACTTGAACTTGGGTAATACATGGGGGATTTGGCCAGCGGGGTTGAAAAACATCACTGATGGACACCAGCAGCTTACGAGCTGTCCTAGAGAATAGACACATCTTGGAGATGTGCCATAGTCACTTGTCTGTAGTCTGTAAGTGCACGGTTGGGCATTTTAATGTCAGAGTGCTTCAGGAACAGAACTGACAGGTTTTTCCAAGTGTAAAAGAAACAGCACGTCTGTGTTCCTTATTTAGGGGCATCTATAACGTTGTACCTGATTTCAGAATGTTAAAAATGCTTCAATCTTGAGGAAACTCATGGAGAAATCAGTGCCTGTGCCCAGCTCTGTCTCTGCCCAGAGGTGGTTGGGCAAAGTGAAACTGGATTTCTTTGTATAGGGAAATGGATACCTGCAGAATGTCAGGAATAAAAACTCTTCAGACAGGACTAGCTACAAGCAGCACGCTTAACCAGGCATCATTTTGTGTTCAGGGAATGATTTGGGTTGGAAGGGACCTTATAGCTCGTGCAGTTCCAACACCTTCCACGTGACCAGGTTGCTCCAAGCCCTGTCCAGCCTGGCTGTGAGCACTGCCAGGGATGGGGCAGCCACAGCTTCTCTGGGCAGCCTGTGCCAGGGCCTCACCAGCCCCACAGGGAGGACGTTTCCCCTGATGGGATGTGATGTAGGTACTGGAGCTTGTATTCCTACAATGAGGATCATGCTGGGGAAACCCCGATTCCCCTGAGAGGCGTCCTGGTGAGACTCAGCCCAGAGTAGCCATCCCCCGTTCTCGTAGCTCTGACTCCTGCAGCAGCCGCGGCAGCGGCCGTGTCCCGCCCTAAAGCAGCTCTGCATCCCCAGGACATCATCCACGACCCCGGCCGCGGCGCTCCGCTCGCCAAGATCGCCTTCCGTGACCCGTACAGGTTCAAGAAGCGCACGGAGCTGTTCATCGCCGCCGAGGGCATCCACACCGGGCAGTTTGTGTACTGCGGCAAGAAAGGTGCGGCTGGGCGGGGCAGGGGCAGGGCGCTGGGTGTCCCAGCACCTGGAGTTTGGGGTGCTGGAGCGCAGGACCCCGCTGCTGCCACAGGGGCTGTGGTGCCGCCCTCTTGGGTTCAGCAGGGCCGTAACCCGGCCCAGACCCCGGGTGAAGCTGTGGCTGCTCTCCCTGCTCTTTGCAGCTCAGCTGAACATCGGGAATGTCCTGCCCGTGGGCACCATGCCCGAGGGCACCATCGTGTGCTGCCTGGAGGAGAAGCCCGGTGACCGCGGGAAGCTGGCGCGCGCCTCTGGGAACTACGCCACCGTCATCTCGCACAACCCCGAAACCAAGAAAACCAGAGTGAAGCTGCCTTCGGGCTCCAAGAAAGTCATTTCTTCTGCAAACAGGGCTGTTGTGGGTAAGGAGCAATCACTGTGAGCTTGTCACTGGGCTTCTTGTCACTGAGTCTTCCAAACAGGGCCCCAGTTTTAATAACCATCTTGAAAGTGGAGTCATGTGCAGGCTGGCCTCAGGGTCACACACCAGGACAGCCTGTGCTCGGGTGGCTGACTTGTATTTTACACCTGCGTTACTTTTGGGTGTTGCTAACCTAAATTGGGAGATGGTTTGACCTAGTGAGAGGACAGAAAAGTAGATGCTCCTCCTCCTCAGGCTGTAGTGGAATTGCTCAGCCTGTAAAATCTACAGTCCGTGGAGAAGGACTTGCATGGAAAATGCCATTTTGATTTCCTGCTTTTGGCACTGAGGGAGCCTGGTGGTGGTGTCAGGTGTGAGGGGTGTTCTGGGAGGTCTGACAAGGAGTGACAAAATGAGTGCTGAGAAGCAGAGGCTGTACAGGTTTGCGGTGCACCCGACAGCTGAGATGGCTGCTGGTGATGCTTGCCTGCCTCTGCATGGAAGACACCAAAGTGAGTAATGTGGTGTGTTACTCCAGTAAAATTGGCTCCGTAAATCATGAAACAAGTAGGTATTTGACTTCAAAGTTCTTTACAGTCCCATGAGCACTTTCAATTCATAATGCAGTTGAAAAATTTGATGTTACCCAAGTCATTGTAGCAGTAAAATTGGCAGTGCTGTTAGAAAGTGTTAAACTCAGTCCTGCATGTGTGGATAAGAAGCAGGAATTAGAGTGTGTGCTCCCTTGCAGAGCCCCTGGGATGTGGCTGTAGCTCAGCTCTGGTCTCGCTGTTGGTGTTGGCTTTCCTTTGTACTGCTGTGCTCTGTCTGGGTGTTACCATTCCTGCCATTCCCTGCAGGAATCGTGGCTGGTGGCGGCCGCATTGACAAGCCCATCCTGAAGGCCGGCCGTGCCTACCACAAGTACAAGGCCAAGAGGAACTGCTGGCCACGTGTCCGTGGCGTGGCCATGAACGTGAGTCTCTTTGTGATTGGGGTCATCCCTGTCCCTTCTGACAGTTCAGGAAGGATTTGTGGGATTTGGGGACAGGCCTGGAGGAAAGCTTCCCAGATAAATGTGCAGTCACAGCGTGAACTAGCAGCACCACCTGAAAAGTGAAGCAGTTATTTCTTTGTCCCCTTCAATCTGTTTTATTTCCGTTAAACATCTGTTTCTGTGGTTACATTGCTGTCTCGCTTTCCTCCTGCACAGCCTGTGGAGCATCCCTTTGGAGGAGGCAACCACCAGCACATCGGGAAGCCCTCGACCATCCGCAGGGACGCTCCCGCGGGACGAAAGGTCGGGCTCATCGCCGCGCGCCGCACGGGGCGGCTGCGGGGCACAAAGACTGTGCAGGAGAAGGAGAACTGAGCTCCCACCCTGGCCGCCACGCAATAAATTTGTACAACAGAGCTCGTGTGAAGGTCGTGGTATCTGCTGCTGCAGTGGGGATAAAACTGGGATTATGTCCAACACAGGAAGTTGTGAGTGGAGATGCGGGGGGTTTTTCCCCTTGCCTTGAAGAGCAGGGATTCTCTCAGCCAGCGCTTGCAGTCTGTGAGCTGATCCTTCCTACAGGCTGGAGTAACACTGGTGTGGCTGGTCTTGTGCCCCGGTGTGGTGTTCATGTTGGCCTGGTTGTGTGGAAGCTGAGGCCTGACAAAGCTGGACAAACCTATCAAGCAATCCCTTGGTCACCCGGTTAATTTGGGAATCAGGCTGAAAGGATGCTCAGCTTTCTAAGTTCATAACCTCCAACATAATGGTTTTCCATTTTTATCTTTTGGGGAATAAGCTTGAGAGTTGTAGAACTTAGGAAGTGTTTCAGCTGCTCTCACTGCAAAGTTTGGGCTTCCTTTTGGAACTGTCAGGTTCCAACCAGATGAAAGGTACCTCAGAAACTCGAGGTAGCACAGACTGCCCCCTCTACGCATCAGTGTTTGGGAAGGACAAACAGCTTCAAAAATCTCCCCTTTGTGGGTTGGTCATGATGGGGTATTCCAGGGTGCTGCAGTAACGTGGGCAGTGGCACTGATGCCCACTAGGAAGCTGCGTTCTCTCAGGAGTGGCTGTCCTGCAAAAAGCCAATGTGTTTTGTAAGGAAATGAGAGAAAAATCATGGGGTTTGGTGCAAAATGGCTTCATTTACAGCTTTCCTGAGCTGGCCTTCAGAGGGAAAAATCTATGAAAGCAGGTGCGGCTCAGCTTCATGTCTGAGCACGCCCAAAGCCAGGGCTCCTGTAGGTCTGCAGCAGCTCTGGCTGTACCAAGGGCCAGACTCCCATGGATGGGTATGAGTTAGAGTGGAATGCAAAGCAGGAAAAGCTTCTACACCCACCCACAAAACCAGTACTGCAGCTGGCCATGTGTGTCTGGGGAGGGAAAGGTGATTTAAAAACCCCAAACCACACCTTGAGGAAGGGCATCAGATCCCTCGGGAGAAACAAAGCAAAGCAATGGCAAGTTTTGTTTCTGTTTCTATTCCTCGAATTCCAGCAAAGTCTGGAGTTCACATCTGTTTTTGCCATGAGGTCAGAAGTTCTTCTGTGCCCGTGCTCTCCTGACAGGGACCAAAGTGTAACACTCCTCCCAAACACCATCAGAAGAGCAGCTGAAGTCTTTGATGTTCCACAACAATTTGCACCCAAGGGACTCGCAGAAAACCATGGTTTCTGTCGTGTATTTCAGTCTCTGGCAGTTTCCAACCACGTTTGGGTCTATTGACCCCATTTGTTTTCTCAGGAAGAGGGAGATGGTCACTGACCCTTGGCTGCCTCTGCTGCTGTTCCAGGCTCTGGCAGTGGCCCACAGGTGTTCACAGCCACAGGGTCGGTGCACCAAGTCCGTGAGTAGGGAATAATTAATACAAACTATTACAAATAAATAAGTGCCATGTTACAGTGCTTAATGCAGCTACAAACACCTTTAATGTAAACATACAGGATGCAATGCCAGAAGTCTCTAAGTTCACACAGTAGTATGCAGCTTTCAAAGATTTTTCTCCCTTCACCAAACTCCAGTTGCACCTGCTATTCCAGTACAGTCTCCTGTCACCAACATGGAACTTAAAAAAGCCACAGTGATACTGGCAAATGACCACAAGGCAAACATTCTCCAGGGGCAAAATGCTCCTCCAGTCCCAACACCTCCAGTGCTAAAAATCTGTGAAAAACATGAGGGAAGAGGGAGTAAGATAAAGCAAAAAATGAGAGGCTCTAAAGAAACCAACATTGAATGAAAAATTTAAGGGAACTGAATTGTATTTTCCAAGCTGTAGAATAGAGGTGAACTCCAGCAGTATACATGACAGGGGAAGTTAAGACAACTAACAATGCAATAAGAATAAAAAAATACCCATAAAACATAGAGGTGACTTCCTAACAAGCTTAACTCCAGGCTGGGAGGATCTGTGAAAGCACTGAACAGAAAATGCAAATGGGGCTGAAGTTCAGCCAGTCCCTGTCCTCTGTGTGGGCTGAGCGTCAGGCAGCAGGTTCAGCTGAGCAGGGCAGAGGCTCCCTTGCAATCTGCACTGCAGAAAGCAGAAATTAAACAAATTAAACAGGACAGGGACACTGCAGGCGAGCAGGAGCTGAGGAGCTGCTGGCCACAGAAAAGCACAAACCACAAACCGTGAGGTGAGCCGTGAGGTAGGCGAGTGTCCTGGCTTGTCCGAAGCAGCTCCAACACAAAAACACTTTCAAATGTAAATGAAGCAAAACAAACACAAACCACGTTCAGCAGAAAGCACATGGTTCCTTCTGTGGCCTTGCACTTCTCCTACCCCACAACTCATTGTATGGAATCATAAGATGGTTTGGGGTTGAAGGGACCTTAAAGATCATCTAATTCCAGCCCCCCTGCTGTGGGAGTAATTATGTAATGTGTTGTAATTATGCTTTAATTGTGTATCATAATCAGCAACCTCCTGCTCAAAGCAGCAGTTTTAGCAGCATGACAGAATACCCAGTTGATTTGCTTATATGGTTCATATCCAGGATACTTTGCTTCATGGAGGAGCATCTCAATTCCCAACCCTAATACTGCACAGAAGAAATGAGCTACTATACATAGAGTCAAACTCAAAAAACTACAGCCATGCTTGTTAGTAATGTAATAATGATAATGATAATAATAATAATAACTATTATTATTATTAAATCCCCTCACATAAAGATTAGCACAGTTACAAGGGCAACAGAAATCTTGAAATGAAGCAAACTGTTTTAAAGAAAGGTGTTAAGTGTTCCTGCAGAACTCTCAGAGGTTTTTTGCTGTATAAGCCTTTGTTTGCCAAAAGGAAAAAATAATAGAAAAAAAAGGAAGAAGATACGTACCAGTGAAGCACTAGAGTCTTCCTTTTGGAGGGCTTCAAATTTCCATCCACTGAAAAACCAAACAGCATTTTCTTTATACTTTTTTAAGGGTGCGTTGACAAGCACCAAGTGCTACCTAAACATCATCAGGCATCATGAATTCCTTCACAGTAACAGAACCCTCATTAACATCATTACCCTCTTCCAGCACCTCCATAGCTGCTGCACGGACCCAACAATTCCACCTCGCACTGAGCCAGGCACGGGAGAAGCAGGACTTCACCCAGAGGGTCACTGCCCCAGGGCTTCCCACGGCTCCATCTCCCATCCTGACTGCCCAGCCGTGAGGAATCAGAAAGGGGGAGCAGTTCTGGAGGATCCACAACCTGCTACTCACCGGTGCAGGCAGGGAGGAACTGCAGAGGGAGATGCAAGGAAAGAGTGTGAGGTAGAAAAAGGCCAGAGCAAACCCATCCAGGGAGTTTCTGCAAAAAGATGAGAGGGAAATGAACTCCAGCAGCAAGAAAATGATCCTGTTATGCTGAAGTTACCAGGTAAGTACCTATCAAAGTCAAGGGAAATGCTTTGGGCTGTATTTTCAGCTAATATAAAAACCACAGGAGCCCAAATTCTAAAAGGTTTCAGGGAGTCAGGTGATCAATAAATCATTACAGCCTCCACAGAAGTTAAATTTAAAAATGGCTTTTTTTGTCCTATGGCATTAACAAATTCTCAGAGACAAATGTGAAAACAGAAACATTCGTGGGAGTTGTTTTACATTTTTGCTGTCTTCATCAAAATCTTTCCTGTCCCAGTTTACAGCAAACCCCCACCCGGCAATGATCTGCTGGGATACATCCAAAGTGTACCCTGAATTCCCAGTTTTGCCAACACGTCAATGTCCAGAAAATTCACACTCACATCCACTCAGATGGGTGACATCAATTGAACTGACCAAGGATAAATTCAGGTGTTACGGAACCACAGAATTGGGTGGCTTGAAGGGACCTCTGGAGATCACCCAGTCCATCCCCCTGCCAAGGCAGGCTCACCTGGAGCAGTGACACAGGGACGTGTCCAGGTGGGTCTGGAATGTCTCCGGACAGGGAGACTCCACGCCCTCCCTGGGCAGCTGTTCCAGAGCTCTGCCACCTTCACTGTAAAGAAGCTCTCCCTCAGGCCAAGGTGGAACCTCTTGCGTCACCTGCTTCCATGATGTCTTTTTAAAATTGTATTATTATTTAATGTTAGTATCACAAATTCCCAGAACTTGCCACTGTTTTCCACTTTTATCTGCATATCTGCAAGAGCAAACTTGGGGAACCAGGGGTTTCCAGCAGCTCTCCATTGCACCCACCTCGCGTTCCTTTGGGCGATGGGCCTTGCTGTGGCCGAGCAAAGCGAGGGGCACGAGGCAGGCACGGGGGTCACAGCGGCTCCCCGGCGGCTGCAGCGGCTCCTCTCGGCCTGGAATGTGACAGGACACCGGGCCCTGGAGCAGCCCTCACTCCGGGGAGAGGCAGCTGCCACTCCCAGAGCCTCTGGCCCTCCCAGGCACGAAGGTGATGCCGGGAGCATTCCCAGCTCGTTTCCAGCCACTGCAGCTGGTCCGTGGGTGCTGTAGGATGTGCAAAGGCAGCAGCAGACCTGGCTCAGCTCCAGCACACCCCAGCTTTATTTCCCTGTCTTCATCAGAGCGAGTCTCCTCCAACAACTTTGTTATATTGTATTTTAATAAATTCAACACAAGAGGCCTCCACTATCCCGTTCTTCAATTAAGTCCACATTTTATTTATGGTTTGCTGTTGGTACTTCAATCAGATTTATATATACATAATCTAAAACCTACATCAAAACCATGTTGACTGCTCTGAAGACCGAGAGAAGTGACACAATTGAAGTTTTCTTCCACAGCTCTATGGTATGTCTACATTCCCACAGCAGGTTTTTGGTTCAGGTTGCAGAAGTGTTCAGAAAGCCAGTGCCAGGTCCCTCTCAGACTTGGAGTGGGAGGGTTACAGTTCTCTTTCATCATTTCAGTCTTACACACAACCACAGTAGCAATCAGTAACATTTCTTTGTTCTAGATAAACACCTGGGTTGATCTGCAGAATCCTGGCTTTTCACATTTCCACATCTCTCCCTTTCTAGACCCTCACTGACACAGCTGGAAAACCAAGTCCCTCCCTGCGGCTGCTGCGTTATTTGAACATGAATTGTGAGAGGATTTGATGCTGCTTCACGCGGGAGGCAGCACGAGAGGCTGAGGAGAAAGTGTGAGTCCTCACGGAGCCACCTGAAAAACGCCAGTTCCTTCACTTGGATGCAAACACAGGTACCTCGAACGATCCCATTTATCCCCAGGGAGGCAGGGACTGCCCGTGCCTGCCCAGCAAACAGCCCCCACCAGGAGTTTGTGCACCTCGGCCTGGCCCAGGGCAGCTCTCACACGGCGGAGCCGCCGGCAATGAACGACAAGAGGTAGAAAGTATTCACAGAAGCAGCTTGCGAAGGCCCTCGCTCAGCCCACTCCCTGTCTCTATTTGCTCAGAGGATTAGACTTGGTAGAGATCTTGGAGAAGAAGAAGAATAGAAAATGCTTTACACGCTACTTAATCTGCAGTTCCTGCTCGGAACAGCCCCTGGTGCCCGGGGAGGCCTGTGGCTCAGGACAGGTCACACCGGGAAGGCTCACGAGCTGCTGCCAGAGGGGTGTGCGGGCCCAGGCAAAGCACGTTTCCAGCTCCCCAGGGATTTCACACAGCACGACCTCTCCCTTCAGCAAAATATTCCCATGTCTGCTATTTCACCTGTCCTTAGGCACGCACAGGGCAGGCAGATAGAATTGGTGAGTATCAGTAAGTCCTGAAGAACTAATCTTCACGTCTCTAAGCTTTGGAATTTGCTTCCAGAAGACCTTCTGAGGACTTTAAAGCACCTACCAGATATTTAAATACAATCAAGTGTATTAAGTGTCCAAGTTTTCAATCAGCCTTCTTTTCCAGAGTAGATGGAAAGCAAAACCTACTGTTTTTATTCACCTGTAGAATAATGGTTCAAGATAGAAAATGAAGGGAAAAAATACCCAAAACAACAACCAACCAAGGAGACCCAGTAAGCTACAAGCTATTAGAATTCCAGACTGCCATCAGTAGCACAAAGCTTTCCTATCCCACATAAATCATGAGAAGATTTAAGAGATGAGGACGCCACCTGGTCAAGGCTGTGGCTGCTGCTACTGCACTGTGAAAGGCTCCAGGCTGCCTGGCAAACGTGGGGATTTTGGGGGGTTTTTCTTGCAGCAGCAAACAGCAGGACAGCAGGTGTAGGTAAAAACAGGAGGTAAACAACCATCATGGCAAGTGAAGGGATTTGATTTCAAGAAAATACAAAAGTATTGAATATAAAAATGATCCTTGCAATCCAGAGTGAAAAACTCTGTAAGAAAGAATCACAATGGATGGACAGGAGTTTAAGAGTGAGTGACAAGAACTGAGCAGCAGTTCAATAAATAAAGCTACAAAAAAAGGCCAATACCTTTAAAAGCTGCACCTACAGAGGTATCACTACAGCAAAGGAACAGAACTGCTCACTTAATGGCTCAGGTGAAACCACACTTGGAAAGCATTCATCCAGCCCTGGGCATTGTTTGAAAACAGGAACAGCACATCACCACAACAGAAATGTGCATCAGGGAACGGCTTATGGGGGAAAACCAAGCATTTAAACATTTTGCTCTGGTACAGACTAAAGGGGACATCACTGCAACCCCACCAGGAAGCTGCAGACTGTGCAGCTCACACCACTTTGGGCAAAATACACCAACTCACTGAATAGCAGTTGCAAATTACGAACAAAAATTAACATTATCAGACATTTTGAATACTATAGAAACAGAGAAGGGAATGATCTTATTTTCCTGTGCTGGATGTTTTGCTGTGGTCAGATTGTGGGTGAAGTCATAGAACCTTTTTCCTCTTGTTTTCATTACTCAGGGTTACCTCATGGTTAAAAACTAGAAGACATTTTTTGCGCATTATTTTGACCACTGAACAACGACCCTGTCATTTCAGAATTGTGCTGTTGTGATTTAAGGCTACATTAAATTCTTCCAAGGAAACAGCCTGTAGGTCAGTTTTATTATCAAAAAGTGGCTTCAAGGAGTTCTAAAGCTAAAAAATACGAACTTGGGTATTTAAAAATCTGATGAAAAGTTAGCCCTTATTCAGGAGTGTTTTTCTCCTTCAGAAACTGGTTCCCCCGTGCTTGTTTTGATTTCTCTGCAAACAAGAGCTGTCTTCTGTGCCACCCGCTGACTGAGCTGGCTTGACCCCCACAACACGTGACCAACTTCCACTCTTACAGTGCTGAAATCAACTGAACTCGCACAAGTGCTGCTGAAATCCATGGATCCACCACAACTTGCATTAGAAAATCAGAGTGCAGGATGAGGATGTCTGAATTTAATCTCTGTCAACACATTTCCAGGGACAGCCTACCCTAGCAGACACTGCAGGGGTGGGGCTGTGCAATTCCTCTTGTAAAAAACGACACAGGTATGGTTACTGGACACTTTAAAACAGCCCAGGGGAGACTTTTATACCTTAGAAATAAAAGAAAATTTGTGGTATGAACCTTAGGAAGTTCCATAGTGTGAAAAGTGACAGTGCTCAGGTTGGGTTAAAGCCCTTCCTCCAGTCGGGAACGGAGGGCAAGTCTCAGCCAAGTGACTGTGCTGATGTGGCAATCCCAAAGACCACTGGAAGGCTGGGACAGGGACACCCTGGAGCGGCACAGAGGGCGCACACAGATTACTCTGATCCCAGCTGCCAGCCAGGAGAAAATGCACTGAGCTCTAAGGAGCGGTTTGGTGTCATCTTCCTCACGAGACCACCTGCAAGGGGAGCAGGAATCCTGCAGCAGGAAGCAGCTGGGATCCCTTCACTTTGCTTTCTGCTGCTGCAGCACCACCGTGCAGCACAGGGCTTGTACAAGACACTTCCTACTGCTCCCAGAACGCCTCTTTTGTCTGGCTCTAGGCAAGGCAGGTGCAGGCTTTATTCCCAAGACCTCACGGCTGTGAGAAAGTGGTGTCATGAACATGATGGAGAGCATGGAAAGTAAGACAGGGAGCCAGAATTACTGTTGTCCTGATTATGCTGTGCTGGAGCAGAGCCACAAATGGGAAACACCCACACCTGTCCTAAAAAATGTGAGGTTGGCATCAGCATCTCACCCTTCCAAAAATTAAGGTGTGTCTTTCATCAGAGGAGGGAAGAATTTGCTTGCAACGTGGATTTGAAAGTGTGGGCTAACAAGGTTTAACTAAGATATTTAAACACTTAATTGGTTACTCTGCAGATGTCCTAACATGCCACTTCTTCCTCTAATTTATACTTTCATTTTTAGTTAAATCCATTGCACTGAAAGCTTCCCTGCAATGCCCAGTAACTGGAACTCATGCCAACAAAAACATGGAGCCACTTTGCCCTGACACAGTTTATCAGCCTATTCATTCCTGGCAAAAGACTTAAAGAGGTAGACAAAATTTATTGAAACCAAAAACGAAGTAAATTGCTACAGCAGCCAATTTTTGCCCATTTTAGCTTTGGCAGAATGGCTAATCTCATTCTCTCCTGGATCTCAGGAAATATACAGGAAGTTTTGGAACCATAAGTGCTTTTTCATGACACATATGCTAAAACAGACAAGCTAGGCACAACAGAGCAGCTGAGAAGGCATAATAGCAAATATGATAACATAAATCTCTCATGTTGTCTAAAGTTTCACTCAGAAAAAAAGAAATGTCAATGGGGATTTCATTTCTTTCTGGCTTGATTTCAGCAAGATACACAAGCTTGAAAAACAGAGAACTCAAATTTTCAGAGCTGGTAGTCAGCAGGGAAAGTAATGTGAAAAATTCCAAGTCAAGCAGAGTCCTGTTCTGCTTGTCCATCCCCACAAGTTCAGGTCCCACAGGACAAACAAGCTTTGACTGAACCCTGAGCCATCTCCTTCTTGTCAAAGGGGTAACACAGGTGCAGGTGACCAACTCTGTAACCAAAACGTGGTACATTTACTGATACACAAACAGTGACTGAAGTCTTTTTATATATGGCTGTACTATTTTTAACACTGACAGTAGCAAGTGTTAAAAGCTTATTTTAGTCACTAAACAACCACAATCCAAATGTACAAGAGGGAGAAATTCTGCTCAGTTAAGGTTATGGATTTCCCCCAAGGTCAAACTACACACTAACCCCGACTCAACATCACCAATGGATTTTCAGTTTCTATGTATTCCACATTACATCGCCCAGAACATGAGGAATTGCTTTACTATTTATTGGCTCATTTTATGGAAGACCAGAGATTCCCTAGAAACTGTTCTGAACAGAAAACAGGACTGAAACCAATGATGGGGGAATTAAATCTTTAGGCACTTTGAGGGCTACTGCTTTAAAGTGTGCCATCACCAACGAGGTATCGCCAGGTGCATCGCCTGAAAGTCACCTGCCAAAATGCTGCGACAGAAACGTGCATATCAAACTTTTTGCTTGTACAGTATTTGTTAAGAAGTACAATTCAAAATGGTTTTGCCCAGAGTGAAGAAAACATTGCACCTTACACTGGAGCTACCTGTTTAAAAAGCAACAGCTGCAGCAAACAATATGGGTTTATCCTTCTTCATGTCACAAAGATGCACAATATCCTCAATTTGCTGCCTGGAAAACAACTGCCACTGCAGCCATTCCCAGTTCTGGGGCAGGGGTGGCTACGGCTGGAGAAAGCCACAGGTTAAAGTGTCACAGGTTTGACATGTCTCTACAATCATTGCACTATTAAAAGCAAACACATTTGGCAAGGCTGAACTAGCACATTATATATTTTACCTATATAGTACAAAATACGTAATAATTGCCTCTGAGATAGCTTGTTTAACAATTACTGGTCCAAATAAATATTTCAACTTGAGAACTCAGGGTAGAATTTTTTTAGTTAAAACCTCCAACAAGCATCCCCAAACATAAATGGGAACACGTTATCCAAATTTACTAAATCCAGGTAAAATGGTATTACTAAAAAACTATGAAAAAAATCTGAATTAACTTGAGCACTAGGAAAAACATGGAAGCATAAAAGTGATCATCACTACACAGCATATTCAAAAATCTTCTGTGTCCCTCCCTTGTTACACTAAAAGCCTAAGAATGCACTTGGACTGAATTTTCCATTGTTCATTTCAAAACTACAGACCTTTAATTTGATAAGCAGCTTTGTTTCTATCAACTCATTTGTAAAAAACACCATCAAGCTTGTGCTCTTAAATATATATATGTATATATAAAAACATACAAAAAGTACAAGATAAATCACATTAAGAAACTTTTACAGTGTAATTGTCCTGATTATTTTATTCTTAAGGGCCAATTTTTTTTTTGTGCACAGAATCTCAATGTGACTGTTGTTCCAGAATTCAGCATAGTGCCACTGCACAGAATTCACCTTTCTGTGCAGTCCATTAAAAAACAAAACCCCAAAAAACAACACACACCACAGGACAAAACATTCTTCTTAAATCAAATTCTATTTGTGAATTCAGCAAAATAATTTCTATAAAATAAAACAGCAAAATATTTAAATAGTATAGGGTGGGCTGTATCTGTTTTGCAGGGGTATTTGGTTTTTAGACAGGTTCCAAAAAAATTACACACATTCAAGTTACCAATTTTCATTTAAATACAGTATTTACTGATGCGTTTCTTTAAGTCTTTAAACAAATGTTTATTCTGGAATAGAGATACCTCAGAATTGTATTTGACTAACCAGTAGTTTCTTTTATATTTAAACCCTGCTTCTAATGTTAAGATTTTCTGTATAATGGATAAAGAGCTAAGACAATTCTCGCTTTCAAGTAGAACTGTGAACGAGCAGAAAACCAGCAAGTTAACTTGGTGCAGTGGCACTCACAAGTACTCTGTGATTTTGTTGACTTCCACTTCACTGGGATGCAGTAGAAGGAAAGTGTTAGAAGTTTATCTAATAAGCTCTACCAAAGAAACAAAACAAGCACACCAAATACAGTCTATTATGCTCCAGGCATCCTGGCATAGCAAATTTTTGCATATTTGTTTTAAATCTTTTAAATTCCTATTACTGAAAACTAAGTGTTCTTTATCCCACCCAGAGAGAGAACTGTCAAACATCAGATGTGAGGAACATATGTGAAACTGAAAACCACTTGTTTGTCACATTTTCCCTCCCCATTTCGTAGTCTAGGTGTAAGAAGAAAAAGTTCTGAGCAATACAGTTGTCACATTGGGACAACTGCTGTCACGTTTGTTTTTTTTTTTTTTCCCCTCATTGGCTACACTAACTTGGTGTGAAGCCATGCTAAATGTTACAGCATAACTATAGCTTCAAAGTGATTAACCTAATACCAGAATGAAAAAGGCAATGAAAAAAGATCTAGAAACAATGTTACATCACCAATTTTCCACATCAACCAAATAATTAAAAGGTTACCAGCCATTACGTTGCTCATAGTAAAATCGACTCCAGTGGCAAAGAATTAACATGAAACTATTTTTGTGGTTGACATGGATAGGCTTTTTTGTAAAGGAGTTGATCCAACTGCCATATGAGGCAGGCAACACTGGTTGCAGAGCGCAGCAGATATATCAAGAAATTATTTTTTTGTTTTTGTAGATCTGTGAGTCTCATCAAGACAAAAAAAAATGTTTCTTGCTCAAGAATTAACAGTCAAACATTAATATACTATATACACCTTTGCCATTTACACATTAGCATCAGGCCATTTATTACAAAACACTATACACTTTCCACTGCAGGCGGGTTATATATTGACAGCAATTTTCTGCAGATAAGACAGTGAATAGACTCTCCACTCCATGTTGATTAGGAATAGTTTTTCTAGTTTTAAATATTAGCCAGACACAGAGAAAGGTTGGACTGTAAGGCCTGGGTGCACAGTCTTGATGGAGCAAGTTAATTGATTATGTGCATTTCACTAATCTTTTGTCTGAGGCGGGGAAACTTCTTCACTGCCTTCGTAGTTTTCTTGTGCTCGTTGGCCAGTTCGCTGAGGGTTGTTCATATGATGTGCTGCCGGGCCCGTATATGGCTGTCCATGCACGTGGTTATTCTGCAACAAAGCACACACATTTCAAAGGGGTTTAAACCTGTGGGCTGTCTCCTGACTCCCTGCTTTCCCCCTTTCCATTCACACCACTGCAAAGTATCCTGAAGCACACCAACTTCTCGTGTACCTCCATCCCTATGAACACACGTCCCAGCTGCTGCATTCCTCTGATTCACATCCTTCACTTACCTTGCTGATTTACATACAGGGGAAACAAACTTTCAACTTGCAGAGATAAAAAGATCAGTTGAAACGGGAATCTCAGCTTTTGAATCACAAACAGTTACATGCAAAGCGAAAGCAGCAAGAAAGGAAAAAAGGAGACCAAGAGAGGTTGCTTATGTGCTGCCACATTAAACCGTGCACATATTTTATTAATAGATTCAACCAGATTAACTTTTTTCCCTAAAACAATGGAAAAAGCAAACTTGTGTTTATGCAGCATACTTTAATTTTTAAGGGGGAAACCTCAGTTACAGAACTGAATGAAATCTAGACCAGCAGTTTTCTTGCAAATGCTCTGCCCCAATTTAAAAAGTCACACGCAGATCTGGCAAACGAAAACACCTCATTTATCTACTGTTTTGCAGAGTTTGTGTAGAAACCAAGAGTATGAGGATTGTGTGTGTGTTAGTGAGAAATGCCATCTCTTGCAAGGAAGTGAACACATGACAAGGGCAATGGTGAGGTTACGGAATGTGTCTGAGCTCGGGAGCTCAGGAAGGAGTGGGAAAATCTGCATGACTTACCAACTGCTCTGCTGAGAACATCAAGTAAGGAAAGCAAGATGGAGGGGAAAATGGATTTGGGCAGGAAAGGAAATTAAATTAGCAGATTTGGAATATACAAAATGAATTGGAACAAAAAATGGCAACTAAGTGAGGGATCTAGTAATTTAGTCAATTCAGTAACACCTCAGTTATGATTTCTTCCAGATCTGGCTTTCCACTGGGAAGTATTAACAAAGCAGCCATTTAACATAAAACCAGATTTGGATTTCATGTGTACTTAAGATTTAGAGATCAGTGTTTATAGCACGAGTTACATGGCAACAAAGCCATCTGCTTTTTTCCAAAAGTCTTGCAGTTATCCAAATTCAGGCCTTGAGACTTGATCTTATATTTGAAAACAAGAAAGCAACTCACAAAAATACTATCAATGTCAATAAATACAACAGAATCAAATTCAGTATGCACTAGGCCGTGATGGCATCAATCTCTTGCTCTTTCTGTGGATGATTAATCCCTGATCTGTTAAAATTCTCACCTGAAGCTCTGATGGTGAAACTGCTCCTGGCAAAATGGAGGCGTACCTTTATTCCTCCACATATGGTATTTGACAATAACATGCTTCTGGCTAAATGTTATAATTTAAGTCACCATAAATGCTAGAAAAAGCAAACCTGAAACTCTGAATAGATAGTTCAACTCAGAGCTTTTACCTGTTGATACTGGGAACCAGGTGAATGGGGATACAGTGGGGCATCTTCAGGTGGAGAAGACTCATGTTCGTCTGG
>WEIT01008450.1:1877-28575 GCA_013389985.1 Dryoscopus gambensis | reverse complement strand
GAATTCTAGCCGAGACACTTTTGGGAGGCTTGCTTTGCAGTAGCTGTTGTATATTACTTTCTAAAAAGTCGTAAGTTAAGAAGCCTAAAGAAGCAGAGGTGCAGTTGCCTGCTTGCATATTCATACACATGCAAATATTTCACACACAAAGAATACAGTAGCTACAAAAAGAGATATTGTGATTAAATCCTTGTATTGTTCAATATAGTTAGCATCCCAAGTTTACTTGGTTCTTATTGTACAAGTCCTAGTCTGGAAAAACATATTTTGCTCTTTCAAGTAAAGTTACAGTTCAGTGAAGGAATAGACCAGAAATATTACACCCAAAACACGTCAAAAGATGCAACAATTTTTGCCCACCCTCTTTTGACTTTTTGTCCAATCACATGCCCTTATAATATATTTAAGTTATGTTGCTTATGTTTGTTCCTCCTTTCATTTTAGCTAATGAATGACCATTCATCACTATTGTGAATATCACTGCAATATTTTAGAGCAATTCTAGATTCTGACAGATGCAGTGTGTTGGAATGGTTTAAAAATGATTGTCAGACTTATTTGTAAAAGCCTTTTCTTTCTACTATCTTCCTCAAACACAATTTAGTCTCTTTATTTGAAGTGAAAGAAATAGATGTAGGGAAAAGCTGTGTATGTTAAAAATGTCAGGTTCCTATACACAGTACAGGATTGGGGTTTTTTCATGTTTAAAGATGAAAAAAATGGTATTTTTACAAAGCTAAAATAATTTTTTTAATATTCTCTACTTTTTAGAATTGCATTAATAATACATATGCCTCAAAAGGTTGTGATAAATTCTTTGATACTTTTAACCATGATGATGATAAATTCTATCAGCTATACTGGAAATTTTGAATCACAGAATCATATGAAAATGAAGAGTCACTTATCCCAGCTTTTCTCACACTACACCAAATTATGTATTCTGCTGGCTAAGGTTTCTCCTGAGGAAGAAAAATCCTGCATGAGTCCAACGATAACATTTTTTTTTTCTGTCTTGAGAAGTCTTTTTACTTTGAGTATGTAGAATATGACTTATCATCAATAGAGTAAGACAAAGAAATCCAAGTGTGCATTGACTCAAGAGTAGAGAATCCGTGTAAATTTCAAAAGAATTTTTTTTCCTTGGCACAAAACTTGTCTAAATCTCCTTTCTCCCACAGAATACTTTTGAAGGTTTTCCTGTCTATGATGAGGCATTAAATCCATGTAAAAATCTCTGTAGAGTTTGCATTATGTTTATTTACTGTATGTGCGCAGATACATGTTCACATATGTATAAAATTGAGGAAAATATTATTTCCGCTTACTATACATTTTCAACATACCACATGTATAGTAATTAGAGAAGAGGTATAAAATTTCAGAGAGGTCTCACATTAATCTATTAACAATTTATGTAGTCTTTAATGAATGTTAAAACTTAATATAATACTAATCCAATGAGAAGAATACTTACTCAGGACAGAAAAAAGAGATAATTCTTGCAAACAGATACAATTAGCTAAGACAGGAAAGAAGCTTCAAGCTCAAGAGAGTATAGGTAGAATTAACTAAAACAGATGGATTAAGTCCATTTGCAAATAATTCCTTTAACTAAAAAGAAGAATGGAGATTTTATTTATTGATCTTAATACTGTCTAGATGCAAGGCCTATGTGCTTTGGATAAGTCTACATACATTTCTGCATGATCATCTTAAAAAATAACTGCCCCCCTCAAAACAAACAAACAAACCCCATCAAACCAGTACAGTAACAATAAAAACCACTATCACCAACAAAGATATTACTCACAATTTTTCACAATCTCATTGTAAATGTGTTTTGCTTCATGCTCCACTGAAGCATTATGTGAGTCACCATTCCATTGCTGCTGGATCAAAATCAGGGTTTATCGCACCTCTTTAGGTGTGTAATATGAAAATCTTTGGATGGTCTATGGATTGCTTAACATTGAAATACCATGACTCCAATTTTTCTTTGTTGTAGCCTCTGGAGTTTGGTACTGAGAACTTGTAAAGACATGACAGCACATCAACATGCATGCAGCCATTGTCTGTAAAATGAATTATATTTCAGCAAATTGAAATATAATTGCCTTCAAATGGACAGGTAAATAGTAAGTCATATTCAAACCTATCTCTATTCTTGACTGTTGAATTCTACAAATCTAAAAAGCATATTTGATTCTCCTTCCCTCTGCTATTGCAAGGAAAGAAAGTTTTCAATAATATATAGCATAAGAATAGATACAAGAAAAATAATATTTTTATGTATTTATATACACTATTTCAGATTACTGTTTCTGAGAAAATTGCATAAATATAGACAAGCTTGTAAAATGAAGCTGAAATTTTGACAAGGAGACAACTTGTCTCCCGTGTTCGCCTCTAGAATTACAATAATATAAGCAACAAAAGAGTACTGAATTTCAAAATACATTTTATAATCCATCACACTATTTGTTGTAAGAGGATTGTGTTGCAGATGAAATGCAGTTGAAGAAAACTCATCCGTTTCATTGCATTTCTCAGAAAGTGGACTTTCCCTTTAATATATATCTCAATCTAAAGAGCGACGTGCTGGTGAAATGAAAACAAATGACAGTGCTATCTCCAAAGAGACAATGTATTATTTCAAAATGTATGAAAAGGCCCTTGCTTTGCCCTTATGACAGTTAAATGCCCGAAGTGAGACAGCCAAAAAACATAGTTAACTCATTCAAGGAGACATGAAAAGTGACCCTCCTTTTTTTCTTTAGTGTGAAAAGAGAGAGAGGGAGGATGAAGGGGACTGAGGAAAGGTGTGTGCACGTGTGTGTGTGTGTGTGTATGTATGCGTGTGTGTGTTTTACTGAAGCTTCTCTGTGGCATATGCAAAATGAAGCCAGAATGTCTGAATCAGAAAAAGATACTTTTGATTTATATGATGTCTAAATGCCAATTAAAAGAAAATAAGATTGACTTGCAACACCACTCACATCATAAGAGAATGAGAATACAGCTAAAATTAATAAGGGTGGAACATAAAATGATCAGCTTAGATGGTGATCACAGTGATGATGAATTCTGAATAAATGCCTTGTTGTCCAACACAGTTTCTTATTTCAGGATTGAAATCTTATTTGACGGTATATATAATCACTAGACTTAAGACGAAACTTGTTTCATTTTTAGTTTAGGATAATGAAATCTTTTTCTCTCTTGGTAATTATTTAATTATTTAAATCTCTCTCTCCTGTGTTCTGAATAGTCATGACTAATGTGAATATGTTTTGAGATATTTCATTGGAAAATTATCTGGAAGCATAAACACACACTATTCTACAAAATGTGAAAAACAAAACTGATTTTTTAATAACTTGAATACAAGATAGTCTGTTCTGTTTCTGACAGAGGTCTGGTATCAGAGATTTCAATGGAAGTAAAAAACCCACAGAAGACATTTGTGTTTTAAAATCATAGAATCGTAGAATCACTTATGTTGGAAAAGACCCCTGAGATCATCAAGTCCAGCTGTAAACCCAGCACTGCCAAGTCCACTAGAAAACCATGTCTCTGAGCACCACATCTACAAGTCTTTTAAATACCTCCAGGGATGGGAACTCATCATTATCAATGCCTGACCATCCTTCCAGTGAAGAACTTTTTCTTAATATCCAATCTAAACCTCCCTTGGCACAACTTGAGGCCATTTCCTCTTATCCTGTCTCTTGTTGTTTGGGAGAAGATACCAACCCCTACCTTGCAACAACTTCCTTTCAGGCAGTTGTAGAGAGCAATAAGGTCTCCCCTGGGTGTCCTTTTCTTCAGGCTAAACAACCTCAGCTCCTTCAGCTGCTCCTCATAAGAATTGTGCTCCAGACCTTTCACCAGCTTCTTAGGAAGAAGCTTTTTCCCTTCCCTGGACAGGCTCCAGCACCTCAGTGTCTTTCTTGTAGTGAGGGGCCCAGAGCTGGGCACAGGACTCAAGGTGTGGCCTCACCAGAGCCGAGTACAGGGGGATAATCATTGCCGTGGTCCTGCTAGCAACACTATCTGATACAAGACAGGATGATATTTGGTTCCACCCAGAGTCAAAAAGGTACAAGATTAGTGTAGCAATAAAAGCAAAAACCCTATTGGAGAAGTTTTATCTTTCAACATCATAAAAATACTTTCCTGTTAATTATTCAAACATCCATATTCCTTAATATTAACATTTAAAATACCTTCTCTAGATTCCACTTTTTAAGATGTAAATAACAATTTTTTTCTTGATATTGTTAGTAGAAATAATACATTTAAGCATTTTATTTGCACTATAAATACAAATATGAATCATTCACAATTTTTTGAAATAAAGTATTATGAACATATAGGTTACCTGGGTGTGTTATATATGTTTAAGATTAAGTCCTAGTTTCAAAGTTATAGAATGCCAACTTCATTGTCTTTGGATGTGTTTAATAGCGGTCTGATAAAATGAAGCACTAAGATGAAATAAGTAATTTCCTACTTATATTCATCTTGAAATAGTAGTTCTGTGATTTTCTAATACACATCATTCTGGAATTACACTATATTCTGTAGAGAGTTTTATATCTACTTTATGCACATATTATGTAGCATCCTAATTAATCTATTAAAATAAATTCCTACAGTGTTATAGTTAAATGTGTTAATAGTTGCTGGGAGAAATATGAAAACACAGGTCTTAATACCACAAACAGTATAAATGTTAAGTTTAGTGATCACAAATTTAGTGATCAGTATAGACAAGAGGAAAATAAGCATCCGAGTGTGGGCAAAAAAATATTGAACATTAAGAAAGGATGGAACTCTACTCTCCATTTTTGTTTGTTGAATAACTTCTATTAGGGTTACTAGAATTATTCCAGATTGGTGGCAGAATATTTCAACCATCTCCTAATGCTTTGTGGTCCTAACTGACCTAGAGTTTTTCACAGTTTCTGATGAGTTTAGTTTAAGTTGAAAAAAAGGAGACAGCTGGCACTGTGCAAAAACCTGCTGTGTATTTTTGAACATTCATGAAATGTACCTTTACATTTGCTGGGGTTGGACTTAACAACAGAACATGGTGCGCAAATAATGCGAAGTGAAAGCTAAGGTGTGGAGTAACATATCTGTTCACTTACCTTATTTGAAAAGAATGAAAATACTGGGAAGGAAGAGAGAAATGGGTAGAAAATAGAAGTGAAGAAGAGTAGTTGTGAAAACATTTAGGTTCAATTGTAAAATAAATTCTTTATAACAAATACTCTAGCTTCACCCCAGCTTCATGCTGTTTTGAATCCTATACTCTTGGAGAGAAAGAAGAAAAGACGGAAATTTGTTCTCATAATAAAACTAAAATCATAGAACGCAGCTATCCAAGTCCAAGATGTTGAAGATACTGTATGTAGAAGTAAGTAAATGTAAAAGAAGCTATATCTCTTTTGAATAGATTTGTAGGCAGATAAATTACTCTCTGTGAGGAGTCAATGCAAAATTGGTCTGCATTTTTGAATTACTGTAATAAACTTCCATTGTTTTCCCCAGTGTGAATGGAGTATTAAAAACACTATGCTTGAAGAGAGTAACCTTTTATGTCCATTTTCCTTAAGGAGTTGGGATGTTTTTCTCTTTTTTAAAAACTAATCTCACGAGACATGAATATCTTGCAGCTGTAGAAGTCTGTATGCAAATAGTTGCTTTGTCAAATAAAACATCAATAAGTCAAATCTATTAACATATGAATACATTCAGCTTATTAGGCAAATTATACAAAGCCCATGTATTCAGCAAAAAACCATGGAATTCCTTGGACAGTGGTATCGTATTTTTAAAACTGTTTTAAATATTCCTGTGAGCACAAAGCCTGAATAAAAGAAAAGTACAGCATAAGAGAACTTAGTTTATGAAATTTTGTAGTAAATGGATTGCAAGGATTAATTTCAGTGTTACACAGAATGCATTTAAACTAGTTTCAAGAGCTAAGCACTTTCTAGGTTGTCTGGACATTATTTCAATTTAAATCGCAATATGAAACTCTGCAAATAGTCTTTTTTTTTCCGTGCAGATCGAAAATGTGAGGTGATTGTTTATAGTGTGTGGAATGCATGTGACATACAGTATGTGGATGTGTATCCTTTCAAGAGCTGAGTGACAAGCATGAGAAATGGTTCCCTGTAGTGATGACTGCACTCCTAGCCCAAATGACAAGTGTGTGGGTATTTCCCTGGAGGGCAGTATCAAACTGAGAATCGCAGTAGTGACTAAAGCTAAGCTAAAGAAGAGCACTCCTCTTACCTATTTTATGAAAACCATACTTTCTGTGAAATCTGGAAAGAGATAAAGTTTGAGTTGATTGCATTTATCTTTTACAAAGATTGGAGACGATACTGGCACGTCAAAAAATAAACTATTTTTTACCTACAGTTCTTTTTTTCTTTGTTGCTACAGTTCTGTTTATGAAAAGATTTGCATTGTGCTGATACAGCCTCCTGTGGCACAGATGCACTAAAATTGTTATAATTCATCAGTCACTGATATCTTTAAGGATAATGTCTTTATGTCTATACATGCATACTTTTTGTGCACCAAATTCATCATGAAATATAGAATCCTATATATTTACTTCATCAGTGCATTAATCAGTCCTGCAAATTATCCCTTCAAGTTAATGAAGACTTGTTTACAAGTCATCAAGTTATCAAACACTGCCATCTGAAAATACTAAAATATCGCTATTCTGACTATTCCAAAGTATATTTTTAAATGATATTATTTACATTTTATGCACAGTCATAGATACACAAATGATCTCCTGTAGTTTCACCGTGATAAGGCTTACTGTGGTATTCATATATACACTGAAATAAGGTTGATGAGCAGCTGTTCCTCTTATTCTCCCTCCTCCTCGTCCATGTTTCCATACATCCACCTGCACAATAAAGTTGTTACTGCTGTGTGTGTAAGTCTCTTTATTTCATCTTTCCATTTGCCTGCCACTAGCATTGGATCACAAAATCAGAGAGTAATTTAAGTTGGAAGGGACCAGCTCCAAAATGCATCCACTGCAGGACACAATGAGAATGGAAGGAGTGAAATGAGACTTTGAAACGAAGGATGAGAGTGCAGAGGAAGGTGTTTTAATTTTTAATCTTTTTTCCTCACTCTTCAAATCTATCTTATTTAGCAATAAACTAATTTTCCAAAGTTTGTTTTGCACATAGTGGTAATTGCTAGGTGATCTCCCCATCTTTATTTGGAGCCATAAGTGTTTTTGTCACATTTTTCCGCTGGGTAGGCATCTCACTGCTGCACAAAGTTAACTCACAACAAATCCACTGCTTAAACCTAGGTTAGTTCTATCAAGCTATTGAGGGCCCTGCCCTGCCAAAGTTTGTGTATCATCAGTGATGGAAATGTCACACATATCTCACGTATTCCACTATCTTTGATAGCTCTTCCTTCTCGCATGAAATGAGAATATCCTCTGTTGTAACTATTGTCTGTTGCTTCCTACCATGTTGTTACACAAATCTACAAAGATTCTGGGTCCACCTCCACAAGCTCTGCTCTTAGGTATTAACAGTAATATCTCCCTTTTCTTTTCTCATTTTTAAGTTTGAACAAGATCCAATGCACTTAGCCTTTTTTTGTACTTTAGGCTTTCCATCCTCATGAACATTGGGTGGCTCCTTGCTGGACGCACTCCAATACATCAATGCCTTTTTATGTTATGCAAGGGAGTTCAAAATTAGATGTGACACTCCAGATGTAACCTCACAAGTAGTAAATAGAGGGAAAAAGTAATTTCTGCCATCTTACAGGTAGCCATCTCACTAATGCAGCCCAAGATGCTGGTAACCACCTTTGTTACAATGATGCGTTGCTGGCTCAAATTTCTGCTCATCTGCTAGGGCCCCAAAGTCCGCTTCTGCAAAAATGTTTACAGACAGTCAGTCTCTAACCTGTTGCTGGTACATGGGATTATTCCTGCCCAGATGCATGGCTTATCATTTGTCATTTCTGAATTTCATGAGATTTATGTCAGTCCTTTTCCCAGCCTGTTGTAGTCCATCTGAACAGCAGCCCTAGCCTCCAGCACACTAACTGCTCCCCTGTACTTGTTATTGTCTGCAAAGATGCTCAGAGTGCAGTCCATGCCATCATTCAAGTTTTTAATATATACATTGGTCAGTGGTGGCTCAAGTACTGATTCTTGAGGGGAAGCACCAGTTATGAGCGAGTCTTCTGTTAGTTTCACAATACAGTAATGTTAAACTTTGATCATGATGGTCTAGCCAGTTTTCTGGTCATCTCATTTTCCACTTATCCAGTCCATGCTTCATCATTTTTGCTATGAGGATAATATGGGATATTGTGCAAATTCCTTGCTGAAGTCAAGTTATACAACACCATACAAGACATAATTTCTCTTCCAGATTATATCTTGCATCATCCTGTTAGGCAGTATTTTTCCTATTCCTTGTCTGATAAGCATTTTTTTCCTACTTATCCTTTATTATATTTGTTTTCCTATTTCTCCTAGTTTTCAGTCATCTTTTGTAATGCTCATCTCCTCCTTACCTCTTCTGCATTTTTGATGCTTGAAAAGTCCGTATTTTCAGTCCTTTGTTCTTCCTCTTGACTATTAAAAAGGCCAGAAAAGGTTCAAACACATAGCTAAATCAAAATAATATTACTTTTACTTATAGAAAATACAGGAACATGTGTTCACTTTTCTCAAGGCATGCTGCACCTTTGAACCCAAAGGTATGTGCAGAAGTCAACAATTTCTAATGTGATCTTGTAATCACTTCCAAAGACCAAACAGGCTTCTCAATTAGTCCATTGAGTGCAACCTGCCATTTCAAGTCTATTAGTGCTACATCTTTGAGCCTAGGTATTCTGTAGCAAATTAATATTGCAAAAAAACATTGCAAAGGTTGAGATGTACGAAGGGCAAGAGCTGCAGCAAGTGGATTCAGCAGTCTCAAAGCCTTCAAGGGGTTTAAAATATTATTGTTTTCCTGTTTCTTGGTAGCCATGACAAATAAAAATTCATTACCTGTGAAGGAGAGGATAGATTTGTGTCTAAAGAGATTTTGAACTAAACTGAACTGTGACAACTTCACTAAAATGAATGAATAAACACGTATGGCCTAAAAAAAAGTGAACGTGTAGAGTGCAATGCCACAGAATGAGGTTTAATGTACCTTTACTCTAATTTTCAGGTGAAATAGGCTGTCATAATTCAAAGTCAGTTCACTTTGAAAATGTTAGAGATGGAAGAGCAAGGTAATTGCAAGAGTAATGGTAAGCAAAATGAATGAGATAATTGTCACTGAGATTAAGATTTTACTCTTGCTGTCTCTTCTTGCATTGTGGCATCACCAAATCAAAACAAAGAAGCATAGATTTTCTTATATTTACAGGATGTGGTGATTTTTTTAAATCACAAGTAAAGAATGAATTTTAACAAAATAAATATCACCCCTGAAATTATTTCTGAATTTATATTCTTGATATAATAAAAAAAATTTTTCCTCTTCTCAGCTTCTAGCCATGAGCTTGACCTCTGAATACTGAATCAATATAAGAAAACTACCAAAGTTCAGTTAGGCACGTAAACCCAGGAAGGAAAAGCTTTCAGACAGGAATTTTTTTCATTGTTTCTAATTGATGGATTATTTTGTATGCTTATAATTGTGGAATCCTTTCTGAAGTGCCAAGGTGTGTTTTGCCTATGCATAGTTATTTTATTTACAAAACTACCAAGTCTGCAGACATTTACAAGACTGCCGAGAAAAACAGGAAAATGCAGGGGGAAGGATTTTAACCAAGGTCCCTTAAATTCAGATGCGTTAGATCTTTCTTCCTCTTTGTATCCAGCTCACAAGACAATAGGCTCATGGTCACTAGAAGCCTTTTTGTGCCAGGGAAAACCTCATAAGGCCCAGGTTTGGGTAAATGGTCTTTTTATTTACACTCCACTGTGAAGGCTCTTTGGGGCTTAGAAAGCTGTCAACAAGACATTAACTGACTGTATATTAAAACATTACACTCTGCTTCAGAGGGCATTGACCACATTTTACTTTCATCTTTTTCAAACACTGAACTGTGCATTACATTCAAAACATAAAACCTGACATTCACATACCTTCGTATTGATGAGTTTAATACAAGTTGTTTGTTACTGCCTTTAATTTCAGCCATCACATCTGAGCCAACAGACATCATGCTTGTTGCGGTGCACGTGGCAGCAACGACAGCGTCCACACAAACAAAGCACTGGTGGTCGGGCACCCAGGGCACTGAATCTGGTTACAAGTTCCCAGATTCCTTTGCAAACTATATTTGTATGTTGTTCTGTTATTGGTTTAAGATTTCCCCACCCAGTTTTATGTATATCCTCATGTTTATGCATATCCCTTATGGAACATGTATGATTTCTGGAAAGTTCTGCTGTATTCGGTACGCCATTTGTTAATTCAAATGAAACCCTCCCCTGATTTTTCCCCACTGGTTGTTTTCCCCTTTTCTCCTCTGTGTTGGCTTTGTCCCATTGGTTGTATCGCTTTACTCCGCCCCTTTTCACCCCCATATGAAAACCCCTGCACGGCTTCATATTTTGCTCTCTGCCTCTGACACTTCACCCTAATAAAGGATTGGAAACCATGCACAGAGTCCCTCCCTCGTCCTTCACCTCTGCCAGTGGTCCTTTTACATTCTGCTTGCAGCTTGCTCCTTGCAGGGGAGCCAGCATCGGCTGCTATACTGCAGCTGAGTCCTGTCTTCAGGGACACCCCCTGCAGTTAGACGCTGCGCAGCCCCAGGCAGCTTGCGGTCAGTGTCACATGCTAATCAATTATTTTTGACAAACTGTAATCCAACTCTGTCAATGAAAAAACAGGACAGAACACTTTAGGAAAAAAGATCCTTTAATCAGAGAAAGTACATATTTCTGTTCTTCGGCAAAAGTATCTTACATTAAAAATATCTTACTTAAAAAAACCCCAACAAACCACAGACTATCTGAAGAAAAATAGTGAAGTCTTCAAGCTGAGCAGAATTCTCTGAGGGTTCTTCACTATACATGGTGCATTTTATAGTTTAACTATGCTTTACTTTGGATAAATTAAAATATCCTAAAAATGTCTTCTTGATGGTTATTTCTACAAATGAAATTCTCTATGGATTAAGACATATTTTTATCCTTAAATACATCTCAGGCACCCAACAAATGTTAAAATTGTTGTTATTTGCATAATTCTAGAGATGGGAATACAGTTTCTTTAATCATTTTTCAACAGCCTATTCAGCTTTTGCTTTGAACTGGAGCAACTCTGCACCCTCTTATACCAGGTCTTGTTGAAAAAGTTTAATGTAAATACCCCTGCTAATTTAAATTCCCCTAATTTTGAAGGTGTGGGCCTGATATTCCTTATTCTGCGCTCACTGTCAAGTTATGAGGTTTTAGAACAATACTTCAGTAGTCTTCAGCAGCACTACACTGTGAAGTAGCCAGATGGCCTGTCCTTTTTCTTGCCTTCTGTTTCCTGGATTCAACTACAGCAAGAGATCTGCCTATCCAAAAGAGGGAGCCTACAAGACAGTAACAGCTGTTTGAACTGACTGGTATTCTCCAGCTGACTGCCATGAAAAACAGAACACCATTTTCTTTTAAAAAGTACCAGCAGTGATATGAACTAGCCTTTCCCAAAGCTAACATTCAGTTCTGTAATTTATTTACATGGTTTTGTAGTTTTTTAAATTCATGTATCGTTGAGAAAATACTGACTTCTGTCTCAGCCAGAGAGCCTTGCTTGCAGAAAAGATCCCACTGTAAGTACTTTGATGTTCTTTGAAAGGACTTTTTTGTCTTGTTTATGTAGTTGCAGTTCTGATAACAATTAGAATAATGTGAGCAACCTAGGTAGATATTTTTTAGAGCAAGTCTAAACTTACACTTTTTCTTTTGAAACTAGGTGTGTGATAACTGTTAACAAACCAGAAAGCTTTCTGAATTAAGCATTAAGCTGTAGTTAAGAATAAATTAGATCAATTTATGTTTCAAATGATTTAACTTAACACACAGCATTGCTTTTCTGAAGGTTCCTCAGCTTCCATATGTGTGAAGAGCTGTACTGAAAACAGTGGGAATAAATTGTAAATGGGCTGCAGGTTTCAGCAGAAAGAAGAATTGAATCTGAGGCCAAATAGCTAAAAGGGAATTATCTGGTTCTGGAAACAAACCTTTCCCAGTATTGACATAGATTTTGACAAGAAATGGAGAATATATTAGGAAGATGGAAGGACGTTGGAGATCTATTACACACTGCTTATTGTTCACTGAGATATCTACATTAGCCAAAATGCCAACAGAGAGATAAAAAAGACATATATTCTTAAAAATCCAAGATCCAGAAAGTAATTGAGTTTATGTGATTTATAAATCTGCCTACCACTGCCCATGATACCCCATTTAGCTTGAGGATAAGATTCCTACAGTTCTTAGAAATGTCTTTCCATTAAGGTAGGTATTAGTCTTTCACTTAACACCAGGGTGCTAGCTGGCAAGGTTGATGCCCGCCTTTTTAATGACAGCATAGAAGATCAGTCTTGACAAAGTGCATGTACTTTTCCTGTGATTTTTGAGAACTGCTGGAGAAAAATCCAGCAACAGTTCAGAGAACAAAATGCTTTTTTGCCTGTTTCTAGCCTGTATTCGCCATTCTAGAGGAGCAAGCATGTCTGAGAGTCAAGGGGTATAGCTTCCAAAAGAATTGTGAGGACAAGTTTTATGCAGAGCAGACTGAAGACTGAGCCTTGGACTACTTTTGCAAAATCTTAAATCTCTTCACTTCCTTAACAAGTGGTTGGATTACCATCTGGTTACTGTCTTACTACCATGGCCAGTAGCCTGAGTGAGGGAACATGGTCAAAGTTTGGCTAGATTTTTGGAATTTTCCAGCAAGTTATACAAAGGGAAGGTTATTTTATGCCTTTTCACAGGAGGTAACTGCTGTTCTGTGTTCTAGACAGATAGGTGTGGACATTTATTCTAGTACACTGTCATATGCCAGAAAACACATGCAGTTTGAGGCTGCATGTGTGATGGGGGTCAAAGCCACCTTAGTAGGCTAGAGGAGACTACTAAATGGCACTCCTGAACTTCTACATCTGTGGAGTATTTTAACACTCTAAGTGCTTTGCTGGATTACACTGTCATTCTTGAAATATCTCCCAATTTATCCATATGCCCTTCATTGTTTTGCAGAGTGTCATAACTGTAATTTTGCCTAAATCTCATTTATCTCAGGGTTGTATAAAACAAACAGGAATCAAAACTGTTTGCAGTTTTAGACATATCCTGCATTCAAGATTGATTTGATGTAGAAGTTCCAAAGGGTGGCTTAAATAATCTAGTTCAGCACTGACACCTTTAACTTCCTTTTAAGTAGATACAATCTGGTCTCTGCTCTCAGCTTGGTGAAAAAGAATGAAAAAGAGTGAAATCTGTATTTTCAGGGCAGTTCTGTCTTCCTCCTCTATGTACTTAGTACTGTCACAGAACCTGCTTGTATCACACACATAGTAGTCACTGCAGAAGTAAAGCCTTTTTTCCCGTGTTTATTGTATAATTAAATATTAATAACCTTATGTTCCTGCATTGCCTAGAATTCTCCAAATTTTTGAAGATACTTTAGGCTTAGACTTTCTGTCTGGTTTGACTTTTCACAGCTATGAACCTGAAGGAGTTTTTCAACTCAGTGACATGCATTTTTCAGAAATTCTAAATAAGTAATGCACATTTTAAAAAGATGGTCTGAGGGAGACGAAACAAAAAAGCTCACACAAGCTGACAACCTCAGAGAATGCAAAAAAAAAAAAAAAAAAGAGAAAGCCCCAAATCTGTTTCACACTGCAGTGCAGAGCTATTTCAGAGACAGCTGGTCAGTCTTCCAGTAAGTAGTACTTGTAAACAAAATTCCGAGAAACAACAGAAAACCTACAGTCCTCTAGTTTGTACTTCAGGGTTTTTTTTTACAATATTAGCATTATTTTTAATCTTTAGATACCAAATGACTGTGTATAATTTTTAGCTGTTCACTGTTGTTCATTCATGTATGGCTTTATGAAACATTTAAGCTTTTCACCTGACTGTATTATGCAACATATTTTAGAAAAATGCCTTGTTTTAAACATTTGTTTTCCTGAATACTTAAATTCAAATTAGAGAATTACCAACAAAGAAAGCATTTGAATTCTTCTGCCTCTAGGATATTTTAATTTTTTGTGCAAAACACAGTAACTTGATGAGCAAAATGTTCTTTACAGAAGAATTGTGCTGTGAATGAGAAATGTGTGATGAGAGAAAACTGGAATTCTGTGTCCTGGGTAGATAGACTATCCTCGACATGTGAGTTAAATAAATTGGATTGCTCCTTTCTTTTCATATGATTTTGTATAAGATCTGTTTTTCTATATGTGATCGAAGTCAAGATGACTAGATCAAGCTTCAGGGCTACACAGATAAAAAACCACTTTGTTTCTTCATTTCCCTGTAGATATTGTAGATATTAGCAGAAACTGAATTGCTTTGTATAATTATGAATAACAGACCTCTGAAAATGCCAATAAATACTTTTAGCCCTAAAGTCCTCCAGTATTATCAATTCACTTATGTGAGTTAATAGGTTTCAGCTGCCTTCAAAAAGTAAAGGGAAATTCTTAAAATTAACAGTTTTGACTGTAAATACTGAAAGTGAGAACTGATCAGCTCTTGAATGCCCAAAATTTTTGCTGAACTAAGTTATATGGACTGATATATTTTAACATCTCAGGCCAGCTTTGTGGAATATGGGGTTACATTTGCTAAAGGGGCCGAGGCTTATGCTCACCAGCAGGCCCTGCTGGAAGGGCACAGCTGCAGGCTGGATGGCTGGAAGTTGGTCGAGGGGTGAGAGGCAGTTGAGTGGCAGTTGGAAGGGAGATTGTGATTGGCTGGAGGAATGCGTGGAGGGCAGATGAACGGGAAGCTGATTGGGTGATAGGACGCATGGACAGCAGCACGGCAGCTGTGCCAACCAATGGGTGCCCTTCTTCAGTTAAGTTCTGTTAGGTTTCGGCTTGGCTTCAACTGTGTTAGGTTGAGATTAAGGGTATAAAGAGGGGGTGATTTTTGGCAATGAATGGATCTTTACTGGATATACAAGGGGGTCTGTCTGAGGTGATGCATTTTCCTTTGAATGGTTTGTTCTGTTTCCCCCTTCCAAAATGTATGGTATATTCCTAAGATGTAACCCTGCCTTTGATNCTGTGTTTCTCTTAGGCTTGCTGCTGCCTGCAAAGGTGTAGCCCAGAGACTCTGTGGAAGCCCCGGTGAGCTGGCAGTCCCTTCCTTCCACAGACCCACGGGAATGTTGCCCCCTTGACCACAACAACATCTGTCGTCTTTGTTCCCCATTGCTACATATATGTACATATATATTATAGGGACTGATATATTTTAGCATCTCAGGCCAGCTTCTCTTCCTTTATCCTATTAAATTCAAAGCATAACTATAATGCTACTTGCCCTACTCTAAGAATGACACAATTATATCAACATCTGTGTAATTACTTACCTTATTTGCATAGTACTATAATAGAAACCTATTCCTAAATAAGATAGCTGTCCATTTTCGCAAACTAAAAATTCTTGGGGCTCATACTTGTGCTAATTAAATCATTCTCACAAAAATGTTTATATGACTTATGAAATCAAGTTCTGCTTAGTTTTGTTTTTCTTAGTCAAGGGAGTAGTTGTTAAGTATACAATATATATCAAGGAAAGGTTGCTAATATTTTAACGATTTTTTCCTGTATCTTGAAAATTCGTGACTAAGGCAGGCGAGCATATCTGCTGTGTCCAAAGAGGTCAGGTACTGTAATCCCAGGGCAGGAGGTAGCTATTTCAGTAATGAGGGGTTTTAAAACTAGACTTCTATTTATATTCTATGAGCTCTGTAGGAATGTCTGCATGCTCAATATTGATTACCCTGTGGTTGGATTGTGAAGACTTTGCACTATCGCGTCCTTGAGACAGTAACATAGAAATCCATTTGCCTTACGCTTAACCTCTCACATAGCTGCTGAATTTAGTTACTGTGTGTATGGGACTGTGGAAACAACCATACTACCATGTCAGTAACAGACATGGAGGGAAAAGTACTGCACCAAGCTTACAAAGCAATGCCACTTCCCACGTTGTAAAACGTTCAGAATTACACCTCTGTTAAAAGTCAAGTTTTCTGATATACTTCAGCTTTTACTAGCATGGTCAAATGAAATTATCTACTTCACTTTTCAAAATAACAACTGCGTTGGCTGGGTTCCTGTGATACCATGGGATATGCATACTGATGTATCAGTGTGGTGGTCCAGTAGCAACATATTATGTGTGGCTTAATTCTTGGATTTGGACCTAGACAAGGCTTCCAACAGACTCAGAAACACAGCATCAGCACAGCTAAGATAAGCCTTACCACAGGGGAAAGGGTTCAACTCCAACAGACTTGCAAAAGAAAAAGCCATATACTGGATGATGACAAGAGACTGCTGGGAAATATTTGAGAGCATGAGAAAACAGCAAATAAATAAGTGACAAGGCTAAAATTCAACAAAATAAATATTCAGCCTTTGATATAGATACTCATTTTTCATCATCTGGGAAAAAAAGTTTTGATACATGGATCTAGCACACATGCCTTTGACTAAAGTTGAGCTCACATATTTACAAGTTTTTTAAAATCCTCACTCTTCTAATCATCTCACAATGCAATGCTATTTATGTTTATTAGCACTATTTGATGCTGACAGCACAATATTAGGAGTAGTTGAGTGGATTAATAGAAGAAGATGTGCAATGTTATAGTACATGTATAAGTATGTATATCTATTTGTGCAGGTTTCACCATTTATCAATCTATATGTAGCACAAGAATGGGAGATTTATGTTTTAAAAATGTACCTTTTGATATAAACCAAGTACTTGAAAGGTATTTTGATTCTCTTTATGAAAGGCAATTGTCCATAAAATCCCTTGGGCATTCTTCAAGATTTATTTATGTTGTTCTTTCACCTTTTTTAGACAAGCAGTGGATCAAAGAAAACAAAAGTTGAGGAAGGCTAACTGCATGAAAAAAAGGGGAACAAAGTCACACTTTAGACTTTCATCCTATGAACCTCCAAAACCTTAGTATTTGTATCCACAAAACGCTTCATTTTTGTCTCATTTGCAGTTTTAATCATTTTCTGGTGATTCTTCCACATGCTACTATTATTATCACAAGCCAGTATCATTGTAAGAAATAAATGTCAACTTTTTCCCTGTCATGATAAGATTTTCATCATCATCATGAATCTCAGAGCAGATGTGACTTTTTCTCATCTGTTGGTAAGCCTTTTGAGTCTAAGTTCTTTGTCCAGTTTCTGGGAGACAAATACCTCAGATCTGTTTCTCTATAAGAATAGCATAAAACCATGTAAAAGACTTTAATGTATCTCTGTCAATTCACAGTCATAGAAGCATTTTGTTACTGGTAAAAAGTCTTGATCCCCAAAAGTTATCTCTGTACATTATGACACTTTCCAATATGCTCACAAACAAAGAAGAAAAAACCCAAAACATAATGCTCAAGAGGAGATGGTAATGGAATCTGTTCAGGCACAACAGATGGTGGATGTAGCAAAAATCTGGAGTCAGAGAAGGGGATAAATTTCACCTAACTTTGCATGCTGTACTATTTTATTATCTACTCTGAGATGACTACTATAAACTCCTTTTAAATTTAGTGGGGAAAAATCACACTTTTGGAGCAATAATTACTTGACCTATTTACATTTCCACTTTAAGATAAGAAAAAGTACACATTGAAATTTCACTTCATTTCCTTTTTACTGATTCTAAAGGTGACCAGTCCTGATACATACCTCTGCATTGAAAATACTCTGAGAGGTATTCTGAGTTACTGGAAACTTTGTTTTTATTTGGAAGAGCATAAATTGAGCCATGTTTAGTTATCTAGTTGTAAGTATCTTCCTTCACCTTGTGACAGACCAGAAAAGAGAAGGTTCTTCCATTTCAGTTCCCAAAAAGGACAACATATATATTTCTGTCTTCATAACAGTGGGAAGAGTTTTTGGTGCTATGGAGGTAGGCAAGAAAATTTTTAGGGGTTATCCCTTTCACAAAGTCCTAATAAAATTTGTCAGAAGCTTTTCTTCATCTCTCATGTTTTATATTCTATAAAAATTCTCTATTTTATGTTCTAAAAAGGCAGAATGGACTAAAATATTACTCAATTACTCCAGTAAAAATTCCACCATTTTAGCTTTAGCTATGGTGGGTGAAACTATTTCTGTGGATCTCTCCTGTTCATAAATATTGCAACTGTCCAGAAAACTTCCTGCTAAATTCTTAATCTCTTAAAATTAATTCTATATATAAACTTTTGATTTCTCTGTACATGTGATGATCTGAAAATGTCCCTGATTTTGTTGTAGAAACCTCATGGATGAAGCAACAAATGTAGTAGAACATACTTGGGAATAATTTTATCATATTTGTTTTGGATATCTTGCTGACAATTTCAAATACAAGAAGAGACTAGCGCTGAACATGTTCAGTATCTACAGATTTCAGATTTGAATATAAATCAGTGCCATGACATTGACTGGAGCAAGGCCAGGCAAGTGCAGAGTCCACTGTGGTAAACAGAGTGTTACCAGCTGTAAGAAGTAAAGCAGCACCCACGCCTGCCATGGTTGCAAGGAACGAGAACTAAGCATTCTCTTGACAGTAACTAGGTGGCAGTGTGAATATTTTGCCTTTCCAGTAAAAGTCACTACCTTAAAAATTCATTTGGGAAGACCATCAGGAGAAGTTTATTCTCTTAGGATTTAGCATAGTTAATCCAAGGGGAGTTAAACTGCTGGGGACATAATGATTTCTGAATCATAAATTCTTCAAAATCACCTCACTTTTAGATAGGGTTTGTATACTTTAAAGGTATACATGACTTTAAGTCATGCTTTTTTTAAAAAATTGATGAATGCCTGGTGAGATGGGATGCTTCAAATCTTCCGATTACATTTACCTGAAATGTTGAAACACAACTCTTGTCTTCTTTTTCAAATCTGCATACAAGCATCTCAGCTGAAAGTAATGAGATATTTACTTTGTTACAGAGTTCACAGGAGAAACCTTCCTCTCAGAGGAGAAATCTTTATTCATATTGTTGTAGGAAGACTGAACTTTTCAATTGAACATTATCACATAGTGGAATGACACACAGAAACCAGCAAAAAGCAACAAGCAAACTAACACCACCACCCATCAAAAAAAAAAACCACACAAACAAATAACAAAAAAACAACAAAAAAAACCCCAACCAAAATCAAACTCAGCCCTTGTGAGATTAATTGCAAATAAATAATTTAACCAATTAAAGGTTAAATACTTAATATTGTTAACTCTGCCTTGCAGAGATGTATATTTATATATGTTGTGCACAATTCCCATTAAATTGCAGAACTGAATGTACGCAAGTGCAAAATTGATAATTTTCAACTGGAAAACAATAGTAGTTTCCAGTTTAGCCCAGGGGCAGATAAGTCTGTCTTTCAAATTCAAAATACCATGTGACTATGGCCTTATATTGTTTTTCTTTTTGCTTCTTTGGATGTATTTATTTGGAAGTAAGAACAAAAATGCAGTCATTGTTAGACATGTTTAGGAAGCTCATATCCCAAGAGCAGTAGATGAGTGAAACATTACAGTAAGAGAAAGAAGCAGTAGAATAAGAAAGGAAATTCAAAATAGAACGTATTTTTTCTTTTCTAGGTCTTTTCAGAGGCATAGAATGGTACTTCAAACAGCTTGATATATTATTTGTAACTGACATGTTTCCTTCAATATTCACAGTTATTTCTGTCTAAGGATTAAATTATTTTTCTCTATTATTTCTTTCTAAATTTAAAATAGAAATTGAAACCAATATATTTTATAAGGTGTTGCAGCGACCCAGCCCACTGGGGGCTGTGGCAGGGGGTCTTTGAAATAAAAAAACGGGCAGGACTGCGAGTCCTTTAAAAGCCTTTATTAAAAGTGATCAGCTTGGGTTGGGGCCTGGCAGGCTGCGCACACCGCCGCTGCTCCCAGCTTCGACGTGGGGGAGGAGGAATTCGGCTTTGCCACTCAAAGTGATAAGACCGGGCCTTTTCTCCTCACAGGGGAGTGGCCAGGAAGGCAATTTCAGCTTGTCATCGGAGGGGGGGCTGCTCTCAGTCAGCCCTCTTATTGCTTGTAGTGATCAAAAACGAAACCCAAAGGCTGGTCAGGTGATGTTCTCCTTCCAACTGATCATGTAATTGGGTTGATTTTCTTAAAAAGTTTGTTGGCTCGTCTTTAACTTATTTTTTCTAGGGGTTCATTGTTTCTCCCAAGGGTCCTTTGGGCTTTCGTTTGCATATCAGGTTTTCTGTTTTTTTCTTCTCTCTGGTATCTTCACACAGGCCTGGGAGGGGGGGTAGCTAGGCAACAGGGAAGGGTAGGAATTCCTTAAATTTACATATCCTGATAAGGAGTAGTTTACTGATAAGGAGTTGTAGGTTTCTTACAACAGGATGATTAGCAGAAACAGTTAATAAAGAACGAAATATAACATTCAGGTAATGAACAAAAAAACTACAATGAAGTATAAAATGAATGGACAATTGCTAAATTGATAATCTGGCCTCTTATTTATAATAATCTTCCCCCAGGCCTGAGAGGCAGGCTTCTCCTAAGGACATTATGTACCCCAGTTCTGTTCCTTTGATTGATCCATTACTTCTCCCTGCCCCCTTTTATTCCTTACATGTATTTTTTTCCCTTCCCTGCTTCCCTGTTGGCCCTGTACCTTAGTCCCTCCCTTGTGGTATTCCTATTGGTCCCCTTGCCCTAGCCCCGTCTCTGTGCTGCCTCTGCACCCCAGCACCCTCGATCCCGATGTTTGGCCCGCCCTGCAAATCTCCTATATAAGGCCCGGGCCCTTCCTCCATTTTGTTCTTGGCTCCTAACCTCTCCATGCCGTGAGGCTGAAATAAATTGTCTTGTGTGCAAGAACATGCCAAGAACCCTTCCTGACTCTTTCATCGTCTGCCTGCGTGTGTGTGCGTGCCTGCTGCTTCTCTGACTAAAGCTGATGCTGTTTGCTTCACCCCTATGGGAGTCTGACCCCTGCTGAGCTGCTTCCTCCGGGGAGCCCCCCAGAAATGGAGCGAGCGGGGCAGAACAGGGGCCTTGGTGCATCCGAGCTCGTCAGCTGGAAGGGCAGCGGCCCCGCAGAAGCGACTCCAAACCCCATGGAGACGTCTTCGGGAAGGTCGTGGCACCCTCATCCACCACGCTGCTACAATAAGGAAGTTTGCTTTCCTACTGTCTTGGTTTGAAAGACAGGTGTCTACTAAGGAAGGCAGGAGCTTCCCTTGGAATGGAAAATGTAAGCCCCTTCCCTCTGAATTATTATAATTTCGAAATTAAGGGGCTTTCAGGTGAAGATATGAGAAATAGGAATAATAATTCTTTACTAATATATATGTATGTATAACAAGGCAAACGAAACAACAACAACTGTGACAGTAACAACAAACAGACCCAGAACCCAGTGACCCCTTCCCGGCTGTCGGGCCCTTTCCCCTTGGGTGCAGTTCTGGTCACAGCCGCAGGGGCGCTGGCGGCTCTCGGGGCGCGGAGCCAGCTCGGGGAGCACGCGGTGATGGCGGCCCGGGATCCAGGGAGCGATGAAAGAAAAGCTTGCTTCACGAACCCTCCAGGGCAGCTGATCTGATGCCCAGCCGCACCCTCGGGAGCAGCAGGCCAGGACAGCAGGAATTAGCACAAAATCCCAGGTGGTAGGCAAGGTGTATCAAACTCCAGAGCTGCAGCGGGAACGCCGGGATGCCCCGGCAGGCAGGGCGTGCGGCGCTACAGTGCAGCGAAGGCTCGGAGCAGCGGCAAAGGAACAGCGGGGGCAGGGCAGCCACGGCCCAGCTCCCAGCAGGGCTGGGGAAGGGCTTGGGATCCCGGGGGAGTTCCCCTGAGGCACCTGAGCAGATGGTGAAAAGGTCCCTCTTTTAGTGAGGTAGGGTGTTAAATGGGGTCCCAGTGCAAACGGCTGCTCCAGCCAGCAAGCTCCACTCACGGTAGGAGGAAGGCAGCAGAGGGCAGAACCCCGCAGCACCACGAATTCTCCCTACAGTGACTGCAGCCTATCTCTCCTCTCCGAACGGGAGAAGAAGAGAGCCAAGGGCTCCACCCAACCCCTTTTTCTCAGTTCAAATCTCGCGGCATCTCCGCCCTACACGAGAAAACCCCAGGTAAAAGAGGACTGCTGGAGCCTCCCCTGAGCTGTGGCCAGGTCGTTTTGTCTCTCTTAAGTACCCAGTAATTTGTCTCCTAGCAATAGGTATGGGGAAAATTCTTTAAGAGAGAAAGAAAAACAAAAGAACTCCTAAAACCCGAACACCTATACAGTTCTACATTTTTTTTCAATATGAATATTAATGATTAATGAATAAAGAGAGGAAAGTGTTTGTATGAGATCTGGTTTATCTTGAAAACAAAAAGCTATTTAGTAGTAATTGTGCTCTTTTATGTTCTTGAAAGCAGAATTCTTCTCATCAAATATCTCCGTGTGTAAACTTGGTCATCATTTTTTCTTTGCTTTTAAAGGATATTTGCCAAAATCAATTTTGTTTACATAAAATATATCTACCTGAACAAATTAAGAGAAATATAAAGCTCTTAAAACCTTTCAAATTCCCGTAACTGGTTTGTCAGGTAGATATTATAAATATATTTAATGGCTTTAACTGTAGCCAAATGGATCTAGAAATACATATATACTTCAGCCTTGAGGAGCAAAGGTCACACATATGCACAGATGCACATACATGCATCTATATATCAATATTTATTGTACATGGAATGAAGAAAAAAGATGCCAACAAAGATATTCCTTTTGCCTAAAAGGAAAGTTTGTGTGACTGACAGAACAGGATGCACATTATGCTGTTCAATTTAGTTGGATAAAAATCTGAATGTGTAGGATAAAGATTTGGCTATTTGAGTTTCTAACATATCTTAAAACATATCTCTATTGCTAACATTTTTGTTCTGTATATCATTATTCAATTCTGAAGTTCATAAAAGAAGCATAAGGACCCAGTTTTGAGCTCAGTCTGGATTTTCACATAAGTCTATTTCTATTGTATTTAGTTTGATTTAAATCTCATAGATCCTGTGCTTTCCTAAGTGATTTGACTGTAACAAATGCTGTAAAAATATTTTGATGCAGAACAAATATTGCAATATTGTCTTTAAAAATGTAAAAATCTCCATGAAAAAAAAATAGTGTAGAGAAATCCAGTGGCATTTTTATTTATCGATGAAAATCATAAAATAGTCATACAAGAACAAGAACTGAACATAGACTTTGAGGACTGTTCATCATGAGAGTTTTATCCACCACCAGAAATGTTGGTTTCAAAACTGACTCATTTCTGTGGTATAATGTCCTTCCATAGCTGCCCTTGAATACTTGAGAAATTGTGCTCAGTATGTGTTCTGATTTTGACTGGGACACAGTTAATATTCTTCACAATGGCTGGTACACAGGGTTGTGTTTTAGATTCATGCTGAAAACAGTAATTCAGGGATGATTTAGCCATTGCTGGGCAGTGTTTGCACAGAGCCAAGTCCTTTTCTGCCTCTCAACCTACCCACCAGTGAGAAGGCTGGGGGTGCACAAAAAGTTGTGAGGGGACACAGCTGGGAGAGCTGACCCCAGCTGATCAAAGGGATATTTCCCAGCGATATGGTGTCATGTTCAGTGCATAAACCTGGGAGAAGGAGGAAGTTGATATCATCGGGTTGATGATATTTGTCTTCCCAAGTCACTTGAACAGGTGACAGAGCCCTGTTTTCCTGGAGATGACTGAATATCTGCCTGCCTATGGGAAGTGGAGGATGAATTTCTTGATGTTTTGTCCTTTCATGCATAGCTTCTGCTATTAAAATTGTCTTTGTCACTCAATATATGAATATTTAACTTTTATCTTTCCGTTTCCCTCCTCCATCCAACAGTGACAGTGAGTGACTGGCTGTTTTGGGCTGAGCTGCTTCTGGGGTTAAAAAACAACAAAAAGAAACAGCTTTAAACATGAAAATAGTACATGAGACCATTGGGGAGACAGGGTGTACAGAAGAAAAAGAAATTTGATACATTATCATAATCTCTAAATCGGGAAATAATAACCCGGCAGCAGCATGAGTCTAATCTGTGTACCAGAAAGAGAATAATTGGTTCTAGACTTTAGCTTCACCTTAATTCAGGCTTATGTTCCAATACTGGATGCAACAAAACAGAAAAATAATGTTTGTTAATGTCATAGAATGGAAACAATTCCCCAAAGATGGACATGGTCTGGAAAGTAAAGTGATACATCAGGGATACTGAGGGCAAGAAAAAATGAAAACAATAAACACTCTGCTATATATAAAATGGATGAAGAAACAGGAAAGTTGCAAACAGGTATTGCATTAGTAGGATCCCTTCACTGCCATGAATAAAACACAAAAAATCTAATCAAGTGCAATGCAAATGTGTGGTATATATATGTGTATGTGCTGGAGAAAGGAAAAAAACACACAAAAATGTGGGATTTTTTGTAGAAGAGTGGAGAACAGTTTTTGTGTGTGTGTGAATTTGGAAGTGATTATATCAGTTGCAGAAGTATCTCAGCAATTATCGGAAGAAAAAGTACTTGTTCGTGACTTATCTAGAAAGATCACCTTCTTGGGAAAATAGGAAGATAAAATAGAATACCTAGAAACAGAGGTTGATTAAAATAACTTGAAAGAGATCAACAGGAAGATCTTAAGATTCCTCACTGATACATTGCAGACAGCTATTTTGGAGGCAACACAGATAAGAAGCTGATAGATCTTCTAGAAACTAGAAAAAGACAAGGCCTAAAGTTATGGTTAATAGTTTAAGGCAACAGTAGGTACTAGAGGATAATCTATCATACGGCTCTGAGCAAGAGCACAGTACTGACACAAATGGTGTCAAAATGCCAATATACGTCCATTTATCAAACACATATTCCAGATGAAAACAAATTAAGGTCTTAGTAACATTTTTTGGACATGGAATATAAAGGCTGGCATCATCATCAGAAGGTCTGGATAAAATTTAGGCTTCCTGGCCACATGAAAAGACTCAAGAGTTTTGTCCTACAGAAGAAGGGCAGGGCAGAAGGAAGACAAGGTAAAAGGAAGAGCAGAGAGAAAAAGCAAATAGAGGATGAGGGCAGACTGCAGTTGTCACTTGGGGCAATAGACCAATATGTGAAGTTACCTAGAGGGTTTTATCACCTGAAATAATATAATCCATCAAGGATGTAAAAATTGTGCACATCAAATTGCAAGGTAGAGGAAAATGAAGCTTTAGGATTGAGATTCAGTTCCCTAAATGTAGACACTGTGAGAGTACCTGACAGCTACAGCTTCAGAAAGGCACGTATTTCCAGTAATCTGGTGTCATCTCACATGCTGTTAGACATCATTGTTTATGCAACTAAATCTCCCATTGGATTATTTCATGTAGCTGTTCACTATGATACATTTTTCATTAGGCTGTAAAGGAGAAAGGTGAAAAAAATTTTTATCTGCCTTTTGAGAAATTTGCAAAACAAGTTAGGTGACAAAGCAGTTCTGTTGATGGGAACTGGACTAAGCTTTTTAAGGTAGTATTAGCTTTAATATTGCCTTCGAACAACAAAGAATTTACATCTGAGCCATTAGTCTTTCGTCTTGTACTCTAAGAAAAATATGTCCTAAAATCATTTACATTAAATTATCCATGTCAAAGCCATTCCCATGACAGAAACAGACTAAAACAGGACGTACTAGCTACCTCAAATTTCTGTTGCAATCAGTTCATAATTCGTGGCCATTGAGTGAAGATGGATTTAACGCCTAAAAAAATCCCCCTTTAACCATCCATATCACACGACCAAGACAGACTAAAGGGAAGGCTGCTACTATTATATTAATTTTGTTCTATTTATTATACTGACAAATTTAAGTAGTTCTGCTTTTTCTTCATATTATTTTTCTGCTTGCAGGCAAGGTCAGGGCAAATTTTTGCAATAGCTGAGAGGAAGGGTGCCCAGACCCTAACATGTCTTGGTACCACCTCATGTCATTGCCAGGGGCAGGAGAAAAGGCACTCTGGCTTCTGAGAGGAAGGGTGTGGTTTTTATTCAGGAGAAAGCCTGCCTCATATGAGGCGGTATTTGTTGCAGGTTTTCCATGTAAATAGTTTCTTTGTCTTACACCTTTTGTTATTAATATTGTTGTTGTTACTGTTTATTTTCTTATCATGTTGCTATTTCAAGTAAGAGTAAATCGTTCTTATCTCAACATGGGGGTGGCTACACTTAATTTCTCATTATAACTGTTCAACACTACCAGCCTGGTTGCATTCAATAAAAACCTTCACAATCACAAATGCACTGATATTGGGGTCCATTGAAGAAAACACAAATTTGGAAATTTCCATTGATAAATATGCTTACTGCATTCGTGCTAAGCATA
>WEIT01008449.1:362-25259 GCA_013389985.1 Dryoscopus gambensis | reverse complement strand
GGGGAGGGTCCCACGACAGAGTATAACTGTTCCTAAGATTCACGTGAAAAAAAGCTGCCTTTCTCATTCATCAGTGAAATAGTGAATAATTTGTACAGTGATAGAGTAAAAACAATTGTTATACTTTAGAAACACTGTGAGAACTATAAAGAGAAGCTTTCTGTCTCAGAAATTATTTTCAATAAGATTTGAACTTATAAAATATCAAAGGCAAACAAAAGCTTTCAGGTACCTAAATTCCTATGGGTTTCAAACAGCAGCAAAATAGAAATTAGGGTTCAGATTTGTCTAACCTTGTCCTAGGTACCCATAAAAAAAGCATCTGAGCAAGTCTTCTGAGATCCCTTTAAATAACCAGTAGGGGAAGCTAGTAATTTTTGGTGTGCAGAGCTGGTGCCCATCATTCTTCATTTTGAAACATGGAGATTGGAAAGACCCTTCATAAGTCAAATATTCTTCTCAGAACAGATCTAGTTAGATAAGGTTGCTCAAGGCTATGCACAGACCAGTCTCCAAGGACTGAGATTCTACCACTGCTCTAAGCAATTTGTTCCAGTGTTCCACCAGCATAACACAATGTTTCTCTAATACCTAATCAGAATTTCTGATGTTTGAACTTGTGCTCTTTGCCTCTCATCCTACTAGTGTGAACCATTATGAAGAGTCCAGCAGTCAGTGCTTACTGCAAGTGTACAAAAAGGATCCCACAGCCAAAGCCCTGGCTCTGACACCAGGCACACACAGACAGTTGTTGACCTGCTAGATGAGACCAGTTCTGCTCTAGTCTTTTGCCTCAGTAACAGGCTTGAGCAAACCAAACATGGTCCCCCTCATGCCTTTTATCCTTGCCCTCAGAGATTTGTGGTTGGTCTCAATATGCTTTGCATTACCCTCAGCAGTACCAACAGTGCTCAAATGGAGAAGCAATACATCAAGGAGGCAGGCAAGCCTCAGCAGTCCCTCTGCAGCATCCTGGAAATTAGCCCTGGCAAAGAAATGAACTTGAGATGCTAGCTTGGGTCAAGCCACCAGACTGGTTCCTTGGTCCGCATAGGTGGGAGTCTTCAATAACTATAACTTGCCTCTTCTCTTTTGTGTATACAAAAGCTTTGGGGGCAGTCAGTTCTGATGAACCCCCGTACAGGTCTTGTTTGTCCTCACCAGCACCCAGGGAAATGAACCTATCCTAAAACTGCAGATCTGTCAATGAAGCAAGAACACTTTTTCAAGCCCTCCACCCGCAGTGTGACCACAACCTCCATCTCTCCTTCATTTCTCCTTTTCTTGAATCAGGCTTTTGCCCAGCCAAGTTTTGTCAAAGATGGCAGTCAATGGCAGCAGCTCTTTCCCGTGTACTATAGCAGCAGATGATTTGAAAGGTTATCTCAGGGCTGGCAGAAGATGTGTATCCTTCTGGAATAACAGCTAAGGGTCATACTATTTGTCTAGAGGGTATCTGGAGTACTTGAATGCAAAGGAAGTACTTTTTCAGTGACTCTATCAATCCTGGTTCTCCTCTGGAAATTCCTCTTCAAAATTCTTCAGTGAAGATCCTTCACACATTGTGCTCGGTACTAATTCATCCTCTGTATGAGATACCTGTTTTCTTCTGAGGAGTGAAGTAAACCAGAATTGTCCTTTGAAGTACATTTGCCCATTTGATTCCCATTAACTCACCATTTGAAAGAATAAAATCTTAAATTTACACTGTCTGTAGTACATCGCAAGTTATGTGCTGTGCGAGCAGTAGGGATTTTCAAAGGAGTTGGAAAGTGTAAAAGTGCTCTAATCCTATTGGTGTTTAATGGGTGTTTAGCATCAAAAAAAATCTCTGTCAAAATAGGGTTTAAATCAGCTTGCTTGGTTCTATCATGTGTTTGAAGTCACTGAGTTGTTATTAGCATTTCATCATCATAAACTAAATTTCTTCTAAGTTTAAAGGTTATGAGTTCCATTATCTTTTGCTGTTAAGTAAGTATCCTCAACTGCACTATGTGGGCAATACTATGATAAGATTTTTACCTATATTTATGATCACTTATAAAATGAGCTTTGTCTGTTACAGCTCTGTCCTTCTCTTGTTAATTATAATGTGTTTCTAAATTCTGAATATATTCTAAATATATTGCATGGAAGCATATTTTCCTGAAGGAAAGATATTACTGAGTAGAGATCATACCAGCACAAGCTACATAAATGAAGCTGTGATAGTAAGTTCAACTTTATTGAAAAGAAATTGGACATGTGTAAATCAAAAGGAATTACAGTATGACTTCAGGAGAAACAGAAGTCTTAGGCATGTCAACTCAACAACTTTTTAAAATAAGGTGTATATTTATTTTTTTAATAAAAAAGGTTTGTTTATCAGCAAGCTCAAGGGAATGAACTTTCGTCTATTTAAAAGAACTGTAGCTAAAGAGAAAAAAGAAAATCCCCACCTTTTAAAAGTAATAATTTTAGTGGCTCAGATTTCAATTAGAGCTAGTAAGAAGTGCTTTGAAAAGACCTAGCTAGTAGTAAATTACTCTTAAAAACCCTCTGAAGCCTCTAAAAATTCCTTTTGGCTGCTCAAGAAAGCTTTCTCCTACCTGTAGATTTTATGGTTGTAGATTTTATTATTGTAGATATTTGTCTCAATTCTGTTAATGTGGCTTAAATGATTAAACAGAATTTTAGTTTGGATTTTAACCTCTGTAGACTTCTACTATTGATGATACATAGAATCAAAGGGAAGAAGGATCAGAGAGGTACAGAGGCCTGTCTCCTCCTACCAGGTTAGAAAACTATACACAATCCACTCTGAAGAAATGAGAATGGAGTGCTTAGTCTAACAGCAACTGGAAGGAAAATGTGATTTTTTTTAAATGTTGCAGTGGTTCAGGGCATTGCATGTTAGGATAAGGACCATGGCCGACTTATATAATAATTATTTCAGTAAACTCTGAAACACATATGCACAGGTCACAAAGTAGAATATGGAGTGGCTACTGAAAATTCAGGAATAGAGGAATGGAATGAAAAAACAGTATTTTTCAGCTACTTTGAGGTTATTTAATCAGTAAAACAAAGAAATTATGCGCCTTATTATTAGAAAATTAGATAGAAATCTACATGAAATCCAATAGTTCCAAGTATTTAATAATTTATTAATAAAGTACATAATAACTTAAAAATGCATATAGTCATATTTTACTTTATAGGTTAATGTACTACATCATAAAATGCCTTCAAAGAATCCATTATCTATCACATAATATATGAGAAGTCTATACATGCTATGATCTCCACTGCATACTCTGACAAGTAGTAATGTATTTCACGTCAAAAACCACTTCTGAATGTCACCTTATACTGTAGTATATCCTCATAGCTCAAGTAAAAACGGTGTCAAAAATCCACTTAAGAACATTTCAATAATCTGTTCTGACTTTGAGCCTTCATGATTTAGCAGCAGTTTTAAGGATATGTCAACCTATAGCGCAGTTCAGTACTTCACAAAGCAGTATGGCTGTCTAGAACCATTTATCTTTTCCTTTATGTGGTCTTGTTTAAAACTAACTGCAGTGATTTCTTGTCTAGCATTGAAAATACCAAAGAAAATAGCTCGCAAGAATATAGGTCTGAAGGATAAAGGAAAAGAGTTTGACTGAAATATATTAGAGATGTGCCTAGAGAATCAAATAGAAGCTAAAATATTTATTTTCATGTTAATTAGAGATAGGATGCTTCCCAGACTGAATATTAACTATGATTAGTTTGGGCTATGGGATTAATAGTTTTATTTTTTTTCCTTAAATGCCATCGCAACTCAAAGGTTAATTCATGCTTAGTCAGAAGAAACAAATGTCCCCACAGAAATAACCCTGTTGTGGAAATTAGTTATTTAACTACTGTTTTGCAACCTTACCCATAAGAGTTTCTATAGTAGTGTGTTGCTACATTACTAGCAAACTAAATTAGTTCCTAAAGATGGTGGTTTTTCTCCTGAATGCATTAAAGAATAGCTTTTAAGCAATGTAAAAAATAACTGAATTAGATTAAATTGTGCATCATTTTCTATGCAGAACTAGATAATTGCCTGAATATCAGTGGCAGTGTATATGTTGTAGGGTGAGATTCAAATAGGAAGAGGCTGTTACTTCATTTGGATTCTGTGCTGGAGAGTGGTAGCAAAACACTGAGAAGCAGAGGGAAGAAAAGGGCAGTGATGCTGTAAAAATCTGTTAAATTGCCATTTAAAATACACAAATGTTTATTATAGAGTTGTTCCATGGGATTCAAAAATGTTATACAAATGGCATAAAAAAGCTGTGGTATTAGTATTTATGTAGTATCTAGTAATTTCAATTTAAAATTGAAACGGGCCATACTGGATTAAAACCTGCCATTTACAAATTCTTGTGACCTGGAAGAAAGAAAGGGATTAAGGGTTAGTTAGGAAGTCAATTTAATAATAACCCTATTTTTTTATTCCATCTCTGCTAAATATTCTACATAGTAAATGTGCCAGGCTGGGGAAATGCTCTCACCTATTAGTTTTCTTATGGAGATATGCAAATCTAAAATGGCTGCTGAAAAGAAAGAAAAAACATAAAAATAGGGGAATGTGAGGGGTTTGTCAGTTTTTTTGTTGATTTTTTCCCTAAATTTTATTTTAACCTACCTGAAACATGAATGTTTAACAAGAATTGTCTATGATTATGAATGATAACAACTTCTTTGACAGCCGAAGTTATGAACTTTTGTTTCTCACACTTCTACCCCCTGATTCATCACTGCCATGCTCTCTACCAAGTATCTCAGTGCTGAAACTCCTATACAGTTAGATAATAAATCTTCTGTCCTTCAACAGTTGCAAGTTTTCCCATAGGTTTGACCTTATAAAATAGAACCAAACAGAATTCAGCCCTGAACCAGTGGTCATTGTAGTCTCCAGGACAGTGGCATTGCTTTAATCACAACTAGAAACATCCAAGTATGTACTTTGAGTAAAGGAAAATAAGTTTCCTGACATGATTATGTTTCACTTGCCTTAACTGAAGAAAGATTCTCTTGGGTCCAGTTGCTGAGGGTTCCTTTGAGACTGGACAAGTACAAAATTAACAGTAAATTAACAGTACAAAATTAACAGTAAAAATTTGACTGTTCAGTTACCTGCTGGTAGGTGACTGAAGCTGGAAATGTGAAAGGATGTGCGGTGCTGTTTGTGCACCTGTGAAAGCTGGTGGCTGCAGCTGGAGGAGAGCATGTCTGATGTGTAGGAAAAAGTGCGGGATAATAGATATTTGGGAGAAGACAGCAGAGTGTCTTACTGAATTAAGATCAGATTGCAGTGGAGGGCAAGAGTGTGAGTTGCGTAAATACAGAGGTTTATACTGTCAGTTACTACAATGCCAATGCAATCACATGATTTTGCAGCTGAACTCTTGTCTGTTGAGACGACATCAATACTATTCAGTATGCTGTGATGGTATCTTTATGATAAATCAAAGTCATAATAAAATTGCATTTGTCACATCTCTTGAATTACTTGTGTGTTTACTGTGCAGTCATGGAACTTCCTCAGAGTTGCTTTTAGTAGCAAAAAATCTCACTAATACCTTCAGACTCAAATACGCACATTCTTTAGCAAAATAGTAAGTTTGCAACAAAAGGTTTTCATCTTTGTATTACAAATATATTTTTTTTCCTCCTAAACTGGACTATCACCCTGAAGTCTTTGTTTCTATTTTATGTAGACTTCTCATATTATGAAAGACCTGCTTGGGAATGGGTAGATTACATGGTTGATCTCATACTTAACCATAAGTCAGTAACAAGTCTTAATTAATTTGCCTGAGCTTTCTATTGACATTGCTTTTGTCATAAAATACAAAAATGTGACTGTAATAATGTGTGATATTTAAGATTTTACTTGTCTTTGTCTTAACTAGCATTTAAATCAGTACCTATTCCGATGTCCCTGTGTTTATTACTAATTTACTTAGTAAAGAACAGTGTCAAAACATAGCCCTTACTGCCTCATGAGATATCTTTCAGATGTGTGTATGTTTAAAGGATGGCCAATTTCATAACACTGAAATAAAGGAGTATTTTTTCAAGCTTCCTTTAAGCATAGTGCTTTTTTTGTGTGTCATAAAATGCTAATGTGATTAACCAGAGTATTCAGACTGAACATTTATCTGATTTGCAGAGTAGTTTCACCCAGTGAAATGGGGAAACCCAAAAGCCTAAATTTCTGTGGAAATTTAAGGATGTTTATTAACTGATGGAAATAGCAAAATGGGCTTGAGTGTTAAAATAAAGTAACTCATCACAACTACTTCTGCAGGAGATATGTGGAAAGTAGAGGGTACTGATATCAGATTGAGATCAGCAGAGTTAAATAGCTAACTTAAAATTGTTTGTCAGCAGTGGTGACTATTCTATCCAACTAACACCTATAATAATTCTATCCTAATGAGTACAGAAACAAATAATACAATCAGTGTGTATTTCTGCAAGGCCTTGTGTATCCAAAATAGTATACATGGAAAGGGAACTGGGAATACTGCACTTTTAATGTGCAGTTAATATAATATTTCCTTAAGTAAGAGTTACAAAGACCATTTGGCCCAAGAATGTAATTCAGAGTTAAAGTACCCTAAAAGTGTGAGTTACTTTCATCTTCTTGAAGCGCAGCAAAAGAGAAGTAGCACAAGCCTGGAGAGAGATCATCAAGAAAAAGAAATTACATTTTCATATATTTGAAAAGGGAGAAATCCAAAGGCAAGAGGTATATATAAACAATGAGAAATATTTCTAGCCTTAACTAAGACTTTAGAAAACACTTATCTTTTAATCTGAAAAATGATTTAACATACCAGATATTCACTGCTGCCAGATATATCTTCCTGGTGTTGATTATCTCATGCTACTTGGATTTGTGCTCTATGCCCTAGGCTGACAGGCAGGAACAGGTAGATAATATGAATTTTGTTCCTGTCAGGTTACAGATTATTTTTAAGTGAAGCACAACTTAATTTTATGGACAGTTTGCTGAAATTTATTTTACGCCTTGGTAAAGCAATTTATAATTCTGATGAACTATGAAGTATTTGATTATTCTCTATTACCATTTTTCATTTGTTTAAATGAGGGTTCTGTTGGCAGTTTAAACCACTGAGAGAGAAAATTTTATCTTGGACTGAACATGTTAGTTGCTAGCCATTAAATATACGTACTATCTTCTGAAACAGGTATCTGGTAAATTGTGAGAGCCAAGACAGATGGAGTTGAATGACACAAAAATATTAAATATTCTAAAAATATATATATAAGCTTATAGTTACGAGGAACAGAAATCGCTTTAAGATTTAAACAACATGACATCTTCTGAACATAAAATACATTTGATACACATTTGCATTTAAAGAAGGTTAAAAATAATTCTGGTTTTTAACGAAAAAATGGATTTTTAAGGTAGATAAAGAAGTATAAGCTCTTCCTTGTATATGTTTACCAAGCTGTGGTATGGAGTCTGAATTTGAGATCTCAGGCTACGTTTAGGATTATTGCATTATTTTAGTCTCCAAACTGAGGTTGCTAGCACTACTTTTCAGTCCTGTTATTTGTGTCTTCCCGAAACAGAGATGCCTCACATGCCATCATTATTGTGGCTTTTCTGTTCTCCTTTATTTTCAGTATTGGCTCTCTAAGAAGATTTCAGGCAGAGTATTTCAAACAGTTCTGTGGTATTTACAGTTCCTATCTGCTGTGGTGACACAAAGACCCAAGCAACCATACATCGGCTCAGGCAATTTTTTAAAGTGCATCACAATGCAGCAAATAATACTTGTACTTCCAAGATCCATACTACTGAAGCCAGAAAGTCATTGGACAGTTGATGAACATGTAGTGAAAGGGAGCTGATGAATACAAAACAAAGTTAATGAATTGTTATATTGTGAGATTTACTCTCAAAGCAGATTGGAGTCATGCTCTTTTTTTCAAATACTGTAAACTTTTGTTGAAGACAACTAGGCAAAGAAAACATTCACTTTACTCCTGTAACTCAGCCAGTGCATTGCAGGAGCTACGTGGTGCAAAGCTCTGTTCCTATTATGCTGTATTTTAACTTACTCTCATACACACCAACTCTTTAACTTTCAGTATTTCTGTCTACTTTTCTTAGAATAGTGACAGTGAGCAGAGACATCTGTTTATTCAAAATAGAAATACAAATATTTTAAATTAAATAACTTCTAAAGTAATTAATGTTTTATATCATGTATATTAAACCCACAAGAATTTCCCTTTCCTTTTTTTTTTTTTTTGTCTCAGAGGACAACTTGCTTACCAATATTTGAACTCTAATTTCCATAGAATTATGAAAAAGAAAGAAAAAAATAGTGGTAGAATACATTGTATACCTTTACTGTTCAAAGAGGAATGAGGGTTTTTCTTTCTTATCATGCTGTACCTCGAAATAAGGGTGTAGCAGGAAAACATGGTATACTGCTTAATACCCCTTAATCTTAATAAGATGCAAATAATTTCCTTCTTTTTTTTTTGTTTTTCCTGTCTTTTACCCAAGAGCTTCCTTGCTTCTGGAGGAAAACTCATCAGTTTGTTTTGTAAACAAAATCTCTAACTTCATCTCCCATTTCTTCTCAATAAAGCAATTCTGAGATATTGTATAGGAACTGGGGCCAACCTTAAGTAGCTGTGAGAACAGCTTTGATAAAATTTACTTGTCAGAGTGGGAAATGTAAGAGCTGGTGGGTGACTTGAGCAAGTTTTTTCCAATGTAATCAATGAATCAACGTCTTACAGCAAAAAAAAAAAAAAAAAAAGAGGGCAGTTTTTTTAATCACAAAAGATATCAGTGAAGAATCACTCTCAAAAGTTTAAGATAAATGATGAATCTTCCCCCTGCCTCAGATTAAGTTCTTAAAAGCTCATTACGCTGTCATCTGTGCTGACTCCATAAACTGCCAAGATGTCTAAAGCTTTAAGTTATTTTACTACAAATTTGCCTTCTGATAAGTTGTGAGAGCTTCAGAAATGTAAACACAAGGAAAGTTTTCTTTGAATAGCAGAAAGCTCAGTATGTGTTCAAAGTGCAAATTATTGTCACAAACTATTTGACAAATATTTAAAATTAACCTGTTTATATACATTTAATTTTCATGACATCTCATTTTAACCCATACTTTAATAGGAAACAGGCATTCTAAACAGTTTTAACTTGTACTGTCTGATAAGATACAGCCCCAAAATTGTTTATATTAAGTAATGTCTTGTTATAACTGCATGGATAATCCTAATTCTTGATTCATCATACTTAAAAATTAAACATAAAATTACTGATTTTCCTTAAAATCATAGCCTTTCACTGTGAAATTTTGCATGCTTTCATATGTAGTTAGAATTTTCTTTGCATTTTTGCATGTATTTTTAAAAATATATGTCTGTGCAAAGCTTGTGAGAAAGAAGACTCAGAGCACTGTTTCTTAAATCAAAACATAGCTAACTAGAGAGCTATTGCTTATGATAACTAGATTTTTTTGTGCCAGCAAACAAAGTCTTTCACAGAAAAAGACCCCAAAGCCTATGAAGATTAGCCAATCATAAAAATGGCCACCCTCTCATCGTTTGCTGCTGGAACACAACCAATTTGCCTTTTGAAAAGAGGTCAACTTTGCCGCCATGCTGACAACAGTACCATGATCAAGCAAACACTAGAGGAGGTTGGAGACAGAATGTAGGAAGCAGGTAGATGGTACAGTTAAAGGGAATTGCTAGGTAATGTAGTTGTTATTTACATTCCACTATATTTGTTTCAGAAGTGAGCTATATCAGTGTCTGTGTATAAATTAATCAGTTTTAGATCATTCCCCCTGAAGGTCACAATTTACAGCACTGTAGTCTGTGCTTAACAAAACAGTTCATTATTAAAATTATTCTGTGTGTATGTTTATTTTAAGAATCTTTTAAAAAATTCAAAAATATTTGATTGCTGCCTAGGTTAATTCTGCATGATATATCTCAGCTAAATGCTTTGGACAATGGAAAAAAAGTTGTGTGTCTTAATTCTGTCCTAATGAGTGAAAAAGGAGGTTTTATCTTTTCAGCATACCATGTCTCTTCTTATGCACCTCTGTGCTGGGTTTGCACGGCCCAGTTTTGTTGGTGGAGGGGATACAGGAGTGGTTTCTGTGAGAAGCTGCCAGAAGCTTCCTCCATGTCTGGCAGAGCCAGTGCCAGTTGGCTCCTAGACCAACATGCTGCTGGCCAAGGCTGGGCCAACTAGAAATGGTGGTAAAGACCCTGTGATAACATACTTAAGAAAGAAAATATAAAAATTGTTGTGCAGATGTAATTGTGGCCAGGGAAGGGTCAAATATGTGAGAGGAACACCTCTGCAGATACCAAGGTCAGTGAAGAAGGATGGGCAGGCAGTGCTTCAGGCAGTGCTTCAGGTGATCTGCCTACAGCCTGAGGTGGAGCCCCACACCAGAGCAGATGGATGCCCTCAAGGAGGTTGTGACCCTGTGGCAGACCAGAGGTGGGAAAGGTCCTGGCAGGGACCTGCTCTGAGAAACGAGCCCACACAGGAGGAAGTTTCCTGGTAGGATTTGTGACCCTGTGGGGGTCCCATGCTGGAGCATGCTGTTCTTGAAGGACTGGACTCCATGGAAGAGTGATCCACATTGCAGCATTTTGTGGAGAACTGTTGCTGTGACCCCTGCCTATCTCTCTGCGAGCTAGCGATGGCAGGAGTCCTGGGGCAACATTCCCTGTGGGTTCGTAGAAAGAAGGGGGCTGCGAGCTCACCGGGGCTTCCACAGAGTCTCTGGGCTACACCTTAGCAGGCAGCAGCAAGACGTAAGAGAAACACAGTATCTCCTTGATGGTGAAGTCAGGAGGTTTATTTTGGTCCAGTGCTGGCAAGGGGGGGAGGAGGGGGAAGGGAGAGGGAAGAGGGAAGGGGAAGGGAGAGGGGGAAGATCCCAGCGGAAAGAGAGCCTCATCCTCTTATCACAGTTTCGAGGGCCCGCGGGCCCAAGGCTTGAACCAATGAAAAGCTCACAGGGGAGGGATCAAAGGCCAGGTTACACCTTAGGAATAGACCATACATTTCAGACGGGGGAAACAGAACAAACCATTCAAAGGAAAATACATCACCACAGAGAACTGTTGTCTGTGTGTTGGACTCACACTGGAGAAGTTCCCATAGGACCATCTTCTGTGAGAGGGACCCCACACTGGAGCAGGGGAGAGACTCTCAGCCATCAACCAAGCTCCTCACAGCTGCTTGGTCCCTCCCCCACCAGTAGGATTGAGGAGGGAATTGCAAGGGTAAAAGACAGAAAACTCATGGGATAAAAACAGTTTAATAGGGAAAAATGAAAGCCATGTGCACAGGTAAAGTAAAACAAGGAATGAATTCACTGCTTCCCATGGACAGGCAGATGTTCAGTCATCTCCAGGAGGACAGGGGTCTATCACATGTAATGGTGACTTGGGAAGACAAACACCATCACTCCAAACATCCCCTCACTTCTTTCTTCTTCCTCCACTTTATATATTGAGGATGATGTCTTATGGAATGGAATATCCCTTTGATCAGCTGGGGTCAGCCGTTCTGGTTGTGTATCCTCCCATGCACACTCAACTTCCTTGCCAGTCATGCCATATGAAAAGCAGAAGAGGCCTTGGCTCTGTGTAAGCCTTGCTCAGCTTACACAAATAACAAAAACATCTTTATATTATCCACCCTCTGTTCAGAACAAATCCAAAACACAGTCCCATACCAACCACTGTGAAGAAAATTAACTCTATCCCAGCAAAAACAGCACACCAAGCTTGTTTAATAACTTGTGTATAAGGCAAGCTGAACAACACCCTAAGCAGAAGCAGCAACACATCCTGATCAGGAGCTCTCCTTGGTTTTGTGTTACTGAGCCTGCACAGGAAATGCACTGCAGACGGACTGCAATGTTTTAAACAGTGCTGACTCTCTCTCCATCTTCTTCCCCTGCTTCATGTTCTTTCTGTAACTTTACCTATTAAAAAGGGCTATTAGCATGTGTAGATTTTCTATTTCATATCTTTACAGGTATATGTGCTGCTTTTAATCTACCTAAATAGTTTCTTCCTGAGAGAAAATTACTTATCTGTTTTCATTTGCAGACTGAATGGAATTTTAATATTGCACATGAAAAGATTTGTAAAGACAACTGAAAAATATTGTTACATAAAGGCAAGGGTCACTCAAATACTGCTGTGTTCAAAAAGTGGTATAACTTGTAATTGTGGGGTTTACTGATTAAAGCCTTGCTGGTAACAGGCAGTATTGGATAACAAATATACAGAGCAGTTTAGAGGAACAATGTGCAGCCTCCACATTATTTTTACCTAGGTGCATGTTCATTGTAAATGAGGACATACTAAGTTTTTTAAGTGTTTGAACTTCTTAGTAAAGAAAGACGTCCACTGGCTGCTGTAAGAAAAAGTGAAATTGAAATAGTCATCAAAGAAGATTCTATTGCAACTGGACAGTTAAAAATATTTTATACTTATATATAAATATAAAATAAATAAGTAAATACACTTTCATTTTATTTGCAAATCTTGGTTGGAGATGTATTCTCTATTATCTGAACACAGTAATGGAACTAGCATCACAGTATCATTACAAGGTTCGTTCTAATTTTGTCTTGCTAAAAAAAAATTACTAAAAGAGGCTCAATTGATCTGAAAGAAAGTAAATCTTACCTTAAAAACCTAAGTGGCAGTCAGATTTATCTGAATCTATTGGTACAGTGCTTTTCAAGCCTTGATAAATTATTTTTCCTACAGAGCTTCCTGACATTACTCTTCTTTATAGGAGGTACGGTGTTATATCATTAAAACATCAGTTCCTGCTGGTAGATGCATTCAATGCCTTGGAATGCTGTAAGAAATAGGTGTTTTTTAAAAGCTGGTTTTAGTCAGTTATTTACTAAGTAAGAATATATTTAGGTGTCAATAGCAATTAGTCATTGAAGATTTTTTTCTTTTAATTAAAGCTCACACATTAAAATACTAAATCAGGACAAGTTGTTCTGAAGAGGAACACTTTGTCCCTCACATTTCCTACCAGGCACAGATATTTTCAGGACTCTCCAAACAGTAGGCAATCTTTCTTCTAATGTGTTCAATTCATGCACTTCGACATCAAAACACCACAAGTGGGCTGTGGACCGAACAGATGCCGTGACACTACAATTAAAAGGCTTTTGTAAATTTTAGGCATAGACCTGCTCTTATTTGTTTATTTAAATAATAAGTTTATTTCTTATTTGCAGGTAGTATATGTAAATAAAATATGCATCAAGGAATTATTTGAACTGACTGTAAATTAGGAAAACTCCTTTTAAGCCATTGTTATCTGTAATTAACTACATATTTGAAAAGTCCTGGCATGTCACAATTTATCCAGTAGAACATAAAGGACTTTTTGTCATGTAAATATTGTGAGGGAAGCAAAGGAAGAAAATTTGTCTCTATAAGTTTTTAGGAAAATATGAAAAGAAAAGGGAAAAAAGCTAGAAACTACTTTCTCATAGTTTCTAGTAGAATACTAGGAGCCAAGGAGATGTCAAATACTTGCCAGTAACAGAGGACTTGTGTGACCCACTAGGAATTTACCTGTTTTCATGCAGAACACCCAGAATTTTCACCTGAGAAATGCAACAAAAGGTCTTGAGTCTTTCAGCTGGGACACTAGGGCTTTTTGAAATCACTGTCCTCAAATCAGCCTGCAAGAGAGAACAAAGTATCTTTCCAGCAAAGGGTAATGAAAATTTGTCCTTGGCTTTTTAAAAATGAGGACTGCTTCTCAATTGTAAAAATAGTAATTGTTTGGGTTTTTTAAAAAGTTTGATTATCTTCTAAGTGGAATAATATCGTAACATAAATTGGTTTTAAACTTTTTGCTTTACACTTCATCAGTCTGCCTCTCATATCAGGAAAAAAAATTCCAAATTGGTAGAAACTAGATTCTAGATACAAATGCCAATTGGTAGAAACTAGATTTCCCTTTGTGTAAAATGGAAAGCCAGAAAAGTGAAGAAGCAAAAACAAGCTGACAAAAAACCTCAACACTTCCATAGTGAAAAGGCAAAAGCAAATAACCGTATTGAGAAAACACGTGTGTAACACAGAATTAATTTTCTCCCTTCAGAACTAGGGAATTGAGATTAGCCTTGTACTGCATATTGAATATCAAGATGCAAGTACATCTGAGGAATGAAAGAGAACTAAAGGTGATTTGGGAAAAAGGAAGTAAGCACATTAACATAATGGGTAGTTCAAAGTTGAGATTAACCAGATGCAAATGAGGATATTATCAGCTTTTAAACCTGAGAAAACCCAAGCAGTATAATCAACTTTTATTCTCCCTAAAATAAGCAAATTTTCCATCTCATTCTTAAAAGCATGGACTTGTATTTTTCTGAGAATATTTAAGGTTAATAAGTATTGTTTCTCTAGGAACTTTTATTATCTGTGTAAAACACCTCAGTCACACTCTGACACATATACTTTGAGTAAAACTTTGCAAAAAATTTGCAAAAAAGTAGCAACACATTTTATAATAGCCCTCATTTTCTAAACCTTGCCTGTATTTATGACAGTAACTGCGTGTATTTATCAAATTGGCAGGCACTGAAAGTACTTTAAAAGAATGTTCTCTCTCATACTTTATGAAAGCTTCAAAGTGATCTGTAATAGCTGGACGTGTAGTTAGTCAGATGAACAATAATAGACTCATTGCTGCAATGTATCTGCAGGGAAGAAGCAGAAAATTGGTGTGAATGTGTTAATCACCATAAGGAATTCAAACATTGAATTTCATATTTTGAAAGCTGATTATAAGAAAGCAATGAAGGTGCCACTATATTTTGTGCTTTTTCCTCTGGGACTCTAAGATTTGGAGTGTCTTTATTTAGTAACAGTAGTATGAGCTATATACATTTTTGGTCTTAATTAAATTTTATTTTCGTGTTGCGTTATCAGTGAGAATCAGATGGGAAGAAATGAATTTTGAGAAAGTGGGTTTTTTTCATCATGCTGGAGATAGTCACTTTATTTTTATTTTTTTAATTCATCCCACTTGACAGAGCTCTAGAAACTAATTCAATCTCAACTCTAATGTAACTTTATCATTTCTGCCATCTTTTGGATAAAGAGGAAGGGCGGTTAGATGAGCATCCCCAGAGATGGCTGTTCAATCCTTTTATTAAAGTGTTAAAAATATTAGGTACTTGTTGTATGTAGACTGCATTTATTTAAAATTGTTTTGGGAGTTTTTGCTGGGTTTTTTTAAGTATTCTATTAAAGTATTATGAAAGGATATAGGAAACTGAAGAAAAATCGTAACAAATCAAAATCACTGAAGAAATATATGGAATTAAACACAGAATCACATAACTTTTGTCAGTGTAATATTTAAAACATAGAACTTAGAAGTTGACTAATATCAAAATAGAAGGATCATGGAAAAGTGAAAGAAGCTGATATTTTGGTAAAAACTTTGAAATTTTTCAGTTGTGTAAACATGTATTTTCTCTAATTTAGACTTGATTTAAAGGGAATATGGGTTTAAATCTAGAAACCGTTTGGATGTGTCTGTGCTTCATAATGGAATGCACTATAAAGATAGCTAAGTTATTGCTGGCCCAAGCTGGTTTATGTACGTGATTCAGTGAACACTAAGCAAAGATACTGGATAAATCTGGAAATTAAACCAACTAAGTATTTTCACAGAGCCATATCTGATATAATATTTCCCTCTTGTTACAAAAAGACCAAGAAGACTCTAGACTACCACTGACAAAATATTTTTAGTATAGAGGGGAAAACAGTATTAACATTCTCGCTAATTTAAGAAAAGTGATCAAAAAGTCTTGCCTTCTTAAGATGTCAGACAAATGTTTGATACCATTTTAGGGTGTCTTTTGATTCCCCCTCCAAAAGGCTTGGAACAAGAGCTTGAATTCAGAACTCATACTGTGGTGCATTGTTTTAATCCTCAAGAGGCTGGACACTCTTGGATGTGTGTCAGTCTTTTAGAAAGCATTATAAAGTAGAAATGCAAGCAGTTCTTTTCAATAGATTGTCCTGGTTCCAGAGCAAGAAGAGTAGATGTGGGTCCATATAAAATAGCTTGGTAGTATTGTCATTACTGAGACCTTCAGAATATAATATTGGAAGAACTGAATGACAATGAAACCCAACAATGTTTGAAATACTGAGGGATGGGTAAGCTTCCCTGTTATAAAGAAATGGCTGCAAACAGGTGGAAAGATCTTCATGTGACTAGAAAGAACACCTTTGTATCTTTATTTTTTAAGGAAAAGTACTGTGCAAGGCAGTGATTAGACTTCTGTTGAACAAGTCAGACCATCCTTTCTGAAGGGGGAGCCAGTAGTTGCAAAAAGGCAGAGACACAGCCTATTTTTGAAGGTTTAAGCAATGGTGGGTTTAAGCAAAGACTGAAGAGCTATCAAAACACTGACTGAGAGAAAAGTATAGTGTTTTCTGTAAACCTATGTTGAAAGAGAGTCTAATTCTGAAGACGCAAAATAGCCATTAATACAAAAAAGCTGTTGGAACAAACTCCCTATATTTGTAATATAAACTCTCTATTATTGTAATTGGTCTGGAAGGTTAACGAGAAAGAAGGAGGCTTTGAAACAGCCATCATAAAGGAACAAGTAATATATGTAAGAAAATTCAACTTAAATACAGATAACAAAAGAATTCACTAATGTAGTGATATTATAAGATTGGACTGTGACCCATAACATCTCTGTTATTAGCTTTTCCATGTTGTGAGTAGTACCTATTTGTTGTTTAGCTTGGTTTGAGTATCTGCAAGATCATGAGACACTTAAAATTTGGGCGTCTCTAGCCTCAATATTAAATAGGTGTGTGGATGCAGCCTTGCTGACATTGCCATAGGTAAGTCTAGATATGCTTTCACCACTTCGCTAGCCTCACTATTTGTTTATATCTCCTGCTACTCATGCCCCTGTAAGTATGCCTACAGATTATTCTCTCATGTATGGCTTTCCAGCATCATAATTTCTTTCATCATTAATCATTTCTAGACAGCTTCAGTGAACTTTATTGAAGCTCATGGAGTTAAAATGAGACCTATCCTAAGTTACTTCACAAGACTGTGAATATTTCACTTTAACTGATCTTTCTAAATCTTTGTCCATTAGACAGATAATAAAGATACAGTATTAAATGTACTGATATCCTTTTTCATCATAGTTACTGAAAAATAAAAAAAATAAAAATATGATATAAAGCAACTGCATGAAGGAAGATTTAGGCAACTGAAATGTGTAAGTAATATGGAATCTAAATCTCATTTAATGAAATTGAAGCTGGAATTAAAATCTAGATGTCAAACTTGTGTTTTTCTTCTGAGCCATGTTATGTTTCCAAAACAGGCATGCATATTTACCTCTCAGATACTGACAAGTATGTAAATTACTCATTCAAGTTCTTCTCCAGTAATGGACAGAACAGTTTAAAGACTGGAACTGTTCTAGTCTCTATTAGGGATCCCGGTGGTCCTCAAATAGAAATGAATTCTACTTGACAAAAAATTTTATCTACATTCTAAACTTAACAACATCATTATATTCTGTAGCTGGAAGGTACATAGTTAGTACTAAGGATTGAAAATGCTTTGCTAAAATCTAAATTTGCCACTATTAAAATGATAACTATTACCTTAGTACTTCTTGTTTCATTAAATATGTGTTTATATTATCCTAGTGGCAAGATATCTCAATTATCAGAAAAGATCCTTGTTTCTTCACTTCTTAACTAGAACCAAGAAAATATGAGTGTCTGACAAAATAAACCAGTTCAAAAGATAAAAAAACCTCTTAAGGAATAAAATAGGGGGAGCTAAATCTATAAAAGTTCCATTCTCTGTTTATAATTGTCATTGTTAAATTACGTTGTAAAAATGACATGCTGCAATCCATGGTTCACTTGTTCAGTGAATTTAAACATTAACTAACTGAGAAATTTTTTTAAGATTTTATAGATTTGTCAAGGAAAGTAAAAACTATGTTGAGTGAATAATCAAACAAAACTGGAAAGCTTTAAAGGAAAAGCTTATTTAGCTGCTAATCAGGGATATAGTTCTGTCAAATTAGCGTACTTCAGATAGCAGGTCTCTGGTCTTGACAACATGTCACAAATGATTCATAACAGAAACCAGTACTGTATATGTAGAGTTATGCTTTCTTTAATGGTACATGTTCTAAGTCAAATAAATCTCGAGAACAAGACCATTTTTTTAATTGCTAGAAAACATTATCATAACTCATGCAAAATGTTAGAAATAAGTATTCAGTAAGGTAATATATGCTGACAAAGGATATGCTCTCATTAAAAGAGAGAGCACCCTCTGCGTCCAATCCTGTGGAACTTCAAACACTTTTTTTTCTAAAGTAACTTTAGGCAATATTGAGAAAAACACCCCCATACAGTTCAAAGGAACTTTGCTTATACATTTTAGACTGAGAGAAACTAAAATAATCCATTTATCTTAGTGTAGTGGTTTTGTTTGCATCTTTTACCTTCTATGAGATAAGGGATTTGGAGAAATGCAAAGCAGGCTTAAAATTTTAGAGAATATGAAGAAGTTTATTACTAACAGAATTAAAAGTAAAAAGAAATAACAAGAAATTAAAGCAAAACCTTCTTTTTCTCCAGCACCTCCCCTTTTTACTTAAGTCGCATAAAGGATAACAAACTATGATTTTTGGTCAGTATTACAATTCTTAAAAGTCTCTCTAATATTTAAGGAAAAAAAGGTTTCTTTTGCTTCATGTTGTTTCCAGACTGCCCAAAAAGCAACAGACTCGCCCAGATTTCTGCTGCCATGAAAAACATCTTTCCCATGAATCTGCAGTCTTCCCACAACTGCCAGCATGGGCCACACATGGGGTGGTTTTTTTTTAAAGATAAGCAAAATCCAGCCTAAAAGCAACTGCTCTCTTCTTCAAAAAATCTCTAAGAGTCTCTTATAGCTCTTAGGTGACCTGGTATGGCCACTTTTTCCACAGGCTGCACACAAAATTCTCATCCCCCCATGTCTTTTAAGTGGATAAAAAAGAAAAGAACAGTTTGTGATGTTACAGTTTTTAACACGGCCTGCAAACATTATTTTTAAGCTTTGCACTGGGTCTGACTCTGTCCTCTTTTCCCATTGCCATCTTCAGCTTCGTCTCACATGACTTACTTTTTCTCTTTCTGACCTTGAAGCCTCCATGTTGAAGAAGTCATTTTCTTCGGTTTTATGTTGGAGAACAGCCTCTTTCCCTTTATGTGGCTGGCTGCTTGGTGGTTTTTTTCCAGTTCGCTATAGGCTGCATTAGTTGCACAAAACTCTCTTGGCTCCCACTGGGTCTGCGCGGGGCCGCGTGGGGGGTGGGGAGGGGAGCCCACCAGTCTTCAGAAGCCGTGCCAGGTGATCTCAGCTCCACAGCAGCCCATGGTGGTTCCTTAGCTGCCTGCAGCTCTGAGGGGGTTCTTCCACAGCTACCCGGGACCCGTGCCCTGGTGCTGGGGGAGGGGAGACCTAGGGCCGCTCCAAGAGATGGAGCCCGGGGCCCATTTCCCCTCCTCCCCACAGGAGTGCTCAAACACAAAAGGGAGGTTCCTGAATTGCCACGTGGTTTAACTATATAAATATCGAGAAGCGTTATTGGTCTAAATGACTGTCCATCAACTCAGGTTCAACCTACCACACTTAGACAACAAAGATGTTATCAGATTTCTTGTAGTTACTGGACAGAACTGACAATCTTTGTTAATTTGTTTCTTGACAAAAAGCAGGAAGAAATGTGTTTGGGTATAATTTTCTAGCAAGATGGGTCTAGAACATGTATCTGGTGGTATCTTAACCTGTATCTTTACATGTATCTTTATTTAGAAAAAGTTATTTAGTTTCCTGTTTCCTAAAAGGGAACTCAGTGCACGTGCTTGCTGGGTTAACCTCAGTTAAAGATCAAACTCCCACCAGGTCACTCATCTTCCCTCCTCAGCAGGACAGGAGGAGAAAGTATGATAAAAAATCTTGTGGGTCAAGATAAAATCAGAGTGATGGCTTATTAGTTACTATCAGAGGCAAAGCAGATTTGACTTGCGGGAGATCAATTTAACATTTTGACGAATAAAAGAGTTTGGAGATGGTAAGATTTAAAGACAAAATGTCTTTCCTGACTCTTTCCTAGACTTATGTCCATGCCTTCATTCTTAACCTCTCTTCCTACCCCCTCTGCCCGTTCTGCCCCTGGAAAAGCACAGGGGGCTGCAGTCAGTTCATAACAGTTTCTCTCTAACACTCCTACTCGTCACACTTTTTTCCTACTCCAATGTCTGTCTTCCAGAGGTCCCTGAAGAAATGATCACTAGACGCATCATGGGGTCCTTGCCACACACTGGAAAGCAATCTTAGCTTTGTCTCCTGGAGTCTCTCCTTATTCTCTGACCTTGGGCTTTGTAGGGTGTTATCTCACTATTTTTGTTCTCTCCTCCTCTCACCATGTGGCATTTTCTGCCCTTTCTTACATATATTTTCCCCAAGGCACCACACCTGGAGTTGGTGGGGTCCGTTATGTCCTGTGCTGGGTCTATTACAGAGGTGACTGGAATTAGGCATGTCCAGCACAGGGCAGTCCTAGCCTCTCCTTACAGAGGCCTGCTCTGTAGCTCCTTACTGCCAAGACCTGGGCTCCTGCATCCAGACCATGTTGAAAACTGGGGGTTTAGTAAATTTATTCAAGTAAAAAAAAAAACCAAAAAAACCAAAAAACCACAAAACCTTGTAAATGTATTCTTTTAGGATTTGTAATGCCAAACATAAACACAGGATGTATTAGCTCATAGTCTTAAAAGTAGGAGTTGTTTATGCAGATGGAAAAGTCAAGTCATTAATCAAAAATCATTAGGAACTTTGCACTGTTTCTTTTTTTTTGTTCGAAGATCTGCTTTGACATGAAATTTCTTTCTGAAGCATCTACTTGCTCTGATGGATATTCTGCAATCATCAGGTATAGGAACAAAATACAGACAAAAGATCAAGCTTTCTATAGGGGCTCAGATCGCAGACAGAAAAAATATGGACTCAAGCTAAAGCTGTTTTTCAATACTGTAGGTGTCATTGGGAGAATAAATAGGAAAGAGCCAACTCTTATTTCCAGAGGAGACCCTGTCAGACGCTATCCGATATTGCAGTACAAAAGCACTGGCTAATGGACTGGCTAGTAGGAGTAAATCAGGCAAACCAGGGAACCCTGATCAGTGTTAAGGCATTCATGTTAATCTGAACTGGTTGCAGAATTACTATGAAGCTTTGGCAAGCCTGCAGTTTCTACCTCTGAGCAGTTTCCACAAGCTCGTGAGCTGGGGGGTGAGCTTAGTATTTTGGTTAGTATGTTGCCTTACTGAGACCTCATATAAGTAAATTTTATTACCTCTTGCTTTTTATCGTGTCTCTAGGTTGTATTCCCAAGGCTTTGACTTTGATCTTGCAGCTGTCTTGTCTAACTGTTGTCCTGAATTCTATGACTTGTACATTGCTTTTTTTTGTTTGCTAATATTGCCATGGTAATTCACTTGCTGTACAGGCTGGAGTAAGTTGTCTTTTTAATTTTCTTGAGTTTGGTTTTACTCATCTTACAGTTCCAGGTGCTCTGTTGCCTTCCTGAAGTTTCCAACACCCCTCCAAAGTGTGGCTTTCACTGACTACAACCAGGGGTGGAATTAAAAGATACTAGATGGTGAAGTGTTGAATAGAAATTACTAGGCTAAAGGTGATTTTACCTGGTGCTTACTAAGGAAGCAGCTGTGAAAAGGACAAAATTCTTACATGTTGTTAGCCTCAGCTGCACTTTGCCACAATTTCAACTCTAAAAGCAGGTGGGCAGTGGGGAGAGAAAATGGAGATACCAGGCTGAAGACATGGTTAGGCCATGTGGTTTTTTCAACCTTCTGCTATTGGAGGCGAGTGCTGAGAATTTGAACCAGATAAATGCTAGAAGCTTTCAAAATCGGCTTTCAAGCAGTCAAACTGTATAACTCTTTAAAATAGCTGTATGTTTGCACCATGTGAACTAAACCCACTGAATTAAATCAGGGTTGGATTCTCACCCAGGAAAGAGATGCTAAAGCTGAGACTCTATGTGAAAATATCACAGGTTGTTAGACAGCAGGACAGACTGTTGTGGAAATGCTCTTTTCCAAAATTAATCTTTGAAGTGCATGTCATATAATGATTTTCCAGAAGCAACTCCCCAGTTAACTTCAGTGGTATTACTCATGACCGAAGTAGAGTCCATGTTTTGTGGATGATAGAATTTATTTATCTGCAGGTTTACTCTCCATTTGTCTAAGTTAGAAGCCTGAAACTTCATTGGCACATTACCTGCAGTTTAGGTGTTATTCACCAGAAAAAATTATATTTGTTGGAGATTATCATAAATCAAATACACTAGGTACAGAAGAGGTGATGTTTCATTAAACTCGTCCCTTCAAAATCACAAAAGAATTCTTTCTAAGCCTAAGTTTAAACAGGAAAGACTCACCATTACTGCAAGAACCCACATTCTTATGTTACTTGCTAATAAACTTATTCCCAAGTAAAAGCTGGGAGATCTAAGGAAAAAGTGAAAACCCATTCCAAAGAGGTTAGGCTATCACAAGAAAAAATTGCAAAATAATTAAGATATTATACAGTATTGTGCATAAATAATCAGGAATGTTATCCACAAAAATTCAGGTTCTATACCACAATAACATTGTCTAGGAGCATAATCCATCTCTTATTGTTGATATTTTTAAATACTTTGAGCTATTAAAAATATCCTGTTAATGTTATCCCACCAAGAAATGTCAGGTAAATACAAATGGGATATTTTGCCATTACACATTTTTCATACCTCTACTTTTTGAAAGAGCTGGCTACTTCTTCCATGTGATGTTTTCTATAATTTTATTCTCTAGTAGGGTATCTAAAGAAAAGCTGGAAGTGAAAAGAACTGTCTGGAAGTTTTTCTCATCTTATAAGTTGCTATCCTCTTACCATCTTGCTCTTATTTTTGAGCACATCTCATACCTGTTTGTATATTATCTTATGGTACTAGTGGCTCTATAAACGTCTTCTTGAAAACAACGTGCCAAAGGATACTTGGCATATTCTCTGGATTTTATATCTAGAAATGACCTGAATAGCATGACCAAAGTACAGTCAGAATGCAAAGGTTTCCTTCTTTATGACTTGACTATTAAAAGTGATAAAAACTGCACAAACTGAAGAAATTAATTTAAAAATTCTCTGATCTGATGTTTGTGTGTCTTGATGTACTATTGGATGTAGGGTTGGTTTTCAAAACAAATACATGAAATACCAGGAAAGTCTTCTGGTCATGAAGATGTGGGTTTTTATGGCACATGTGTAAATTACATGTGTTAAAAAATGAAGGTAAAAAATGCAAAACATTCGTTGGAAGAGTGATCTTCCACATATTCTGTAATGAAACAATAGTAATTATATTTGAATCACTGAAATCTTTACATGTGCAATGGAATTGGAATTTCTGGAAATTAATCTTCTGAAGAAAGCCTTTATATAGGTTGCACATGACTCAATAATAGAACCATTTAATCTAGCTGTACTATTTTAAGGAGACAAAAAACTCTACTTTTTATTTGATTTGTGCTAGTCTGAATGATGAGCTGCATGACACTATTATTAGCCAGTGTTGCCAGTACATCACAATATATCTAACTTGAGTATGTAAGGCAGGTGTTGATGATGGTTACTGAGCGTTTTTCAGCCTCTTTCTGTATGAACTTTTGATATGAATGATAAGGTGGAAGGGTTTAGAATTGAGTTTGGCTCTGAGAGCAGGGCAGAATGGGATTTGTCAGTCTGTAACAACGTGCCAGCTTAAATAAGGTGAAATACCCATAGGAAATTTTAACCGTGCCTTTGATCATAGGCACTAGAAAGTTAATGGTTAGGTATAACAATATCTCAGTGCACTTTATCAGCTTACTAAATGCTTGGATGTATATATGACTTGTGCTGGTACTAGTAATTTACTAATTTCTCAGCCTGGTTCTGAGTATTACATATTTGAGTTAATTAAACTTCTTTTAAAACAAAGTCTAGTATCTTATTCATGAATGCATTAAAAATATTAACTGGATAGTGTCTTAAATGAAGTCTTTTATTCCTCAGAGTTGTTGTAAAGATGAATTCTTAAATTCAGTGGGGATTTCCTGGTTTGTTCATATTCTTCTGGCAGCAGAAATAATCAGACCTGTCCCTGCCTTTTCCCAGTATAAAGGTAAGTGACTAAAACCTGTCTGCATTCAACCCTCAAAAACATTTCTGTTTTTCTTTAGCTTTATCTTGGAATAATGGGTGTTCGTTCACTTCTCACAAAGCAGCACCTCCATGTACTTGTCAGCAGGGCTGCTCTCCATGAGAGCAAGGATGAACCTGTGTTATCTCCTACTGAGCTGGTTTCTTCTGTGGAAGTATTTAGTGCCTCCAAATATTTATTCAGCACCTCTAAATGACCTCTAAGAACTGCAAGATTCACTAGACTAAGTATGAGGAGTGTAGGGGTAGCTTTAGCATCATGCTGAACTATGATTTAGGTAAAGCTTTGTTCATAAAGTAATTAATTATCCTTTGTACACATTTACTGTGTCTCTGTTTTAAAAAGTAGTGTAGAATGAGTTTTTATTCTACTGCTGCCACTGTTCCAACTGTTTGCTTATTTTTCCCATTTTAGAAACTGCCTTAGCCCAGGTTCTGAGATG
>WEIT01008417.1:1406-12465 GCA_013389985.1 Dryoscopus gambensis | reverse complement strand
ATCCTACAATTTTTTTCTAAAATTGAATCTCCTTTCAGTCTGAACTAGGACTGAAACGACTGGAAACGCTGCTTTAAATTAGAGAGTTTGGGTGAAGAAAAGGCCAATTGCAGTTATTTAGAAATAGCTATCTACATTGAACAGAAATTTGGAAGACAGAGAGATCCATGGGTTTGCATCTTGTCTTGCTATATGTCTTGCCACTTGCTCAGAACAGTTAACTAAAAGGAAAAAAAAACTTTCCCATTGGCTGTGAGAAACACTGCAGAGCTCAGACAGTGTGGTACTGTGTAGGAGCACAAGGCATGCTGCATTCCAGCCTGAGCTCTCCTGATTCCCTTCTGACTGTGTAAATACCAGTCTTTCAGATGGGTCTGGTGCCTGCTCTGTTCTTCTTCCTTACCAAATCCAAGCCCCCTCTCTTGATCAGGAGGGGGTAGACAATTTCAGAAAGCAATTTTTAGAAATTATCTACCTTGTTCCTCTAGCAGGCTACGTTTCAGGAAAGCTTCTCCTCTGAATGTTGCCAAGCCCTGTCTTCCCTTTCTCTTCCCTCAGAAGACTGTTGCTCTTTTTTGCTATATGAAGACCATTTCTTATAACTGCGTTTCTTTTTTTACTTTCGTGAGCTTGTTGTGTTTCTTATTTTTTTTTCCTCCATTATTTCTATTTCTATTACCCTAATTCTTTTGGACATTATTTCCTGCAAAATTCTGACCATCACTATATCTGTTTCTTTAGATCTCCTGGTGCTCCACTCACAATACCTCTTGCAATCAGCCTCAACAAAATTCAATAAAGCATTGTCTTAAAAATACAAAGTTCACTCAAGTTTTCTAATGATCAATGGATGATTAAGGGTCAAACATTGCAGATGGTCTAATATCTTTTCCTCCCCTCAGTGCTTCCACTCATGAAAAAGCTGTGAAGGGAGCTCCACAGTATCTGCTCTGGCATGCCAGCTGGCCTCTCCCTACATGTCTCCTGACTTGCTCATGTAGAGCGCATGTAGAACATGGGTCTGTGGGTCTATCATCTGGGAAGGAGGAAGGCAGGAAAAGAAAAGCGATACTGGGAAATTCAGAGATGTTACCAATATGCTACACCTTAGGCGGGTCATGGTGTGAAAGCTGATGGAAGAGAGGAAGATGCATTTCCCAGCCATTTCTGCTGCTCAAGAGATAACCGGCTTTATGTGCCTAAAAGGACTGAAGATGTTCCTTGCCTGTTGCTCAGGACTTCTTTTAGCCATTCTCTTAGCACTGACATTTTATAGCTTTTATTTCAATTTTGATACACACGTGTACCACACTGTGATGACTCTCACCTGATTTCTAGCCATGCTGTGTGGAAGGATCAGGATTTATTTTACCTGTCCTACTTAATCAGCGTGGCAGGAGAGGTAAATACTCATAGGTGCAGAAAGAACCTGGACTTGAGGACTGAAGAAAAATAGCTGGTGAAAACTTAGTTTAAATTCATGGGCATGGGCTTTCTCTTTCAAGTTTTATTACTGTGATGGTTTTCAAATCTGTAACCCTATATCTGTACAAGTCAGTGGAGAGTTTGGGAGTTCAGCAATGCATTTTTAGTTATTATGTATGGGATAAAGATGCCAAAAATAAGTGCAATGATATCTGTCCATATTATTTGGTAAAAACATATTTCACATCAGTGTGGTGAGGGGATTTCTTTGGTGTAAGGGCTAAAATTGCTGTAGCATGTTTCCAAGAAAATCCCTCAGTTTTGTTTCTTAGCCAGAATCCTTTTGAATGGTTCCTTTAAATCAAATGATTTTCTTTCATATAGATGCAAAGATTTGAAAGCAATATGCACAAACATGGACTCGGTATTTTGAGAATGCATGAAATACTCCTTCTGTCACCTAATTTCCCCAGAATATACATATGTGGTTACCTACCCTTTTGTTGGAAATCTCCAGGGAGTTAGGAAGCTGGCTATCTTATGATTGGGAGCATGAGCCAAAGTATTCCTCCCAGTAAATGACATCTGATGTGTTTGCTGGAAAATTACCTCCTCTTAAGTACTGCAGAGGACCATAGCCTTGCAGTACCCATGTTAAAGAAAGCAATTCATATATCAAGCAGGCGGCAGTCCCAAAGAGGATGTGATATGCGAAAGGGCTCTGAGAAGATGGGATGTTTTTTTCTGCACACTGTGCCTAACAATGCCGAAATGTTTTTTCCCTGTCCGTTTGCTTTAACAATGTGCCATTCTGTACCTCATAAGCACTTAATTTATTCCAACTCTTTGGCCTGACCTGTAATCCCCCCTCTCCTTACCCATCTGACCCATCTGTGTTTCATTTCCCACTCATCAGCATCCAAAGAGCCAGGCCCAGGCCCTGTTTGGAGCCATTAGACAGAGATTGGCACTGTTCCCTCTTCCTGCACCACATCCTCCACTGAAAAAAATGACCATCAGATCAGAGAACAGAGCCTGCTTTGTCCCCAGCAACCAAGATCTGGAAGCACTTTCAATCATTTGCACTCTATACCCACTCAAATGCATTAATGTGATCAACATTGGGCCTGTTGTGGGCATTTTTTCCAGCAAATAGCTTGCTAACATTCCAGGCATGTACTTCCCTGAAAACAAGACCGAGACAGGGCCCTGAATATTCAATTGGAAAATCACCAAGAGCAAGAGCTTAGCTTGGCACGGCTGGTGTTGATTCTTAATAAGTGACTTCCTAAAGCTGAGGCATGGGGCTTACAGCTTCAATGACTTGTTTGAAAAATATTTTGTAGGTGCCTCATACCACTTTATTTCCTGTGGTATGCGTCATATTGTGAGCTATTCTGAGCCAGGCTGTTTAAGCACACTAACATTTTTTTCCAAGATTGCGGTGTTTAACTAAAAATGTGCTTATACAAGATGAGCTCATAGCTATTAGTGCTGATGTAGTTTTAACTACTTGGATACCAGTAGCCCAAGGCCTAAAACCTGCTGAAAAGGGGGGAAAACCTAAGCAAAAACCATTCTTCAGTCACTGAGGGCTTTTTGAAGGCAAGACAATTGGAAAAATATTTTAAAAAGTGGATTTTGTTAGTATAGGACATTTGCTGTGCAAAATGCCTTTCAATATCGTTACAAAAACTTGCTATTAAAAGACTTACTGATGTGAAGAGCTGAAGAGATTTCAGAAATTCACTTTAAAATAATTTCTTCAATGTTTTTGCCTGTGCTACAAATATCACTTCTAGCAAAAGCAGTTTATGTGTCTTTCTCCAGTGCAGCTGGATGGACTAGGTACATCCTAATGTTTTATTCATTGGAATATGTCATTCATTGACATGGCTGCCATGACAAGGCAAGTTTGACTGTGCTGAAGGGGGTCAGCAAAGATTTTTGTCAAGGCACTCCATTGTGGAGGAGGGTGTCTGGCTGTCACAGCGTTATTGTTCAGTGATGTGCTCTTGTACGAGTCCCATTCTTCAAGCTGAGAGAAGATGGCAGCATTTTGCATGAAACACTTGAAAAGTCAAGGGGCGGGATTTTTGGAGCTTACCTTGGAGCCTAAAGAGGACTATGAACAATAGGAGGTACCTTAAGGAAGTCTTGTTTCAAGGCCCTTTTTATAGAAACGACACTTGGCTAGATTATATCAGGACATATCAGATATAAAGGTATAAAAAAAAGAAAACTAAAATGAAAGGGATGAATGTCTATATGAAATTTTAGGACTGTTTGTTTCTAAGCCAAAAGCTGCATCCTGGACTTAATCTGCATCTAAAAGTTCTGTGTAGAAGAGACAAAATAGAAAGAAACACAGGAAACAAAATGGAAATGGAAATAACTTACATTTTCCCAAAATATGATATATATGGAGCAAAGCAATGATGTGCAAATAACACATACCATGGTCACTTTTTCTAACGCAAACAATTTAAGAGGCAGCTGTAGAAGAACTTTTATAAAAGGACATTTGCATGTAAACAATTTATTTTCATCCAGACTCCTTTTCTGTATTTCAGAGAAAAATAACTGAGACAGGATTTACAACTCAAAATGTCAACAAGAATGTTTTACTGTTTGCATTAAAAGATTGATTTAAAAATTATGTTGGAGAGCTTATTTTTGTTACAAGTACATACGTGTGAATTGAAGTTGAACCCTTTACTATTAGAGAATATAATAGTTTCTTCCTGAATTACTGAAAATAAGTGTCTTGTGCAATTCTAGAATCTCTGCTTATCCTTTTCTGCAGATTCCATGGTAATTTATGGCACTTTGTTAAAGTGGCAGTGCTTTTTGGCAGGGTTCAAGTACCTATGTCTGTACTTGCACATCTGAGTGTTAACTATGCAGATACCTCACAGGAGACAGAAACCCAGATTCTGACAGAAATTGATTATGCTAAATATCCCCCCTCAATTTTTATAAAGAACTTCTTTTGAAGTGGGTTAAGATATCACTGGAGTATAGTATAGTTTCAGTTCCCTGCAAAGCAAATTTCAGAGCTTCAAATCCCTTTTATAATACACTATGTTTATTAAATTGTTTTACATTGTAGAAAATAAGGTTCCCAATTTAGCAAAGTAATGGAAAGAGAATGCATGTAATAGAATGTCAAAATAACAAACTCTGTGATCAATCACAGCATTTCAGAGCAAATGTAGAAGTGCTAGTGGTGTCTGCTGCAGTGGTGCTGAAGTTTTACCCTCATGATGTTTGAGCTGATTTGAGTTTTCCCCTTTTTTGGCCCCATAACAGAGCTTTAATGTTTTACATGGGCATAAATTCACTGTAGCCCTCAAGTGAGGACTATATTTAAAAACTGAATAGAATGCTTGAATTTACTCTCCAGATTTTTCTTCCATGATCAAGTAAAGTTCCATGTAACTTTCCTTCCCAGCATAGTGCACACAAAATCTCAGGAAACAGCAGGGCTTAATTAGGACCCTATTTTATAGTTTCACCTGAAAAAATACATTTTAAAAATCACATATGTTTGGCTGTGCAGATTTTTTAGCCAATAAATTCTTGTTAATTAATCACATTAACGGCACTCCTTAAAAGTTGAAACAAAATCACAAAACAGACCAAATATCCCATAAATATAATGTATAAAGAACCATTCACCAATGCATAAACTATATGTCTAAAACATTTACAAATATTTATACCTTTTCTTCCTTTTCTTTTTCCTTTTTTCCCTCCTTCTCTCTTTTTTCTTTCCTCCCTCCTCTTCTCTCTCTTTAACTCTTCTCTCTTTTTTACTTACTATGCTTCTTTCCATCTCTTTTCCTGTATTGCGGGCACAATGCCAAGGCAACAGCTGCAATCAGAGGTAAAAGTTCAATAGATAAAGCCAAACACTTTTTTGGAGGGGAAAAGATATGGTATTTGGTTAAATGATGTTAACACTTTTCCTCTTCTATCTTGACTTTAAAGGCCTGGTTTAGAATTTTAAACAGAAGTGACTGCAGTCACCTTCCCTCAGACAAAAAGTAAAATGTAAAGAGAAGTCCCATTCAATCATTGTTTTGTCCCAGGATGCTGAAAGGAGTAATCCTCAGTGCAAACTGTGGCATTATGATCTATGACTGTCTGATGTAAAGTTGATGACACAAAGGCAGGATTATATTGAGCCTAACTTATAACATAAAAAAATAAACAAGCAAACAGAAACAGTCTGGGTTTCCTGGATCATCAATTATGACACAGCTACTTGTTTAAAAACATCAGTGCAAAACCACAAAAACTTAACATCATTGCAACTTATGAATGGCGGACTCCTAAATCATGGAATATGTATTTTTTGTCAAAGTGCTTTGGATGAAGCTTGAGTGACAGTAAATTCAGTATGTCATTCTTTATCTTAGTAAGAAAATTATTCTCACAGTGAAATGATTCCCACAGTGTTTCATCTTCAGTTAAAAGGCAGTTTCTTCTTTGTGTATGGTTTCTTCTTTGTATACAGTTGCAATTCTTTGAGATAGACCAAAAAACGACCAGTCTCTCTTACCATAGGTTACCTGTGCACTTAATTCATATTGTATTTTTATATACAAGTAAATTCACTTTTATTTTTATTGGTGTATTTAGAGGATTTATAATGCTTTCCTAATTATGAGCTTCGCATATAAAAATGTGTGGAGGCCGGTGGGCCTGCTGGACAAGGAACGAAAGGAGTCCTGTGGTGGGATAAGTCCTAGGTTCCTTTCCAGCTCATGGTGACTGAAAAAGCATCCCCGAGAATGCTCTGTTCTGCTCTGTTAATGTACCCCAGTTCTGCTTCCCTGGCTGGCTCTGTTGGCCGCCACACCCCTTGTTACCTGATATGCCCTCAGAGTTCCTGATTGCTTCCCTTACCCCGGACCCCTGTGGTGCTCCCTGGACTTTCTCTAGAACCTTGCATGAGTGCGGATGCATTAAATTTCTCCTGTAGAACCCCACGTGAAGACCCTTCCTGCTCATTCATTGTTGGACTGTTTTGCTGGCTATCCGGTGTGAGAGCGTACGTGTGTGTGCAAGTGAGCTGGATGCACAGAGAGGCTTCCTTAGAGGTGCTTTTGGGAAGGTTGTGGCATTTTACCATCCAGTATCACTGTGACAAAATTGTGTCCGTGAAACTTCTCTATTAAAAAATTCTGAAAATGATCAGCCTAATTACTCTGGAAAACAAGGAAGAGAACTTTTATTTTCAATGTTTGTACTATTCTGACTTATGCCCCATTTTTCTTTTTCAGTTACTTCTGGATCATTGTAGTTTCCTCTTCACGTTCTCCTCAGTGTTTCTGTGTTCTGCCTTAGCATTATCACTTTTCTGACAACAGTCGGGCTCCAGGAAACCTGCAAGTTGTTCACAGCAAGTGGTCCTTCTGTGGTCTTCTGCAATGACATTTTTTCAGGTTCTGTATATAAGACATGGCTGGAGCATCCAAAGTCCTTACATAAAGACAATTCAATTTCCTTTATATTAATTATTAAACATTTTTTTTACTTTATTAGAATTTTTTAAAACGGTCGAGTACTTGTTTCAGTGAGACAGGAAAGAAACTTTTAACTTTTACCGATCAGAATGTGCCTATTGGAAAACCAAGACAAATCAGAATCATTTGAATTTCACTGACTTTGATACTGTTGCTGCATATTGTGGTCCCCACAGGCAGAGAGCTTTTCCAAAGAAGGTGGGGGCTGACTACAAGCAACTGGCCTAGCTGCAGCCTGATGATGGCTAAATGTATCTCTGCTGGTAACAGTGCATGGCGCACAGAGCAGAATGATTTGAGTACAGCTATGGATATTTACTGCCTACCTTGTAAACCGGGACAAATGGAGAAAAAATCTGATTCAAGACTGGGTCTGTGGAAGCATCTGTTGACATAACGTCTTCAGTTTGTTTGTGATATGGTGCGAATTAGTTGGTGTCTACTACTGATTGTTCAAGATTTGCACGCTTACCACACTTTCTACTGTCCTTATTTTATCTAACTTCAATTTTCACACACCTGTTAAAAATGGGTCAGGACTCTGGATACGAGACAAAGCTTGAGTACGAAGTGGAACAAAGGTTTGTCTGGTCAAACACAGTAGTTTGGAAATACTGAACAAGCAGAGATGTAGGAAAGTAAGGTAATCTGTGCTGTGAAGGAAGCTATTGGAAATGGTGGAAGCTTCTGTGAGCTAGGGGTGGTTGGACTGATAGAATATATTTCCACTCTTGCTGATTATCAAGGCATGGGATATGAATTTCATCCTTTGTTACTTCCCCTGTATCAGCATTAACACAGTCTTTCAGCTTTCCTTCTCAGCATCTCTATATCCTTCTGAATAACATACTGGGATCAATTAACTAGCACATTTATTCACTGCCCTTTCTCTATGGGTTCTGGGGGTACCTAAAGATCACACTTTCTATCACTTCACTTTTTATATTTGTTGTGGTTTAACCCCCGCCAGCAGTCAATTACCTCTTGCTCACTCCTCCACCAGCGGGACTGAGGAGAGAATCAGAGGACAAAAGCTAGAGAACCCATGGGTTGAGGTAAAGACAGTTTAATTGGGAAAGCCAAAGCTGTGCATAAAAGCAAAGGAAAAGGAGGAATTAATTCACTGCTTCCCATAGGCAGACAGGTGTTCAGCCATCTCCAGGAGAGCAGGACATTTGGGAAGACAAACGGCATCACTCCAAAAACCCCCTCCTCTCCTCCTTCTTCCCCCCACTTTATTTACTGAGCATGATGCCATATCATCTGGAATATCCCTTTGGTCAGTTGGGGTCACCTGTCCTGGCTGTGTTTAGTCCCAACCTCCCAGGCACCCCCACCTTCCTCACCAGTGTGGCAGTAGGAAAAGCTGAAGAGGCCTTGGCTCTGTGTAAGCCCTGCCCAGCAATAACAAAAACAGCTCTGAATTATCAACCCTGTGTTCAGCACAAATCAAAAGCACAGCCACTCTATGCCAGCCAAAACCAGCACAACACTGAAGATTTTCAGACTGCTAGGCAGCGTGTAACAGTGCATAATCTGAAGATAAATATGGCCTAGGTTCGTGTTTTTGAAAAAATAGCAGGTTTGTATCATGGTAGACACATCAGCAAGGCTAAACATGGATATTTAACACACGAACATATTTTCCATATATGTTCTCAGAAAGAGGGACAGGATACACATCAGGTACCAGGCTTCCTCCTGTCAGTCCCAACTGGAAAACAGTGAGGCAGAACAAAGGCTTCTCTCTTCTGGAAAGATCAAGCACAGCCATGCTACTAGTTCTCAAAATCCCACATTTTCTCCATTTGATTTGACTTCTAGATGCATGGGGTATACCACTCATTCCATACTTGCTGTGGTCCTATACCTCAGCACTTTTACCAGTCCACTGCCATGTGCTGACTGTATTTCATTTTGAAAAGAATTACCAGAAGGGGAAAAATTCTTGTGATTAAAAATTAAGCACACTTTACCGTTCTTGAGGGAAGCAAGCATGGAACTTGCTTTTTCATTTTGATGTTAGACCTTCCATCTCTGTGTTCTCTTTTATGACACCAGCTCTTCTGTTACTCAATTCATTGGAGCAGCCAACTTTCTAGAAAAAGAAAAGTGCTAATTATTTTATCTAAATGTATTTATGTGATTATTTTAATAATAGTAGTGGATAATTTTTTGGCTAGGAACCAAAATGAAGACCATTAAAATGGTAATATATGAAATTATCGTGAATAAATGTCTTATTTTCTGTTACCAAAATTTTTAGTTTTGCTCTTGTCTTTAAGTTGCACTATAGTGAGAATTGCCTTTGAATTGGTAACACTAATAGGGCTGTTAAAATATTGAGTGTTGCAGACTGATTGGGTGTGACTCCACCAGGAAATATGATCTTCTGTGGCTTGACTGTACTCCAAATCCTCTTGATTGCTTAAGTTTTTTGCAGAGCTTAGGGAAACTGAATGATGTTGGTGACATGCCACAAGATATCATAATGCAAAGCCAATATGAATTATCAAAGATTATGCAAACTTGATTATTTTTTTAACTGCATTTTCTCAGAAATGAAATGTCATTATATTGGTCCTGGAATAAAAACATTATTAACCCAAAATTTAAGATATTCCCCTGGTCTACAGGTCCCAGAGGTTTTTTTTAATAATTGTGGTCTTGAAAAAATTTTCCTGAAACAGTAAAGAACATTCTTTTTTTTTTCTCTGTTTTCTTTCCTCAGGTGTCTACTTATAACCTGCACAGCAATTAAGCTACTAGTCAAGAGAATTTGCAGGTGAGAATCCATATGCAGTTGGCAGCTGTAGAAGATTTTAATTTCTTTTTTTAAAATCATGAGTATGGAGGTACTTAGAAGACTGTTGATTATTAAAAAAGAACAGAAATTTGAAATTTATCAGGAAAATACCTTTATTTTGAAGGGTAGAAGTATTAAATATATTTAGTTGCTGCTGAAGATAATAGACTCTCACTTGAGAAAATTTTGCGTTAACACCGTAACTACATGTTTCAATCCAAAATCAAATAATTTTATCTATTTGGATGTAATTCAGTGATTTACCTTAACAAATAGGTTTCAAAATACTTAAGAGTTTTTTTTTCTTTTTCCACATGCTCATGAGAGAAAAGTTTTCAGCCATTGTTGTATCTGGGGCAGAACAGAGATATAAACTGCTCATTGGCAATATTTGGAGACTGGGTGCTTTTGGCAACAGCTTGCTTCCAGATGCATGATATTATGGGCTCCAGAAAACTAACAAGGGTCATTACATTAAGGAAGGGTAGAATATATCAGTTATTTTTTAGTAATCCTGCTCCATGCACTACAGTGTACTGCTCTTCAGCAGTGACGGGCGAAGACGGAGGTGACTGCTAAGAAATTTTCTCATTAGGGTCCATGAGGACAGGCTGGACAAGCACCTGTCAGTAATGACACTTCTTGTGATCTCTTCCATTCTGGGATACTGTAATTTACAATAATTTGGGGGAAAACACCCTCAAAACAGCCTATGGATATATATAACGAGTGCCTTGAAGTTTAGTCATATTACTGTAGTGAAAAAAACCGCATGGTTCAGACTCATCTTTCATTTTGACAGCTGTAAACTGTGACTTCATTAAAAAAAAATTGCACGAGGGCAAACGTAGTGAAAGATTCATCAATAACCTCAAGCATTAATTATTTTTGGGAGGAGAGTTTAATAGCAATATTAATGAAATTGAGTAGCATTAGTAATTAACAACAACCAATTATAAATTTCATAATTAAAAGTGATGAATTCAGTTGAAGAAAATTCATCTTAAAAGCTTATATCAAACTGGACGTTGCAAACTAAAAAATATAGGTGTTTTCAAACTTTTATTGCCTATTATTGAGTTTAATAACAGTATTCTGCTGAGGCACTAAATTCCTTTACCATACAAAGACAGTTCCAAGGGAAAGCCTAAAGTTTCTTGGGGTCAGACCTCATTCCTTTAGTAGCAAAAGGCATCCCATTCCTAGATTAATACACAATATTAATTCGTAATATTAGTTAGCTTACTGAAATAGAATTAAAAAACCCCAACTATTCTTGTTACCCAGGCATATA
>WEIT01008401.1:1719-13283 GCA_013389985.1 Dryoscopus gambensis | reverse complement strand
ATAATTGTTTCACTTGACAGCTGTGTTGCTTTAGTATTTCCTCTTTTGCTGGCTTGGACTGCAGACATGGCAACTGTGTTCTCATACTAAAAAAGTTAGATGAATGCAATAAAGGAGGGGTTGGTTTAAGTCAAATAATATGAATGTGTTTTGATGGTCCCATTTATTTGGACAACTGTTTTTTGTTAGCTTTGTTTCGTTGGTGTTTCATTTTGGACAAGTCCAACAAAAAGAAGGTTGACTAATAAAGCCTGTAAAGTGATCAGGTATACAAACTTGACACTTGATTCAAGTTTGATGTTTGTTCCGTTTTCCTTTTTTAGACAATGTTACTTGTGAAAAAAACAAATGATATCTATGTTTAATTCAACAAACACAGCTGCTGTTTCCATCCCTGAAGTCACTTGAGCTGCTTATTATCTTGATCTTAGTACGGGTGGGTTCTACTAGTTTGAAGCACTAGAAATACATCTGACTTTTCCTTCCACTTCTCCACCTTCATTTATACACTGAAGCATTAGGTCATACAATTTCTACAATTCTACATTTTAGGAATTGTATTATAGCCTTGGATCTTCCCTCTGGACCCCTCACCCTCAGCACAATGTCTTTACATCAATCTTCCTGCTTATGTAGTTGAATTTGGTCATTCACTGAGGGAATTGTGATCCTGGAAATATAAAATAAGGTATAGAGGCACTGGACTAATTAATTTAGTTGGACAGAATAAGTAACATCTGAAGGTTTTTGGTTTTGTGTTTTAATTAATAACTGGTAAAAAGGTGGACTAAGTATTTTTTATGTCTGTGCAAATCTCTATTATGGTGTAAGAAGAAAATTCCCTGCTGGTTAGAGAACATACATAAATCCTGTAAATGTTAAAGAGACATGGATTTTTCATACAGAAAGTGGACTGCTTTTAAATATCAGCAACTAATTTACCCTAAATAGTAGAATGTCATACAGGAAATGAATTAAAAATCTCTCGTACAATATGAAGGTGTGTAGTCATCTAGGAGTGGGTAGATTTCCTGTGGCCTTTTAGACACTAACTGCAATAAAATAAGCACTTATATTTTCTGTTTATTAGATTAAAGCTTATGCAGTTGTACTTCTATGAGTAAGACGTATGGTTAAATGTAATAAAAAGTGCGGGCCAGCCTGAGTCACAGCATTATTCCCTATAGTGAGCCACTGCAATTGGTGGACAGTACTGTTGTTTTCAGTGGGGCTGTGGAGTCTCTGGAAGAGTTGTACAGATGGGCTTTGCAGATAGGTTGGAGTTTGTTCAGAGGGAGTGTGTCAACATTAATTTCTGGCAAAATTAAGCTGCCCCACACTGAGGGTTATGTGAAAGTGAAGTTACAATTTATTCAGTAAGGCTTGGTATTGTCCTCACCTGTCCATGTCAGGAATGCTGTGTGTGTGTATCATCAGTTTCGTCAGAGTCCATTCAGTAGCTGTACGTTTACGCAGAGCCCTTACGTGCACAGCACAATATTCATTCCAACAGCCTCAAAACTGGAACAGGTTTCTGCATGATCTTTTTCCCTTTTTCCTGGGTCAGCTCAGACCTCCTTATTTGTGTAATGGATCAAAGTGATCTATTGTTGCACTGGAATATTTTAAATGGTGTGGGTAGCTCCTGACTGTCAATATTAGTCATTCACCAACATGAATCCATACCATCTGTGTACAGAAGAGCAAACTAAACACTCTGGTGTGTGATACTATAATTTTCATATAGTTATGGAACGGATCTGTTTAAATCCTTTAGGCTACCAATGTCGTCACTTGAGAATCAACACTTGCTATTTTCTTTTCAAGAAGGCACTGGAACGTCACTTGCAATCCAGGGCTGAATCTCCTTATAACAGAAGGCCATGGTTTGCATTGATGTATGTGGATCAGGATTATGCCCTGAACCATTAGAATGTGGTTGCCATTGCACTGGGCAAATATAAAGTGATGTAAATGTTGAACTCATGCCACACAGACCTCGAGGATCTGAGTTGGCTAATGTTGCTTATGCCTTACTCTGTCCATTTTTACAGGGGACCCACCCGTACAAAGCTCAAAGGAGGACTGGAACTAGAAATGAGACAGGACAAACAGAAGCTCTGCCTCTTAAATAGCTGCCCATCTTTTTGAATATAATAGGAGTCTGGGGAGTTTAATATTTTTCAACGTTTGCTACACCAAGTAATACAAAAACCAGGAAAATAGCATGGAGGGATGAAACAGGTCATATGTATTAAAATATATAATAAGTATGTGTATTTGAATTAGAATAATATGAACACTTGCACAATCCTGAACAAGAAAATATTGTTCCTACTAACATTTATAGCAAATTTGTTATTGATTCATTACGGTCAGGAATTTACCTTGAAACAGAAATTGAGGTGTAGAGAGAAGTTAATTGGCAATAGCTGTACTTATCATCAGTGAAAGTGTAAATAGATTTTCTAATGCACGCTATTATCTTGAATATATGGTATGCTGTGGTAGCACACTGTGTGCCATATGCCTCACCCTTTCATGTTACTCCCCCTCATTTTTAATGACTCGTTCTGTATATTAAGTGTGGAAACTGTTCCAAGAGTGAGACTGGCACATTCTTTGCACAGCTGAATTGACACGTCTAAAGCTGCCTCTGGCTACTGCTTATAGACTGCCTTGCCTTTCCTTAATGGAGAATATGTTTTGCCTAATTTTAGTCATGCAAACCCTTCAGCATGATGTTGTCATAAGTCCTTGTGCAGTAGAAGGCAGCAGTCTGCCTCCCTGGCCATATATGGCTTTCATGCTGTTGCCATATGCCTGCTCTGACATTACCTGAGTGGCACATGCATTTTATTTTGTGTGAACTAAGCATATTAGGGGGGAAGGAGAAGGATTTCTGCGAGAGAGAAAACTGTCATAGTTGGGGCTTAGGTAATGAGAGTAAGGAAAAATAGCAATGAAGTAAGGAAAAATAACTATAATTATTTCTATTTTATTTGATGTTCCCCCCACTGTAAAGAAGAAAATACCACCATAATTTAAAAATAACATAGCTCAGACACAGGTAGTCAGGTGGAGGGCTCCATGAGCTGCTTTGTGCCAGAAAACAGTACCAGGACGTCTGATGCATTAGAACTGGGTCTTCTCTGCTCCTGTGTCACCAGAGCAGCCACCACTGTGTCCTGGCCCAGGCCAGCTGCCCCTCTGCCAGGCAGCTCCTGGGCAGGACCGGGGAGTGGGCTCTGTCTAACATCTAATTCTAGGTTGTGCTCTCTCTGTTTTGTAGACTCAGGCACTTCTGTAGTAGGAACCTGATGAGTTCATTGCCAGGTGGCCTCAGTGTCAGAAAATGGTCCTTGCCACTTTCACTTTTCTTACATATATATATATAGATAGATAGATACACACATACATACATACATACATATGAAAATATGCATATATAAACAAACATAACCCACACATATATATATCACAAAAACCTTAGCTCTATAAAAAGGAGATTTGTAAATCATATGCGATTAACAATTTATTTTGAGTATCAGTGGGCCCTGAAAGTGTAACTCCTGTTAGGGTCCCTGAAAGATGTGCCTAAAACTTTTAGTCACTCAGGTACATGCTTTGCGATGTAAGTTAGTTTACTAAGTGCCTTTTGTGGAGCCTGACACTACTGTCACTCTGTGAGTCACTTTCTGGACCGAGTTTTCATTTTCCCATCTGTTTTTAGAGTGTTAACTCAGCTTTAAAACTTAAGTGTGCCTTTTCTGAGGCCTATGCCAGCACACCTTTTCTTTCATGCATATATGCTCCATTTTAAAGAAAGTATAATTTATTATGTTTTCACCTTTAAATAGGTTAGTTGACACTATAGAAGCCTACAATTTATCTTCTTTACCTAAGCTTGACCTCCACCAGTTGTGTATTCACATCTCTGCCTTAGTAAAGCCACTTTATTTTCTGTGTGTGTGGAATTTATAGTTGTGCTCAGAGCATCCTTGTGCCTTCATTTAGTTTAGCATTCATTCCTGTCGTTCTCAAATTCAACTTTGCTGGTGGATTTTGACAACCTCTTTTAAACTGCTTTCCACTCTTTATTTCCATTTCCAAACAGCTTCTATCTTAGCCATCTCCATTGCTGATGTACAGCACCTGTCAGTCCCTTTTCTGTCAGAGATGTAGGCAAAGGACAAGAGTAAAAACAGTTTTGTTGTTGGTTTATTTCAGTGAGTTGCAGTCAACTCTGTCCAGTTAGCTGAGGAAGTATGAGAAATTGCTTCTAAAACAAAGGGTAATCTGTCTCCTAGGTTTGTCTTACTCCCTAATCCTAGTTCATTTACTGTTCCATCCAAATTTTTTTTAGCACTCTATAGTTCCTAAATTTTTTGGTTTAATTACTTTGTAATGTATAGAACAAACAGCAGAATATAAGTACTTGGCATTATGTTTCTGCTTTATACAGATTAATTATGTGTTAGATGTGAAGTATCTCCTGTTTGTGTTTAAGTTTCTAAAGTGTTCATGTCAATTAATAACCTTGTTCTTGTGTCATGAGTCAGGGATAAGGAGAACCTTTAGTTGCTTTCTCCATACTTCATCGCAGTGCGCATTTGTCATTGCTGGCCTGCTCCTTACAGAAGCTAATATTTTTTTATCCTTTCTGATTATTGTATGTGAGCTATCCAGCCCTTTGATCATTTGCATTGCTTTTCTCTGAACCTTGCCTAGTTCTGCAGTATCCCTTTTGAGACTGGGTAATCAGAAGCACGTACAGCATTCCAGGTGAGACTCCACCACTGATTTATATCGTGGCATTACAATACTTTCTGCATTATTCACCATCCTATGTCTTATCCTTCAAAACATCATGTCTGCTTTTTTTACCACAGCTCAGCATTCAGCTGAGGTCTTTAATGAGTTTTCCACAGTGATACCAGACTATTTTCAAAAGTTCATACAGTTAATTTAGGATGATGAAAGTACACTCTTCCTTTTTTCTTCTGTCCAATGTGGGTTATTTTGTATGTACTAACACTGAGTTTCATTTGCCACTTTGGCGATTACTTTGGTTTCTCTTGTAAACTTCTCACAGTCCTGTCTGGACTTGACCACCCTAAATAACTTTGAAGCACCTGCAGTTTTCCTTGCTTACTTCTCAGCCTTTGTCCCAGTTTTTTTCAGTTATACTTAAAAAGAAACAAACACCTTGATTTTATACTGGTCAACTTAATTTTCAGTAAAGAATACTAAGCATTCACCACTGCTCCTTTTTTTCTGTGTATTAGCCAGTTTTGATTATGACAATACTTCACAGCTCACATTTTTAATAGACTCTACTGACAATTTGAAAGAGACTTTCTGAAATCTGATTTTTTTTAATATTTTATTGAGGTACACACCAGCTCATGTTCTGTGCGTGGTGATTCGTAACATGTGAACTCCTGGCTTCTCAGAGTGCTGGTGCCTAAATCTACTTCTCTAATTATCAGCCCTCTGTCATATTTTTCAATGGTGAAAAGAAAAGAGGTCTTGTGTTCTTGCAGTTTAGTAGTAGGGCAAGTGAATGTCATAGGAGACAGGGTGAAGCATAGTTTAAAATGTGCCATTTATATTGTTTCATCTATTCCTTAAGGTCTCTGATGATGCCTCTCAAGCCATTTGTCTCAGATCTGAACCTGTCCTTACTCTTACAAAATTTTCCCTGACATTTTCAGACTTTCTTGTTACTTACCTAATCACTGCTCCAGAAATTTAAAATAATGGGTTCTTCACCTGTCCATCCAAGACACAGAGGACAGATTATTCCCTCATTCTTTTGTGTTATCACAGTATCTGTAGTCTGTTTTTAGACTTCGCCTTCACTCTTTTCTTCCTTAGGGTAATCATTCTCAATATTTTTTTCAGTGTTCATGAGCTCTAAGTTTCTAATTATTACTGTTCTATGCTGTATCATTTTCAGATCATGCACAGCTTCTGTGCAGTGAAGTTCTACAGACTGGACACAGCTGACACTTGCACAAAGCTGAGCAGAACCAAAGAAGCTAGTCACATAAAGCTTATCTCAGGAAGGCAGTTTCAAGCCTTGGAAAGCAAAAACATCGAGAGTGTCAAAGAGAAGGAAAGCCCCAAATCTGCGGTTTGTTCCACTAATGCCTCCAGGGGGTGGTTCCATTGATGTTCCCAGAGACCTGTTACCAGCTGACATCTCTGAATCTCAGTTTGTCTCCTGGGACTTTGCTATCGGGACTGAAAAGTACATTTGCTGGGAGAGATAGCATGAATCGCCTCAGCAAGTTTGGCGTTGTTGACTTTTATATTATGATTTTGTTGAATATCCCAGCTGATATTTTCACTGTAGAAGTGTTACTGCAGCATCATTCCACACAATATTAAAAAGTCTGTGGGATACCTTTGCTAAATAGCTTTGTTTTTTAAAGGATGCCTTCAAGGATGAGATTATGAAAACGTGAGAGACTGCTTTTATGTTCTTGGTGGAATGATCCTTTTTCTTCCTTGTTTGGAAGGGAATGAGAAGGCCCATGCCTTCTCTGGTGTAAATTATTTGCTTAAACTTTTTCCAACTTTTTCATAAATAACGAGAAGACAATTTTGACACACCTGTTATATTTTTGTATAGTAATTCAGGAAATATGTGGGAAATATAATGATTACTTTACAAATCCCGCATAATTCAGTTTGCCTTTGAAGAGAGGTTGGCAAATTGTGGTGGAGAAATCTGTTTTTATGTAGTATGTATCTGAAAAAAGAGGATTAAGGTGTAATGTATTTTAAGCTTTCTAACTTTAAATAAAAGTCAGAATTTGAGGAACCCTTGGAAATTCACTGTATTTATATGAATCAGACAAGGTAGAATAGTCCTAATATTCAGGTGGACACTCTGCAAATATGAAGACTCTGCTGTCTCTGGAGTACCTTGTGTTTTGACAACAGAGGAAAGAGGCAAGGCAAAGAGGCAGAGTTTGTAGAATGGTGTTTTGTAGAATGGAGCCCACAGTAAAAAAATTAAATGAAGCAAAGAACAAACTGTTCTGATCCCGAATGATGGGCTACTGTGTACATTGTTTAGCTGACTAAAGGTGTTCTGAGTTCTGCAGATGAAAACCAGCTGTTGCCCAGCCAAAGCTGTTGGTTGGCTCACTCAGCAAGGATAAGCTAAATACAGTGTTGCTGAACCCTTTCTTTTTCTGTTTCTCCCACAAAATCTTTTTAAAACTGGTTTGTTTGCTTGTTTGTTTCTTTTTATTGGAAATAAGGTAAGTAGAACTGAACAGTGTCCTGTAGGCGCACATCCAATACTGATTTCTGAAAGGATTTTTAAATATTTCTTTGAAAATTGTTGCTGAATATTTGCCTCTTGGGACATTCTTACACACTGTCTAGCATTCTTAACTGATGATCATCAGTGATTGGCAGTTACTTGAGAAGTAAAAAAGGTTCAGATTAGGCCATCTTTGCTTTGAATGGCACAGTCCTGACTTTTTTTTGTTGCTCTCCATTTGCCTAGCTTTCTCAAGATCCTCTGATAATCTTACAGCATTTAATCTTGGTTATCTGCAACAAGGTTGTGTCATCTGCAGATTTTGTTGTTTCATTGCTTGTTACCTTTCTTGAATGACTTGTTTTAGTGTAGAATATTGGATGTCGCACCCTCAATTTACTAATGTATTGTTCTTTTCTGTATACTTCAGATTTCAGTCTGTACCCTGCCAGTCTTTTATCAGATGCTCAACCTGTGTGAAAGCTTCTTCTGATGACTTGTATAGTTTTCCTTAAATATTTACTTACAAAATTAGTATTTTACTGAAGTTCAGATATTGACAAGGATTTGGGGATTGCCAGGGGTAAATGAGCCCAGACTCTAAACCTTCACCAATCGATTTTCTGGCTTTCTTGTGGGGAGGATGAGGAGGAAGTATCTGTGTTGAAGTCTTAGGTATGAGAGCAATTTACACCAACATGCCCAACCAGAATTAAGTAGTTCTATGCTGATAACCACATAACCGTGGGGCTGAGTTTGCAATGCAGTGTATGTTTGGAAAGCTATATAAACCTCAAATGACCAGCTAGCACAATGCGTTTTCCTACCCCAGGCGGTGCTCTATCTATTCCCAAGTCAGCTAGTGTTTGTACATAAGGTGTAATCAGTCTTTTAAATGCAGTCTAAATACTTCGAGAGAATACCACTGGAGGATTTCCATTAGGACAGTATGAGCAAATTTATCTTTTTATTTTTAAACTATGTAGATATTTTTGGGAAGTCTGTACTGCGGTTCTGCCTTCTGTTCCACGGGCTTATAAAATATGCATAAACTTGACCTGATAGCCTTTGATATCCTGCATTTCAACTGCAGCTGATCTCTGCTGTATCTCTGCTCACACAACTTGGATATGAAATGCCTAAGAACTATATTACATCCAGAGAATTCCTATTATAGGATGGACAATATAGGTTGAATGTCCTTTGCACATGCTGTACAGTACATATTTGTTCATTATGATAAGCTGCTTATAAACCCATCAGTATTAACATTTGCCATCTGTTTTGCTTCTTGCATAGTCAGGTGGTGTGGCTGTCTGAGAAGCAATGAATTATTCTACCTAGGAATTTTGTCATCCTTGGTTTTGTTTGCATAAGTCTCTCCTCCTATTTCTAAACATATCCTGCTAGTCTTGTTAACTGTATAATTGATTTTTATCACCCATCAGCTCTTACTAAATATGCATAGATGTCTTTTCAAAGATAAAATTCTCCAATTTTTCGCCAGTCTGAGCATCTGTGGATTTTGGCTGTCCACATTTATTTCTCACCCTTAGGACAGTGTTTTCTAAACGGGGACATTAATGCCTAAGGAACATACTTATACAACATGGCTTGGCAGGTACACAGGGGATTCCTGTAATGAGGAAAGGAGAGCCCAGTGCATAATGCACAAGTAAACACATTCAGAAGTAACTGCTCAGCGTTAGGTTTAATTGTGTGACCATGTCCTAACCGCAGGCATTTTTCAGAGCTTTGAGATTTTAGTGGTTCTGTAGTTGCTGACAGTTGCTGAAGACATGTCCCAAGGTATTCAACACTTAGTTTTTAGGAGGTAACTCTCACTTGTGGAGTCTGCTGCTCTCCCTTCTTCCCTTTCCTACAACTGATTTTTAGTGACTAGCCTTGTCAGACTGTGGGTTCCAAACTCACCCTGTTCAGTAAGAGCCCTCTGTAATTATGGCAGTGCCGGGCAGAGGTAGTTTAAGCTGCGTCTGAGGATGTTACCTAGGATGTTGATGTAGCAATGCCCATGATGTCCAGCCCGGTACGAATTAGGCTGTTGCCCAAAGAGCTCTGTGCCAGCACCTCACTTCTCCCAGCTCTGGAGGTGGCTCATGTGGAGGTATTTCTGCTCTCGCTGCAAGGCACTGCTTTGTCTGTATTAATGCACTTTTTAACCTCTCTGCTAACTTTGCTTTTAATCCCTGGCTCAATTTATGTCTTCCAGCCTTAATTGCTATCTGTTTCACTGCCTCTTGTGGGAAAGGTCATTCTTTCAAGTCTGTGAGCATGTGGAAAAGGGTTTATGATGTTACGTGTAACACTGTTTCATTCTGTTTGGGCAAAATCAATTCTACTGTTAGTATTTTTTTAATCAATGTATTGCAAGATAGGTCTTCCTACAAATGCATAAGACAAGTATGCCATAAAGCTGAGATGTAAGGCACAAGAGCAAACTCAAATACAAAATCCATGCTGTTGTGAAAGTACACAATGATAAAAAAATATCCATTCCAAAAATGTTTGTTTGAGCAATTACTCTTTCAACTGCATGTCTTTTGCCATAATGTGTTCCATCAGGACACCAAATGTATATACCCTTGCTTTTCAGGTTTATGTTGAGTATAACTCACACAACACCAATTCTACCCTTGGGCCTGTTCATTTTCTATTGCACTATTATGCTCATGTGTCATCAGTCTGACTGGACGCTTTTTGTTATGTTTTATTCTCATTAAGCCAGATGTCCGTGTTTGTAGACTAATTTGGAAATGCTAGGCAGAACTTACTCCTTAGACAAATGGGGCCATCTGCTCCATGGTGGAATGACAAGGTCTGGGACTGAGGATGAGCCTGCAGTTCAGAAAAGTAAAAAAAAAAAGGTTTGTTCACAGACAGAAATAATAATCCTTCTTCCTCAGGGAAAAAGAAAAATCCAGTCTACTCACTGAAATCTACGCTGGCATCTGTTGTGATGCTAAACAGCTGGTCATGACATGATGACCAATAAATCCAGGTGACTGAAACTGCCAGGTTCATGTCCCGTGTTCCTGAGATGTAACCTAGGCTTGTGGCTAGTATAACCTGAATATTCAGAAATAATGCTTCTGTAAAATTGATTTTAAAGGAATGGGAGAAAAATGACAGGATCTTGCTGTCACATGCTTTGTGCAAATGGTGTTTCTCCATAATGCTGATTCTGATAAATCCATTAGCTATTGCTGAGCTCCACAGTGATTTTCTTCTGCATGGCAAATGACAACAAGCCTATTGAGGAATTTAACTTCTCAGCTCATTCCTTAAGCAGGCATCACTCATATTTAAATACATATATAATTAGTATCTCTCTGGATTCTGTAGGTAGGTTTTATCTTGCCAGTGTCATTCCTGTTTGGCTCCAGCTGTACTGAAACAAGGAAAACCAGTGAGCTGATGACATTAAAATGGGTCAAGCCTAGTGTACAGTTTAGCTGTATAGGTACATCTGATTTCCTCGACATTTGATTCAAGGAAATACAAATATTTTGATCACATGCCAGAAATATGAGATAAAATTTTCTAATTAATAAGAATATTAAAAGACAAAGAATGAGGCATAAAACTCATAAGTACATACGACCCACATAGCTCCAGCATCCACCTATATTGGAGTGCGTAGGAGGCCTCACAGATGTTTATTCTCTTTATCAGGACCAGATAGTTGTTTTCCACACTGAAAACAAACTCAGATCTGAAGAGAATGTAGATGTCTGAAGAAATACAGTGATTCTCATTTTGTATCTACCAATGTCTACATGAATTTAATTTTAATCATTTCAGTAACTGTGCTTCTACACAGGCAAGAATAAAATGTTAAAATTTTAAAACTTTTACAGTAGAGTGAAATCCACTTGAGCTCAGCAATGAGGGTAACTGGTATGAACAGCACTTGGCAATAACAGCTTTCTGGATAAAGCAAACAAGAAATATTTACTTGGAATCACTAATCTTTCAGGTTTTCAACCTTCTAGTATTGCATGGGACAGTAGTGTGGGTGTGTTTGAATTTCTCTCACAGTAATTTCTCTGAATTTTTTAAAGATTCATTTCTTCTGTTGTATTTAAAACTAGGCTGTATTTACTGTTAGAAGAAAATGCAATTTCTCTGCTTGTAGTGTGCTAGTTAGGGCTATAAGTGCTCTAAAATTAATGTCATAAGTTGTCCATAGAGATAAGCACAGAAAAATATTCTAATTTCTTTTTAAAAATACAGTGAATCCATCCATTTATATGCTCTCATT
>WEIT01008391.1:2168-12382 GCA_013389985.1 Dryoscopus gambensis | reverse complement strand
TATGCACATGGTAACAGTTTCATCTAGAAGTAGAATCAAGTAATTGGCATTTAAGGCCTTAGAAGCATTAATAATCATCACGCAATGCTTAATGGCAGAAATTCAGAATGTTACTATGACTTGTGTTTTGTTTGACTTTCTAGTGTCAGAATAATTTCTAAATTAGTAAATTAAATTTCAGTTATTTCCTCAATTAGCTGTATTTTTTAGGGTTTTAAATCTTTTTTTTTTTTTCCTCTTAAGAAATTTTGCATAGTTATAACTGCAAAGAGACTTCTGTTATTGTAGTCAAGTCATGCCAGCCTAATAATAGTCTGAAAAAAGAACGGGAGTCTTTTGATAGATGTGTCAGTAAATAGTAGCCCAAAGAAAAACATAGCGGCATACTTCAAATCTAGTGTTTAAATGTTCAAATACCATGTGTATGTGTGTTAAAAAATTCTCTTTGGCATATGCGTCTTTGATAATCAGCAAGATGAATTTTGAAATTACTTTCTCTATTACCGAAATCACATCAATATTTTATTACTATGCTTAATGATACTAAAAGTTTTGCCGTGAGGAAAGTTTGTTTTGCACTTAAAAAAATTTTGCTCTTTTTGCCTGCAAATAAAAGGCATAATCCTANGCATAATCCTAATAAAAGGCAGAATCTATAATGACTAGAGGGATTTCACCATTGTTATTGTTTGAGGTTTGGATTTTGTGTTTAAAGTGCAGTTACAGGACAATATTCCTTAGCTCGTGTAAGAGGAGGGCATAGACAGTAACAATGCTGGCTTTTCCTGCTATATTTTATCCTTTTTTTATCCTTAAGCATGCTAAATGAAAGAAAAAAAGTGATATTGACACAAAGGATGTTACAAGATGAGAGTAACTTGCAATTATTAGGGTTGTTTTAATATAATTTGAATTGTTAATTTGAGCATAGATTCAACCAAAAACTGTATGACTTGTTTTTAATTTTCACATCAACCTTCTGGTTACAGCAGATTTGTGGATGTAATATTTATAACTAGATAATTTATAATCAGAAAATGTCAACATCCTGAAACTCCCAAACCATTTTCAAACCAGCTAACCAAGGCATTAATTAAAGATAATGGGAAAAAATTGTCCACTGCATTTTTGGTATCTGGTGTCTCCCATTTTTATTTTCATGGCAGAAGCCATGCCTTTCAGATAAACTTTTTGCTTTAGTGGATCAATTTTCCATGATTTTGTTAATGTTTGAGGGTTTTTTTGTTGTACCATTCTTGATATGTGCAGTTCTTATTTTCAGAGAAGAAAGCTCTTATTTCTGTCTAAATCATTAATTTTGTGTGAAATATGTATATTGAAAGAATATTTTAAGAAATTGTTAAATTGAGGCATAGAGAAAATTTAGCCTGCAACGGTTTGTTTGTTTGTTTGTTTGTTTGTTTGTTTTGTCAGTAGAATCATGGCTTAATAAAGGCTTCAATACGAAAAGCCATGGTGGTATCATCCTACAGCAGTGAAGCAGAATAAAGTCCATAGTGCAAGGACACTGAGGTGGGAGATTTAATATTCCTGGCAATGAAAAGTGGCTGCTTAATACTGAGACAAGTTGATTGATTAATGAGTCTGCCTAAAACTGAAATTCTGGTGGTCTGATTTTATATGCTTTTACATCTCTGTAGAGAAGAGTTGAGCAAATAATGCAAATGGAAGGTTTTCTATAGCTCTTCAGTTGTGACTCACTGTGAGTTAATAGCTGTATTGCTATCCCAGCTGTGTTAATTTTGATATAACATCTCTCTAGAAGAGACCCTTGATTCTATTCTGGCTGGAATTCAGCTTGCTTATTTGGACACTGCTTCAGAGAATACCTGGATTACCACCTCTGAATTTATAATAGTAGCAGCTGTTTAGAGAAGAAACTAATAATTCTAGATAAAAAATAGTAAAGATTTGTATTAACATACAGACAGTTCCTCTTTTAGATACAAAGATATGTTTGGCACTTCAGGATTAGTTGGTACCAATCACTCGTGGCTCAAAAGCTACAGTAGGGTCTCCCGATATGATCTGCTGCTCATAGGAGAGCCTCTATTTGAGCAATGAGCTACACATTCATGTTCTGTCCCTTTACTGTAAACAGTTCTTCTTCTCTTCCTCATTCTTCCCACACAGTTCCTCTTCCCATAGACACCCTTCTCATTAGACCTTGCTCTTACCTGAACTTTGCTTTTTTTCCTCTCAATTCCATGCATTATGATGTATGCTGCTTGACATACAAAGGAGAAAGAATTTTGAAATAGGAGGCTAGAAAACATTTCAGCTTTATAAAAACTAAATGCCTTTATTGAAAAAAATAAAATTCTGAATGCTAACTGCTGGCCATAGTCTGCTTGCTTCAGAAGTGAGATTGTTCCAAGGTTCTGAATACTGAGCACTAGTCTCCAAACTTTGATTACATGCCCCATCAGTAAAAAATTTTTGATATATGTATATTTATTTATTGACTATATATATATATATATATGTACAACTTGATGATAAATATACACACCTTTGTAAGTGCAACCCTACCGAGCTAGAAGATCTGTGCCTTGATCACATTTTCGTAATGAAACCGTCTTTGAATCAGAATGAGGCATTTTTATTTTATCACTTCAAGGTCAGCCTTCTTATTTGTCTGTGTCACTAACTGTTTCTTAATTAAACTTACTGGAACTTACTAAAGCATCTGGGAAGTGATGCTTGTTTTGGGAAGTTGTTCTTCAGTGATTTTTTTTTTTTTTTAACTAGAAACCCTAAGGTCCCTCAGGAGCTTTTGGAATCCTTTACAGCATGTCTGCTGGTACATAAGCGTCATTCAAAGGAAAACAGCAGAATGCTTATAGCTGTGCTTCAAGATGTGTTAAGTGCATATATATTCACAACCCTCCCTCATACTCCTCCTATAGTAGTTTCAACTGGGAATCAATATGGTCCTAAACAAATATAATAGACATAATCTCTATCCCAGCTCATAAGTTAGGCAGTTGCTAAGACATAATGAAGTTTTAGGCTGTCATCCCCTTTTGTATTCATAAGGAAGTTCATAGGAGTATTTCGCATGGATTTCAGTGTACTTTGAGCTTCATGTCAGAAGATAGAGAAATATTTTCTTTAGCCATGTTGAAATGAAACACAGAAAATTTCCCAGGAATTGTGGGGAGCCAGGCATAGAACTAAAAAATCTCATGTAAGCTTTAGGAAAAAAAAAATTCTCATTCTTTTGATAAAGGCTTCTTAAAAAGCACATTGGGACCTATAATTTTTTGATTGGTAACCTTAGAGTTTAGTTTTTTAAATATATTTAATCTCGTATTCAGACAAATTTTTCCAATGCAATCATACTTGGACTGTAGAAGAAGTTACAGCAACTTGGCCAAGTAATCTTGTGTACTTAAGCTGTGTATTTGAATATATATGTATCCACTCTTGAACTTCTGAATTCAGTGTAAGGCAGACACTGTAATAGTTCAGGTAATGACAGGTACAGAGACGTTATAAAACTGATGAGAATTTTGGACTGCTTCTTGGGACAAGTGGAAAGTTGGAAGGGGTTTTCTAAATGAAGTGTGGGAGATGTTCATATATCATGATATATTCATAGGTCATGCATACAAATGATCTACATCAAATACCAATCAAAGTTAAAAGGAAATAAAGAGAAATATCAGGATGAAGCACAAGGAAGACTTACTGAAGGAAGTAAATTAGAAGCAGGAATTATACATATAAAAAATCATTGTCAGTCCAGGCATCATGTTAGAAACAAAAGGAAACTTCTTGTTTTACACAGTACATGCTTCAATTATAGAAACTCATTTTCCCAAAATCTTCTGGCATCCAAAACAACAAGTAAGTTCAATGAATCATAGAATATGCTGAGTTGGAAGGGACCCACAAGGATCACTGAGTCCAGCTGGCCCTGCACAGAACAGCCCCAAGAATCACACCATGTGCCCAAGAGCATTGTCTAAACAGCCCCTGAACTCTGTCAGGCTTGGTGTTGTGACCACTTCCCTGGGGAACCTGTCCCAGTGCCCAACCACCCTCTGGGTGAAGAACCTTTTCCTAATACTCAACCTCTCCTGACACAACTTCAGGCCGTTCCCTCGGGCCTGTCACTGGTCACCAGAGAGAAGAGATCAGTGTCTTCCTCTCCTCTTCTCCTTGTGAGGAAGTTTTAGACTGTAATGAGCTTTCTCCTCTTTTCTAGACTGAACAGAGCAAGTGACCTCAGCCACTCCTCATGTGGCTTCCCCTCAAGGCCCTTCACCATCTTTGTAGCCCTCCTGTCTTTTTTATATTGTGGCACGCAAAACTACACACAGTGTTCAAGGTGAGGCCACCCCACCCCAGAGCAGGGCAGGACAATCCCCTCCCTTGCCTGGCTGGCGATGCTGTGCCTGATGTCCCCCCAGGACAGGATTGTCCCTCCTGGCTGCCAGGGCACTGCTGGCTCATGTTCAACTTGCCATCAATCAGGATGTCCGGGTCCCTTTCCATGGGTGCTGTGGTCATCCTCTTGCCCTTCTTGAAAATCTGGATAACATTTGCCGAATTCCAGTCAACTGAAACCTCTCCAGATTCCTAAGACTGCTCAAAAATCATTGAGAGAGGCCTCACAATGACATGTGCCAGCTCTTTAAGTATTTGTGAAAGAATCCCATCAGGCCCCATAGACTTCTAGAGATCCAGGAGCAGCAAATCCCACACAAGTTCAGGATTGGCTGGGAGTTTTATTGTTCTCATAGCCATGGTTCTCGAGCTCAGGGCATTGGGACCCCAGCTCAACACCTCTGCCTTGTCTCTGTCCCTGTTTGTGAGGAACACATCCTGTAATAGGCTGATGTTATTTGTGCATTGCTTTTTGCCATTAATATATTTTAAAAGACTTTTTTTAAAGAAATTGTCAAGTTTATGGAGGTCAGCTAGGTCGTGGATGGTCCAGATGTAGTCCTGTTTCTCTCAGATTCTCAGGTGTTCTCTCAGATGCTTATTTCTGGAAGCTGCCATTAGAGTAAATAATATTAACATTTTTTATCCCCCTGCCTGCTCATGCTTTCTGTCTGAAGTGAGGTATAGACTGCATGATTTTAGGCCTAACCCAGTAATGTATCACTCATTTGTTGAAGTCTTGTAAAAGTAATAAGTATGACTTGAATAGAAATTCTCTGAGAATATTAAGTTGTGCTTCTCTGTTGTCCCTCACAGCCCCCAAATGATTACATTTTCCTTCTATAAGCTATCCTTTTTTTCCCCCCAAGAGTAATTAGCTTCTTTGCAAATAAAGAAATATAGACCAAGCCAGATTGGAGATGCAAATGTTTAAAAGTTTTGCTACAACATATCAGACCTGCCTAAGCCTCAGGGAATAGAAAGAAAACAGTATGTTCTGTTTCCTGTATAGCTGTAAGTCTCTTAGGGCATCTGAAACAGTGAACTGTTTCCATCTCTATTAGCTTCTGGCACCTTTCTTCTGTTTTTTCTTCTGTTATGATTAGGGGTGCTGCTTCAGGTTAAGGTAAGCAAATGCATCACTGTAGGTTGAAGAATCTTCCTTGAATTTACACAGTAAAAATGCAAGTGTATACTTAAAAGATATCAAAAGAATGAACGAATTAAAAAAAACCTTTCAAGTTTTGTGTAAAGTATATTCTTTTGAAATCTTGACTATATTACTTGCTAACAACTACAGTGGCTAATAAATTGCTAGCAGCTAAAGAGGCAAAGAATATTGCAAAAGGGACTCTCTTTTTTTAAATGATATCCTTTTAAATCTGGAGCTCTTTTAAAATGTGGATGAGAAAACTATTGATTTAGATACAGATAACCAGCTGTTTTGGTGTTGGTGATCGTGAGTACTGCAGTGCTTGCAGTGGTGGAAACTGAACTAAAATCTTTAAAGACAGTGGAATATGCTCAATGTTAATGTAATAGTTTGCTAATGGACTAGAAAGCTCTAATCAGTATTAAAAATCACTTGAGACTTACAGTTTTGGTTTTTTTTTTTTGAATCTTGCTTGGGATTACATAAACACATTCTGAAATACTAATAATTTATGGGCCTTGTTCCACACTAACAAAAATTAATGTACTAAGAAATACTTATTTCTCTAAAGCTCTTTTAAGATGATAATAATATGGTTATGTAGAAATTCTCTTAATGGCTTGCATGTGTGGCAAGTCATGTTTCAATTAAAATAGTGTGAAGCACATGCCAGTACTGTTTTACATCTCAGTTGTTATAGTGCCAGGGTGATTTGTGATGTCTAGCCTGACAGTAATAAGGTTCAGCCTCACTGAAACATCCTTTAGTGTTGAGCGTTTCTGGACTGTGACAGTTGTCACAGTAGTGTGAAGACATTCATCACAACCTAACAAAGGTACAGGGCAAAACTGTGGTTGTTCTGCCTCTACGAGCCATGGATATATATATGTCTCTGTCTGTCTGTCTGTCTATCTATCTATCATCTATCTATCTATCTATCTATCTATATCTTGTGAAACACTGGTTAAACTGGTTCAGTTAGAAACATCTTGATTCACCCCCAAAACAGGGCTTTCATGTCAGGTTCGTCGTGTGAAAGGAAGAACTTGTAAGAGGTATAGTATGTGATTAAACTTGGCTGTGTAGATGTGAGCAAGATAAGTAATTTCTAGCTGAGAGAAACTGGTTTATTCAGCTGCTTGAAAATTCCTTCATACTTGATGGAAACCTGCTTGGCTGCCTTGTGCAGCTACAGGAATGCTGCAGTATGTGTTCAGTAGTTTTGTGGGAAACATATCCAAATGATGACTGAAAGCTGTGGGATGTGTATTTGAAGTGAGAATAATGGGAAATACTTGAAATAAAAAAACCCTACAATTTTTGATCAAAGCAAATTTAAAGGTAATATTATCAGGGTGTCTAATTAAGTGATTTCTCAAAAGTTTGGTATACACATATGTAACTTAAACCTCAATGTCTAGGGTTACAAACTTTGGGAAATCCAAAACAGTTTTACTAATATATAACTGAAAGCCTTGACTTGTGTTTTGGAGAAGAGCTTTTCTTAGCTTGATGATGCAAAAATTACGCTGACAATTTTTTCCAAACTGCCCTTCTCTTCTGGTAATAACCTGGATTTCTTGCTTTAATGCCACATAGTAGCTGTATTTTTTGTGCTGTGTGAGTTTTCCTGTATTTGCCTGTGTGATCTGCAACTGCTTCAGAGCAGTGAGAGTATTGAGTCAAATCTACCAGCAGCCTACAGATATCTAGGATAGTTTACAGCATATTACCCATGAATGCAAAGCTGAATTGTAATGTGAATGTCAACTTCAGAGCACTCTGAATCACGTTTTAGGATTTCTCACTGTATGAGTAGATATCCATGACTATAAGAATTGATTCAATGTACACTTCTGTATTTGTGGATTCCCTTTGATTAGAACAAGGTGAACATAAAAATGTAGTATTGGTCCAGTTTGTAGACTTTTCTCTGGCATGTCAATCTGCTCTGAGAATATGAAGAGGAATGTTGTCTATCATTATCTTCAGTTTCTTAAAATGGGACGTAATGCAATGTTTGAAATCAAGCAGTTGCTACTCCAGTTAGTATAAAGTCATTGTGGTGTTTCCCACCTTTGTTACACCCATCACAGAGATAAAGAAGTAGAACAGTTTAGTTCATGAAGGAGTTTTAACATTCTAGTTAGTTATTAGCATATTAATGGATCAGCCAGGATAAATAAGATAGTACTGTTGCATTTTATTCATTTCAATCAATAAATACCTGCTCCTATATCTATTTTCTGATACTTCTCACCAGCACTAAAAATTACAGCTGGGGTGTTTGTGTGGAAAAAAATCTGTTCAAATAACTGAATACCCTTTTTTCCTCACTTATCTGTGTGGTATGATGGAATATATAATTTTCATCTCCAGGTTAGTATTTGCATTATTTTGCAGCATACTGTGGTGGTTCAGTGTCAGGCAAACTGCAGGAGATAATGATGCTGGCAGAATATTTTATATCATAAGCTATATTTTTTCTGTACGTTTGATTAGTCAAATCTAAGTCACTGTAGCGTAGCTTCAAGGACACTTGGTGTTTATAGCTCAGTGAGATATAATCTTTACATGATTTGGAATTTAAGCACTGTAAATAAATTCGTTTTGTATAACTGCACAAAAGTATGATGCCTAATTTTGCAGATAATATCCTGAGCTTGTTGGTGATTTTGAGTGGTTTTAAACATCTGAAATAAATCTGATTTTTTAACAGTTAAAGCTTATAGTTCCTTACTGGATAGCAAGCTTCATATTTAGCTAGAAATAAAAAGGGAATATGTTGATGAATATCTTTATTTCTACATCTCATTTCTCTTGTTGTCTTTTTCCATGTATTATTCATCTTCTGAGAAGAGCCATCAATGCCTAAAGGTGCCTTTTTCAATAATGCTGTTTCTTCTAGTAAATTTATAATTGGATGTGTTCTGTGCCCTGTGAGACTAATGATGTATTGCTTTGAGAAAACCCCAAGTACCCTGTGGTTACATTAGGCCTTGAAAGAAGATGATAGCAGGATTGTTGTAGCAACCCATGCCACTGTGCAACTTCCTTTACAAACAGAATTCTAGTTGCAGAAACTCAGAGGCCGTTCATAGGATGGCTGAAAGGAGCCTCCACTAGGGCCAGTGACCTAATGTGTTGCAGACACAATGTATTCTCTGTCTTAAACTTATTGCAACATTATTTTCTGGCACAAAACATACTTATATTCGCACAAGAACTTAAACATGGGAAGTGTTGTACAAATGATGAAACAAATCAACAGAGCTTTTCAGATCAAGTAAGCAAAGTTATTCTGTCATTGTAAATGTCCAGAAGAATGATATAATATGCTATATATGGCTTTTTGTATAGCTGTTTAATATATATTGCTTTAATTTTTTTTTTTTTTACTTTAGCTTTGGAGAAAACATGCCATTATTTCAGATGGAATACTAAATGGAATCATCAGTTGAAATGCAGAACTTGATTTTTAAATATATGTTTCTAAAGGATGACTCTGTACAGGTGTATATTTTGTCAGTTAAATAACACCACTTCAATACCTGCTTGCCTTTCCAGGGACAGAATTTTATGAAGCATCCTGCGGGACAACTGATTTAGGCAGGGGTACAATAAAGTAAATGGATTCTAGATGACCCTAATTTGAGATGCAGAACTGTCAAATCTAGAGACTGTTAGCAGAAATTAGTTCAATTTATTTTACATTTGTAGAAGATCTTTGAAAGGAACCTTCTAATTGCAACCTTTTAACTTAAACCAATCATGTCTGTACAATAGTATCTTAATTACTACATTTGAATGAAAATAAAGTAAAGTCAACTATAATAATTGAGGGGGTTTGGTCAGATGGAACATGGGAATGAGTTTTTCATTTCCCACTCTTTTCTCATAGACTTATTCCTCACTCCTAAATTTTTTTAAAGCTAGTATTACAATACAAATTTTTTATCAGCTTACATGTAACACTGGAATATACCCAAAGAAAACACACAGAACAGCTACTTTTCAATGCAAAGTTCTTATGCTAATGTTGATGACAGCACATTTGGCTGCAGTAATTTATATGGCAGTTGAATCACTGGACTGAAAAGCGTACCAAAGTATAATCCAGAAAAACATAAATGCCCCAAAACAAAGTGAAGAAACGGTAATTTTACTAATTTTAAGAAAAGATTTGGAAAAAGTTGCATAGAAGCTAAGAAGAAAGAATAGCAAGTCAATCTCTCAGCTTGAAAGGATTAACTAAATTTTTTTTACATGTTATCTACATCTCTTTTAAAGAACTAGTGCTTGGAAATAAGTCTCAATCTACATGCAATCAGAGATTAATAATAAGCTATGAAAAAAGAGGGTTGGGGTGCTCACAGGGAGGCTTCATAATAAGAGAAGGAGATAGAAAAGTAAAAGATTAGAGATATAAAGGAAAGATGACAAATTAATATCAGTAGAATATTTTATGTAGTTACTATTGTAAAACATTGCAGCTTATCTTTATGACTATGTACGTATCAGTATTAAGGAAGTAAACACAGGTACTTTCCGTTAGCTGTTCTCTACTTGGATGCTAAGGGAATTGACAGTCAGAATTCAGTCCTCTGATGTTGTAGAGGCAGTTTCATAATCCTGTAACTCTCCT
>WEIT01008385.1:1620-12066 GCA_013389985.1 Dryoscopus gambensis | reverse complement strand
CAGGAACCCCCAACTGCCTTCCCGCCCCCCCTCATCCCCCTCCCGGACCAAGGGCCTCCGGCCGCCCTCCCTCACGGGGCCGGCAACCGCCATCTCCCGCCGGGTCCCGCCCCGGTCAGAGCTGGAGGAGCCCCTTCCTAGCCACCCCTGGCCGCCTGCCCGCCCGCCTGCCTGCCTGCCTGGGGCTGCGCACCTCCCCTTCCAGCCGAGCTCCAGCAGCGCTCCCTGCTNCTGGGGAGGGAAGCGGGGCTGCCCGCGGCCGATTTGGCATCAGGGCCGGCAGGGAGCGCTCGCTGGAGCAGGGGTCACTGGCAGGGCCATGGGGGCAGCGCGATGAAGGCGGCCGGGTCGGAGATGGGCCTGTGATGGGTCCTTGTCCGCGGGGCCTCAGCTGAGGCTGCCGCTTCCCTGGGATTTACCCCTCGCGGGCAGTGTGGCCGAACAGGTATAGCAGTCCTGCAAGCGGGAAGGGGAGGCTCTGCCGTGTTCCCGTGCCTTTCCTTCTTCGCTGGCGGCCAGCTTTGCGACAAATCGTGATTGTGCCACGAGTCTGTACCCAAGTGTCGTGATAAGCTTTGTGTAAAGGCACGTCTCTTAAGAAATGCTGAACTACAGGCTATTCTTGGGATGCTGCCTGGATCTGTGATCTACTTGGCTTTTTTCGTTTATAAATGCATGGTATTTTTGTCGTAAAAGGCATACGTTCTTTCAGTTTTCTCACACGTCTAGTTGTTTGTTTGGCAGTGTGATTCACTGTCTTATTCTTTTTTCTTTACTCTGAAATATGTAGGATTATAATCCAGATACCTTTCTTAGTGCTTCTCAGAGGAATACTTTGTCTGGGCCCTTAGGGTCAGTGAGAAGATGTACATCAAGTCGATTGTTCTTGAAGGTTTCAAATCGTATGCTCAGAGGACGGAAATTAAAGACTTTGACCCGTTATTCAATGCCATTACTGGCTTGAATGGTAGTGGCAAATCCAATGTCTTGGACTCCATCTGTTTCGTGCTGGGAATCAACAATCTGTCACAGGTAAAGAGACGGGACATTTAAGAAAGGTCTTGTGTCAGCAGCGTTTCGTGTTGCTCTAGTGATTAACCTCCCACAGGAGTCCTGAAGTGGTGCTTCTTTGAAACAAATAGTTTTATTATTTGGATTTTTTGTTACATAAATCTGGGTCTCTGTCATTGTTGTTCATGCTTACATTAAGGTTGAGTTACAACTTCATCCATGTACCATAGTTTCAGAAAGTACATGGCTTAAAAACAGTAGACTAAAAATAACCACTTACAAGGTAACAACTTCAAGCAAAAGGTCTTTTGCATCTAAAGGCACTAATTTACTTATTTGTAATAAATGCTTTCAGTTCTTGATTGCGTCTTAAAATCTGGCTAGCTGGCTCATCAGAAGAAATTTTAGAAGTGGTTTGCATGCAATGCCTGCTATTTAAGAGATAATATATTTACCTTATTCTCATAAAAAACTATGTGCTCTGACACCAATTTTCATCTCTGTCTGAAGGTGATTTTTTAGTTTCCTTTCTTTCCCATCTCTACCTCCCCCCAGTTGTAGACAAAGCCAGCAGGCCTCCAAGGAACGAACACTTTCTCAATCATTTCCCTGTGAACTGCATTGTGAAAAATAAGTGCTTGTTAAATAAATTTACTGGCGGCTGGCTTTTTTTTAAAAACGTATGCGGTGTTTGTCAGGAGCCTCATGCAGAAACAATTAGCTGGATAACTAAAACTAGACTGGTACACATTGGTTGTGGTTTTACCATGATAGCGCCTTGCAGCTCCCATGTGTCAGTTCACATGAACTCTTAAATATGCAGCTAGACCTTCATTTTTTTCATTCATTTCTCCAAAACCTACAGTAGTACAATGAAAATGTGGACTTAATTACTTTCAAAGAAGTATATATCTGTTCCCTGGACTTAGGTGCGAGCTTCCAACTTGCAAGATCTAGTTTATAAGAATGGGCAAGCTGGAATTACAAAGGCAACTGTGTCTATTAACTTTGATAATTCAGACAAGAGTCGAAGTCCACTGGGATTTGAAGCTAATGATGAAATCACTGTGACTAGGCAGGTGAGTCCTTACTATCTGTGTTTTTTTGATAAACTATATAAATTTTTACTATTCTCAACAGAGTAGTCAAGGAAAAAAATGGGTAATTTTTAAAGTCCCTGAATTTCTGCAGTAGAGGCAAGGCTTCTACATTGCCTCTACAGTATAGTTACTAACAGACTGTATGAGTAGATCCAGTGTTCTAGCTAGAAGTGTACATAAAGCAAGTTATAATTTTCTATCTTGTGGCTTTTTCTGCTTTCATATCTTAATATCTGAACTGTGTGTTGAATTTGGTCTCCAAGAACAAAAGAACCTTTATTTTTCTGATGAAGATGTTGGGGTTTTGATTTTTGATTTTTTTTTTTTAATTGGTTGATTTCTCAAAGTAGAGTTTTTGGACAGGTTGTCAGTATTGTCCTCAATGACTAATTCTTCTTGTATTTTAGTTAACTTTTAAATGTCAAGCAAGTTCTGTTTTGATGCTCTGCATAGTATGCACATACATGTGTATGCAAAGATAAAAAATGTGTGATTTGCTCAGATTTTTTATTCTTTATTACAGTTTATATTAAAACACCAAGCAGTTTTTTTGTCTTTGCTCTCTAGGTTGTCATTGGAGGTAGAAGTAAGTATCTTATCAATGGTGTTAATGCTGCCAACAGTCGTGTGCAGGATCTCTTCTGTTCCGTTGGACTCAATGTCAATAATCCTTACTTCCTTATTATGCAGGTATTGTGTGCATCTTTATAAAATCCAGAAAGAATAGCACTTGCACTAAATGTAAGGCAGGGAAGATAGTGGAAGGACACTTAATTTCCTAATTAGAGTGACATCAAATAAAAATGAAGTGTCTGTTAAGTAGTTAAGATTTCCAGTGCAGCATAGTTTGGCCCTAAAACACATCTTGTAGCACAAGACCTCATGTGGCTCTCATGTTAGCAAACTTTTCTAAAACATGTGCCCATTTTATTTTCTATTTTTTTTCTTCTTAGGAGATAGGTATTGCTTTTATTATTATGCTAAAATGACAGATTTTATTTCCTATTCTTTGTGTTCTGTGTTAGACAGTATTTTGAATGAAGTTGAGATATGTACCTTCTTAATTCATAATTATCCAAAGAAGGCTGATGAATTGAGAAGACTCTCTTAGGGACTGGGCAAATCCCTGAAATATTTTCAAGGAATAATAAAACAGAGCAGGATTTATCGTTTCAAATGTAACTGTCCCGAGTGGATGACAAATATGGGGACAGTTTTGTACATATTCTGTTTCTCCCTATTATATATGAGCTACTAAAAAAGCTGGTTTATGATTAGGAGCTTATTTAACATCGGCAACCCAGTAAGACTCTATAAGAAATATTTGCATATACTCCCTTAAGGTGTAATCAAGACTGTGGAGATTGAGCCTAGGATAGGATGTAAGGGCCATTTCAAGCATGCTACCTGAAAGAGTGACGTATTTGAACTTTGAAGAGCAAAACAATTGAGTAAACTAGATTATTCTTGTAGCAAAAAAAATTTAAAAGTGCTTGAGCTTATAATATAATGTATAAAAGTGAGTGGGGGTTTAGTGTTTTGGTTTTTCTTTTTACTACTGCATGGTACACAACCACTGTTCTTGTTTTATCTTTCTGTCACCAGGGACAAATTACCAAAGTTCTAAATATGAAGCCACCAGAGGTAAGAAGGTTGTGGGAATTTTTTGTCTGAAGTTTTACTGAACTGATTTGAATTATATGTTGGGAGAGGGACAACAAAAATAAAGGTGTTGGAGGGAGATGAGATGTTCAACCGAGTTGAACCAATCTAGCGTAAGAAGAAACATCAACATTTTTTGCATTGCTTTATTTTAGATTTTAGCTATGATTGAAGAAGCAGCTGGTACTAGGATGTATGAATGCAAGAAAATAGCTGTCCAGAAAACCATCGAGAAGAAGGAATCCAAACTGGAAAACATTCAAATGGTACTACATGTTGGAAAGTATACTTTCATTCATATTTGTTAAATGTAACTGAGCAACTAGTTTAATGTAAATTTTGACTTGTAGAATATTTCTTTTCTGCACCTGGAACTAGACATGCATAGACACGTTTAAAGTTTAGAATTCAGTAAAATCAGAATATAAATGTTCTGCTATGTATTTCAGGTCTTAAATGAGGAAATCAGTCCAACTTTACAGAAACTAAAACAGGTATGGAAAAATTAGAAGGGTGGTAGGGTAGGCCCTTCAAATACTTTTAAAGACACTTAGAAGATTTCTATAGTAGTCTTATGTAACACTGTTTTTCCATCAAATTTTAGAACTTTTTTTTTTCATTTTATTTTTGCCTGTTCAGGAACGAGCATCCTATCTAGAATACCAAAAATTACTACGAGAAATAGAACAAGTAAGCCGCTTTTGTGTAGCTTATCAGTTCACTGTGGCTGAAGAAACAAAGGTATCCTCCATTGGCATGGTAAAGGAAATGCAGACTAATGTACAGAAGTTTCAGGAATCAATGGCTGAAATTGAACAGAAGGTAAAACAACTTAATGATGACATAGCGGAAATGGAAAAGGAAAAGGATAAGGTAAGTGAAAACAGAATTGTGCTCGTCTGAGTACCTGAATACAAAGAATTTTAAGACACGGGAATTATTTTTACAGATAGTATCCCCTTGAGTTTTTATCTTCTGCTGGGTTGCTTAGGTTATGCATTGTTCATTGTTGGTTTTGGCTATTGTCTAGAAGACATCCATTTAAAGGGGTTTTTTTTTGTCTGAAATGCAAATGAAAAACAACTGAAGCATAAAAAGTTTGCCGTCATGTTTCCACCCTGTGCATTCAATGGTGAGTTTTGCCAGAGATTTTTTCTCCCTTTTTGTCAATATCTCAAAAAAAGAGAAAAGTAAGCAAGTTTCTGTTTGACAATAAACAGTATTGACTTCAATTTTGGGGGCAGTAAATTTAATTAGATACAGGATGGCCCACGGAGTCTTTGGATGTCTAAATCCACCTTCTGTACAGGGGCAGTTTCCCATCTTAGGGAATGATGTGGGTCTTCAGTAGTAGCTTCATGTTAGGTTGTATTTCAGAGGGAAGAGAAGTTCTAACCTGTTTGTATTGGAGACTACTGCCTGCTTGGTCAGATTTCCTTCCACATAAAGCTGTGAACGTAAGATGAAATATTACAAATACTGTATTGGTTTCAGAGGCTAAATTAAATTTCCTTTATTACTGATTGTAGAAAGTTGGTGGTAGACTTCGTGCACTGGAAGCCGCTCTTTCAGAAAATCAAAGAGTTAATACAAAAGCACGAAGTGCTCTTGATCTCAAGAAGCAAAACTTAGAAAGTGAAGAGGTTAAGTACAAGGAATTGGTAACACGAATGCAGAAGGTAAGATATTTGTATATAATTTTCTTTACATAAATTAATTCAGATTGTGGAAACAGCTGTTTTTTCTTTCCTGTTATGGTATGAAGAATCCTATGATTGGCAAGAATTACAACAGGAAAGCAGAGACAAATGTTAAGGGCATTGTTTAATTTGTACAGCATAGGTAGGAGGTTTCCATTAGAAACACACATGATGTAAATACAAATAAAGTGCAACTCTTTATGGTTCCAAATTTTCTATTAAGCTCAGCAGAGATCCCTATAGATTCCAAGTATTATGCTTTCTGGACATATGTTACCCTTAAAATTAAATGAGAAATCTCTGCCTTGCATATTTTTGACAGTTGATGTTTTTTATGCAAGAGGATCGCTTTTCAGATATTGGGAAAAGAGAAATAATTCTCCTAGTTCTTGGGCAGTTGTTACCCCTTCCTGTATTTCATCTGTCTGTAGATAGTCAGTACACTCATGGGGCAAGTAACACATTTGAAAACATGCAAAGACATATTGCAAGATCACAAAATCTGACAAAGGACCACAGAAATGTAGTTGATGAAACTACTTGTTGCTCCTCATCTAAACAATAAGAATTTCAAGGTAATGGACTCAGGTTCTCTCTTAGTTTTTTTTATTTTTGTTCTTTGTTTTGCTGAAGGATTCTACAGCATTAGTCTCAAAGGAGAAAGAAGTAAAGAACCTAGAGAAAGAACTAAATGTTTCACAGGAAGAATGTGAAAAAGATGCACGTGCATTAGCTGCAGCACAACAGCATTTTAATGCTGTGTCTGCTGGCCTGTCCAGCAATAAGGATGGTGAAGAAGCTACTCTTTCAGGACAGATGATGATCTGCAAAGATGAAATTGGCAAAGCAATAACAGAGGCTAAACAGGTGAGGAAAAAAGCTCTTCCTGTCTCAGACCTGCCTTCAAGCTTTTGAAAATTGTCTGAAAACCAGTTGACAGACACATGCTTGAAAGATCAATGAAAAGAGGTGCAGAATATCTATGCAAGTTATTTTACATTTTGGCATATACATTAAGCTAACTTTTTGGTAAAATATAAACAAAATATCCTTGCACAGGAAAATGCTGTAGCATTGCTGTGAGGGAGTATTAGAAACTGTCATTTGAGATACAAAGTAGGACTCACTGTACTCAAATGATCAGTAGTACTGAATAGGAAAAATTAGGACTGTTGTCCAGGATACATGATCAAACTAAGAGATTTTTACAGTAAAACTTAATGGAATCAAAATAATGATGCCTGAGATTGTGAAATGGAGAGTTAGAAGAAACTATTTTCTCCTTAGTTAAATTGCGTGGTCATCACATGACTGAAAGAGATGACGCTTGTTTTGTCTTGAGATAGAAAACCTCTGCTGGGGTAGTTCTGATCGTGGAGTTTAAATTTCCAAAGTTCATTTTCCCGGTCTCACTTAAGGAGAAATTCTTCTCCGTAAAGTAAAAAAGGACAGCTGTATCCCACCTTGTTTTACTTTGTTTCTTCTCAGACTCTGTTCATGTTCTAATATGTTACCATAGTTAAATACAAGATCTATGTTTTTGTTTCCAAATAACCTGTGCCATTATTTTCAAAAGCCAAGGCTGCTTTTTGTTGTATCTGCAGTTAGTGGAAAATTTTATGAATAACATGGGCAGCTTGATAGTGCAAGTGTTCTAAATTTGCACCTGCAAGATTGTCTTTGAAGCTCTGGTTCCGTATTTGCTTACTCCTTATAGGCTCAAATGAAGTTGAATTATGCAAAAAAAGAATTAAAGGCAAAAGAAGCTGAAGTTAAAAAGGTGGACGAAGGCTACAAGAAAGACCGAAAAGCATTTGAAGCTGTTGAAAAAATGAAAATAACCCTAGAGAACCAAATAAAGGAGCTGAACTATTCAGGTCTGTACAGGCTTCTGATGCGTAATGTTGGGGCAATATACAAAGGAGTATAGCAGTGTGATGAGTTTACTGCCGTGGGCAAAATAGACTTGACTTGCGGAAACCATTTAACCTAATTTCCCAAGCTCTGTTTTGTTCCTGATTTTTGGTACCTTCTCTCTGTCAGTGCTGCTGGGGGACAGGGAGTGGGGGTTGCAGTCAGTTCCTCACATGTTGTCTCTGCTACTCCTTCCTCCTAAGGGGCAGGACTTGCACACTTCCCCTGTTCCACCATGGGATTCCTCTTAAGGGGGGCAGTCCTTCATGAACTTCTCCAGTGTGAATCCTTCTCATGGCCTGCAGTTCTTCACAAACTGCTCCAGCATGGGTCCGTGGGGCTGGGCTGCAGTCCTCAGGAACAGGCTACTCTAGTGTGGGTCCCCTGCAGGGTCACACAACCTGCCAGCAAACCTGCTTCTGTGTGGGCTCCTCTGTCCGTGGGTTAAAGGTTCTGACAGGACCCTGCTCCAACGTGGGCTTCTACAGGCTGCAGTTGGATATCTACTACACTGTGGACCTCCGTGGGTTGCAGGGCACAGCTACCTCACCATGGTCTGCACCACGGACTGCAGGGGAATCTCAGCTCCTGTGGCTGGAGCGCCTCCTCCCTGTCCTTCTTCACTGGCCTTGGTGTCTGCAGGGCTGTTCCTCTCACATACTGTCACTCCTCTTTCCGGCCACTGCAGATAGGTTTGGCTCTTTTTCACCTTCTGTAATATGTAATCCCAGAGGCTTCGCCTCCATCAGTGATGGTCTTGGCCTTGACCAGTGGCAGATCTATCTTGGAGCCGGCTGGAGGATGCAGAAGCAAAGGAAAACAAAAAAAATTATGCTCTGCTTCCCATCAGGAATTAGGAGGCAATGTTCAGCCCCTTCCTGTGAAGTAGGACCTCAGTATGCCTAAAGCCTGTTTTGGAAGGCAAAGGCCTTAATAATGGACATTCCCTCCCCTTGCCCTTTCCCTTAGCTTTTACTGATGAGTGCATCTTCATAATAGTATGGAATATCCCTTGGACCCCATATCCTGGCTATATCCCCTCCCACCCTATTGCCCACCCACAGCCTACTGGCTTTTGGAAAAGGGGCAGGAGGAATAGCCTTGATGCTGTGCCAGCATGCTTGGCAGTAGCCAAAACTGTGTTACGTCTATGCCTTTCTGGTAGAAACACAAAAAACAGCACTATGAGGGCTGCTCTTTGTGTCATGTTAACTCCATCTCACCCAGACCCAGTGCAGGAGGGATATGAAAAATCAAGTCTGCTGCTTTCGTGCATAAAGAAATTTCTCTGATCTAAGCTCCACAAACTTTTAAACTTCCACAGAAAGCAGCTTAAAATAATTTGATTTTATAAACCTTAGGCCTAATATTTTGAAGTTTGATGGCACAATTAAATTCCAGGTAAGATTTAGATGGAAAAAGGGACCAACATCCCTATTGCTTACTGGTTTTCTGTACCTAAAACACTTCTTAGAGTTTGTTTCTCATGCCAGTTAACTTTTGTTTCAGACACTACACAAAACTGTTGATATTCCAGATTAACCTTTAGAAAACAACATTATACTTTAAACATTTTCTTTGCATGTTTGGTGTTACGACAGTATTAATTTTTTTAGTCTGAAAATTTACAAAGAATTTTGGAAAGTCTTCTAAGTAAGTATTCTCTACATATAGGTAGGTAAACAGTGTAGGTTACCAATTTTTAAACTAATGGATTTCTCTGCTCTGGATATCTGTCTACAACTTGTGTTTGACTCCAAAGAAGAGAAAGGGGAAGCCCTCCTAGCAAAAAAGAAGGCATTGATTTCTGATATCAGCCGACTGAGAGAACTGAGTGAAAGTTTAATGGCAAAGTTTCCTCATCTACAGTTTACATACAAGTAAGATCTCAGCATGATCCTGAAAGATGTTTGAAAGGGCTTTTGAGGGCCTTTTACCACATAATTCCACCAATGTCGTAGCTCTTGCTTTCCTTTTAGTGCCAGTGAATAATGACTGTCTTACCTGTGCTGCAAAGTGAAGGGGAATGTGAGGGAGAAAGGCAGGAAATGTTACAGTTTTATCAAAGTGACTAGAATTTAGAAGTTTTGTCTGATGGTGTTTTCAAGTCATAACTTCAGTAGCTAAAGCCATAGAATCCAAAGGTCTAAACTGCAAAAAATATTTAATCATTGTTTCCTGGCTGTGGACACAAGCAGACTTGCTCTTTGGAGATCGACTCCAGTCAAGCATCTATACCCCCAGGTTTAACTGTTTGTGTAATAGGCTGAACATACACATAGCTGTGGTAATAACAGAACCCATTGGAAAAATCAATTGAAAATTGTGTGAATAAATCAGGAATTAGATTCTTTTAATGGCTATGTAACTGACTCTTTAGTGTCAGATCTCTTGCTGTGAAGTATTTAACCATTTTCTGTGTGGGGTTCTTTTTCTAATAACATTTAGAATTTAGAATTGCTTCTATCAGAATAATAAGCATCATGAGTTTTAAATATAATTTTTTAAAAGATGTGTGGGAGAAAAACAAACACGATTCATAGTCATAATTTATATTTATTTTAAGACATCCAGAAAAGAACTGGGATCTAAACCATGTGAAAGGCCCTGTTGCATCTCTTTTCACTATGAAAGATCTATCCAATGCCAAAGCCCTGGAAGCAGTGGCTGGAGGGAAACTCTATAACATTATTGTGGACACAGAGGTAAGTTTATTGCTTTAGTACAGAACGCTGAATCTTGAGATCTGATCGTATGATTTGGGGTTGGCAAGCACATGCCGTGTTACTGAATGCTTGAGAGAGGTTTGGACACATGTACATGTTTAAATTGGGTCAAGAAAGTCGTGCATAGTTGGTGGCAACAATGTGTTCTTCTTCCAATGCCCTATTGTCTCACTTTATAAAATCACTTGTGTACTCAGGTGTGCTTTGTAACTATTTTTCATTTGAGGTTACTGGCAAAAAGCTTTTAGAAAAGGGTGAACTAAAGCATCGATACACCATCATTCCATTAAACAAAATTTCAGCCAGATGTGTTCAAGAAAACACAGTCAAGTT
>WEIT01008383.1:0-17775 GCA_013389985.1 Dryoscopus gambensis | reverse complement strand
ATTTATCTGTCATTAACATACTCAGTCTTCAGACATGTACTCGTGCATCTGTGATATCCTGTGGCACAGAGTTCACGGCTGAGCTATACAGCACTCGAGCAGATTAACAGTGAGTGGGTGAAATTTCACATATTAACAAAGGTGTGTATAAAAGGAAGTTCTTGAAAAAGAGATGAATGTACACTGAAAGGTAAATGGCACAAAGAAAATAATGGAGAAAATTAAGTATTGCCCTTACTGTAGTGTTAATCTCTCACTTGCCTTCAGTCCTAACTGAGAGGTATTGGAAATATAGAAAGGTAACATTTGCGTCTTGTTTGATGATGATGAAGATGATGATAATGATTACTACTACTGCTACAACTCCTACTACAAATATCTGCTTGGATCAGATCAAAACCCTGGGATTAACCATACTACACATCTCAGCTGCTAAAACATATTTAGTCAGCTGGCATCTTGTAAATTTTCTTGGAGAAAAGGTAGTCATTTTGATAGGATCATTTGAGTTTAGGATTACAGTATATGGAGAAAAAAAGGAGGAAGACACTCAAGGGAAGAAAAGTGATTGAAAAATGAGAATGGGCTAATCAAAGAACAGAATGCAAATTCCTAAAAGCATAAGGATATTGATGAAACTTGAGAGTTACCACAGTGGAGCTCCTTCTTTCTAATACTTAGAAAGACTTTGACTACATCTTACTGCAACTATGTGCCTGGAGACCTGTAGCCATCCTAGCAACAAAATGCCAGCAAGTGGAAAGGTAGAATAAAAGAGGGGCTTTACTGACTTTTAATAAGTGAGTAGAAGAAGAGTCCTAGAGAGACATCTGCCACTCCTAATCCATTTACCAGCCAGGATTTTGGCTTTGAGGAGATTTCTTAGTCTGGACAGACAGAAGAAGGAAAGTGAAGAAGAATTAAAAGATGTCTGTTCATTCAATCGCTTTGTTATGAATCTGAAGGATTTAATTGAAAGAACTCATCTGGTCCTAGATTTTTCCAGTATAAGTATCTTAATTTGTTTGTGGAAAATTGTAGAGCACAGTTCACAGAGCAGTCAAATTTCCTTGCACGTGTCATTTGAGATTGTAAAGTTGTTTTCAAAACATTTATATCCCTCTGGAGTTTTCCAGCCTCAACCCACATCTTCATATAGTGTGTTATTATTGCTGCCATATCCGAGAGCCCGCAGGCAAAACCAAACACAGACTAATATGTCCAGAGCCAGTTTGCCTGCTTACAAAGGGGCATATATACATACACACAGATGCATAAACAAGAAGTAAAAATAACTCTGAAAACATCGCTACTGTCCCTAAACGGCTGTTGGCTCTTCAACAAGATCTTTTCACTATATTCCAGCATTTAATTACATTACTATGGATGACAGGAAGTCATCCTCCTTCATCCCTGTGGGGATATAGAGATTACTGAAGGGTAGGGTAAAGAGCTGAGTGTATTATAGCATTAAAACTGCTTTATGTTCCAGTAATGAACTTAGTTTTAAGAAAATAAAAATAAACAACTTTGATTATAGATAAGAAAAAGATGTGCCAATATTGAAAGATATTCAGCACTAAGAGGAGCTCACAAAATTTGGGGGAGAAAAATGAAGCAGGGGAACTATGTGATGCAGTCTCAATAAGTACTCTTTAAAAAAGCACAAGTGTTTATTCATTTAATGTCTGCAAAGCTTCTTTGGTTTGCAACCTACTACTGAATTAACTAGTTCTAGAAAGAAACCATATACTTTCACATCAAATCCTAGATGTTAAAATAATTGGGGCAGTTGCATAACAGCTGCTGCAGCACAGAGGAAAAAATTAGGGTTTTTGTACGCACAATATGGAGCACAAGGATTATTTGTATTTAATTTCTATAATATTGTGAAAGGCTTTTTGTGTATAATGTTTCTGAGTATTTCTCCCAGTCTATTAAGAATGCTCTTCTACTTCCTGTGCTTCTCCCAGTGTTTGGCCAACAGCTTTTCTCAGGCAGACGGACCTAGATAAAAGACCAGGGGAAAATTTCTTCTAATCAGCACTAAGTCGTGAGCCAAATGCGATAACTACTTGGTTAGGAGCTGTGTCTCACACTCAGCACGTCAAACTGGGAGCAGGAAGGTACCTTTTAGCCTGACCTGAAGGTTGTGATCAGTGCAGCCCTTGTGGCACACCTGGCCCAGGTTAGCCTCAGCTCAAAACACTTTTTACTCTTAGGCTGCACAGAGTACCTCTAACCCACAAGACACCTGGAAAACAAGGTTAATGACCCAGACTTGCTTCACAAAGGCCTATCATAGGCTAGTAATTTTGTCCACCAACACCATTATCCATGTTCAGCTGCTTATAACCCAGAGGTAAAGAAGTAGCTTATTTCAGGCTCCTGGAGTAACATCCCATTCCCTAGAAACCTTTTGTGAGGTACGGATTATTTGTTGAATGAAACCACTGTGCTGACCTGTAGCATGTATGTGACTATTTCCACTCACCCTCCCCTGCACAGCACATGCAGCAAAAGTGCAGAGTTTAAATCTATTAAGAAGTTTACTCCAGAAGTGTGATCATTTAATAGGATCATGAAATTGCTTCAAATACACAGTGAGATTTAGCACAAGAAAAAATGGATTTTTTTTTACTGACACACATTTTCACATGGTTTTCTGTTTATTATAAGCTTCAAAGAGGAGTTACAGACCTATTTCTGTACTATCTAATAAGCAATTTTATTCTTAATTTAAAAAATCAGATTTATCAAAGATAACAATGCATGCTGAAAGTATCAGAGCACAGAATTACTTGCATATCTAGCTGACAAGTCCTGAAAAGAGGGCAATAACCCCTGGTAATTCCTAGGTATTTAGGATTACCACGGAATAGCACTAAAAATAACTTGGCAAACGATTTAAGAATGCCTCAGAGTGTAATTATGTGCAGATAGAGGTCATTGGGTAGAATATTCTTGCTGTGGTTTGGAGTGCATAAAACAGTGAGGATCATGTTCTAAGGTACTTTTAATTCCATTCTGCATAATTGAGGTGGAAAAGTAGCAGCAGGACAGTATCTGATTTAACTTCTAGATAACTGTAACACCTCTAATAGGATTTTTCCATTGAACAACAGGACAGGCAGGAAGTATGTGAAGCAAGGGTCAAGAAAAGAAAAAAATTATGTGAGTCTGAAGAACTCAGAAGAAGCATATCTTGAACTATTTTCTTGTCTTCAGTAAATGAAGAAGGTAGAAACTTTTACCAGACTGGGAGGAAACTTCTTAGTGCTGATCCAACAGGTTTTCTCCTCATACCTGGAGTGCTTTCCTCCTGAAGCACTCAGGTGTACACCAACTGAACCTCCCTCTAGAAAGCAGCTCTGCAAAATCAAGGCTTGTCTCATTGTTAAGACACTGACTGGGGACCCTGGGAGTTTGTTTCTTTGCTGACACAGTGCCCTCACTGCCCCCACCCCAGCACACCTCCTTTTATCGTTTAGTTGAGCACGTGTTGAGAAAAATGTGCATTTAAAAAAAAAAAACAAACCTGCACTGGCATGCAAAGACTCTCCCTCGCACTACAAAATCCTTTTGTTACTTGCCAGTGAGCATGTTTTGGGGGCTTCAGCAGAGTCCTGCTCAGGTCAAGAACCCCGGACCACACACACACCCTGCCAAGGCTGCAGAGGAAAGATGAGAAATGTACTGTGAGCCCAGGCCTGAAAGTCCCTGGGTAATGCCAGTCCCTTCCTCCCTCTCCCTGATAACCACGGCACAGGAACCATAAGGAGAGAAGCTTGCTTGCAAACAATTATGAACCAAAACCAAACAAAAATATGAATGAACATGGTGTTCACAAATCAGCTGAACAAGATTTAATTATTAGAAAAAAAATTATTACTTGTCACTGTGATCAAGGTTTGAAATGAAACTACAATTATAGCATTAGCTTTCATTCCCAAAGACTAATGAATTAGGGACCTGACATTTAGAATTATATTTAAGAAATACAAAAACAATGGAATACCAAATTGCCTTTTTTGAAGTCACAGAAGCTTCACTAACATCCAGGGTTCCTCTAGAAAAGAAATAGGTTAATCTTGATTTATTATAAGGGAAAGAATTCGTTATAGTAAAAATAATGTTCTGATAAATTACATGTAAATTATATTTTGTCAGGAAGCTAAAACTGACAATCAAATAAAAATACCCTGAATAGTCATTATGGTAGCACAGATGTTCTCCTGCCCACATTTCACTTTGACTTTTTCTATTCAAGCTGCTCTAAAATAGATAATTGAATAAGCCCTAATAGCAGGCTACAGAACCTTTCTGTCCAAGTCAGGCTCACAGATCTTTTTTTTCCCCTTTATTCACAAACCTGTTGTTGCTTGGCCACACTTCCCGGATATTGAACATGGGGAACTCCATTAAAAAAAAAAAATGATTTGCAGAAATATAAGCTCTGCAGCTGTCATGGTGCCTTTTTTTTCAGCACTCTGCACTGCATACTATTAGCATATCATGGAACTTGACTAAGGAGTTCAAAATGAGGGCAAATGTGAAGTTCTCAGAAGATCAAGTAATTCAACAGCTTGGAGAGAGTAAGTGCTCCAAGAAATCACATTAAAAACTGTCAAAAGTGCTGAGTCAACAACAAACTTTGCATACGGAATCTGTTAACTGGTTTCATGGAAAATTTATGCTTGTGCCTACAAAACGTTGCTTTTTCTCCTGAGAGCTATTAAAGGATTTTGTTTTGAACAGGACTTTGCAGACCAGACCTCTGCACCCCTTCTGAAACCTCCTGAGAGTTTGGTGCTATTACTTGCTTAGGAGTCATATGATTAATTGGTCTTGTCAGTTTGCCATATTACCTGGAAAAAAAAAAAAAGGCCAAACAAACAAACAAACAAACAAACCTTCAACAAGAAAGCAGGCCCAAAGCACCAGATTGGTGCTTTGCTCAGCAAAGCAAGAACTGGGAAAATATCACAGGGAATCAACAGAAATGTTTCCAGTGGTCCAGACTGGAAGCTGCATTTTTAAAATGAAACACAAGAAAATATCACAGCCAAGGGGTACTTGCACCACTGCCATTAATAGTTACCTCTTTTTCATGAAAACTTTTCCATTCAAAACTATGCACCTGGAAAATTTCAAATGTCTTACTTGAGGCCCAGGCAGAACATGGCCTTATCCAGTTCTGCCTCTATGTACATACTGCCCTCCAATACTGCTCCAGGGTAAAGCATACCAATTTTACTTGAACTCCCAAAAAATTCTGTGACTGACAGAACAGAACTTCACCCTTCCACTCCAGCAGAGCTTTAAGCATCTAAACCTCTGAGATGTAAACCTCTGTCCTAAAAGCAACCCATGACATGGGTCACTCTGCCACGCCCCCCCCCCCCCCCCCCCCCCCCACCACCCCAAAANCACACAACCCAAGAAGAGTGTGCAGCTCAAATGGACAGTGAAGGGATGGTGAGGATGTCCCCCCAGAGCATGACCCACCCTGTTCTTGCTCTCCACATCCCAGTCAGGATTGAGCACGTCTGCTTTTACTGCAGACAGAAAAATTGACAGCTGCACTCTCATTCACGTGAGACAGCACTGCTCCTTGCTCCATGTTCAATCCAGACCAACAGATGTAAAAAGCTGAATTTTGTACACACTGAAGCCACACCACATGAGCCAAATCTCTCATCAGGAAGTCAATGCATTTGTGAGTCAACCATCCTCAGCACTGGGTCACAGCCTACAGAAGTCACCTCTGAAACCCCAGAAACCCCATGTGTAGTCACAGAATCACAGGAAGGGTCAGGCTGGAAGAGACAACAGTGGGTCCTTTGGTGCAACCCCCCTGCTCAAGCAGGGTTATCCCAGAGTACACAGCACAGGATTACATCCAAATGGTTCTTGAATATTTACACTGAGGTATTCACAGTCCTGCAGGGAGCTTTGCACAGAAACCCATTTGGGGGGTTCCGACTGGGACTGTATTTCTGAGAGCTGTGTACCATGCATGTGCAAGGATTTCTCCTTATCTGCCAGACCTTTAAATGCGAAAAATCTCCTGTCCCTGCCTCAGCCATTAGTCATTTTGTGTTTAGAAGCAGTCCCTTACAAAAATGCTCTCATATTTGTTATTTCTGCTCCTTTTTCCTTTAATTGGAGTAGCTCATTGTGGCTAAATGAAAGCATTTGAGGTCAGCTGGCTAAATGGGGTAGCATTTTAGCTGTCAGCAGTTCAATTTGGAAAAAAAAGAAAGCTATACCAATAAAAGTTTGAAAGGCTGAAATGGGTTATTCCTAGGACAGAGATTCACTCTGAGCTGTTCCAGGTATTATATATTTCAAAATCTCACTCACAGCTGTTTAATTAAATTGGCTTTTCACTTTCCTTCTCAGACATCAAAGTCCCAATATCTGCCCTTGAGCAATAAGTCCTGAGATACCAGCAGGTATCTTTACTGAGGAAAACTCAGGCTAAGTCCAAAAAAGCTTCCTTTGGACCCTCCTTGCAAGAAAAGGAGAATGACTGAGGAGTCTTCCAGAAAATAAAGAATTAATCTGGTCTGGAAGACCCAATTCTTTCAGAATTATCTAAAAAACAGATGAGCATCATGTCATGTCAGAGCCTGATGGTACAGCTCCAGCTTCCTTATCCTAAGCATCAAATATATAATTTTCCCCAACTCTGTCATTTGTAGCTTTGTGCTTTTAATAAAAGGATTCAAAAAGAGCTTCCAGAATTGTAAGGCTGTGTTAAGATTTCCAATCTAAAGGACTTCTAGGGATAGTTGAAGAATATTTTCCTGCTGTGTCTGTGAAATGTGTGTGACACAAATGGCTAATGTAAAGAAAATGGTTTCTTACACTTCCTCCTGTGACTGATGTCTTGAGATTTCCAAAGCATGGCCAAGGGGTCATTTCTAGCAGCTACTTGTGAGTGCAGAGGGCTTTGCATACAGTGGTCCTCGCTGCCTCTTGCCTGTGAACTGCTGTGCTTTTCTTTAGTAATTGCCTAAAAGAGCCCGATTTTAAGGGTTCTCCACAGCAGCGAGGCTGTCACATGCTGGCCCAAAAGTCTCTGGTCCCTGAGGCAGTAAGTGACCACTGTGCTGCTTTTCCTCTCACGTTTCATTACCAAACTACCTCCGGATACCACAGCTCTCAGAACATTTCCTGCCAGAACTAACTGCAGCCCAGGCTTTCCAGAGTACATAGGTGTGTGCTTTTCTACCACCCATTTCAGCCTGTGCGTCATTCAGGAGAGCTACTGGAGAAGAACATGTTAAAGCTATCTCAATCTCTCTTTACTCCTTATTTTACAGCCTGGAGCTGATGTGATGAGATGCCATAAAAAGCCCAGAGGAAGGCAAAGTGGAAAGAAGCATGTCTCCACTTCACAGCCTTGGCTGCCAGCACTCACTGGTGTAGACACTTCCTGAGCCAGCGCTCACACCCAGGGCCTCACATGTGCCTAGTGCCATGGGCTTGACTAACCCTTTTTGTGACCCCATTCATACCTTTGGCCTCCCAAACATCCTGTGATGACAAGTTCCGCAATTTTAGCATGCATTGAGCAGAGAGGGACTTCCTCCTCTTTGTTTTAAATCCACTGACTGGTATTTCCACTGGGTGTCTCAGGCTGAGAGATCCCAGTGAACAGTCATTCCCTGGTTATCTTCTCTGCACCGTTCATATATTTTTTAATAAACTTCCTCAATCTTTCTCAGCCCTCGAAGCTCCCTCCTATTCTGAACACAACTTACATGTACTACAGAAAAGTACTCAAAATTGTCTCAGTTCAATTAAACAAAAGCTCTTACATGCTTTTATTTCTGCTTTGTTTATGTAAATTCCCAAGTTATTCATTACCTTCAACTAAACCCAAGAAAGCTGAAAAATACAAGGCCAGAAGTGCCATGCTTACATCTTCAACTGAATTAGGATTTCCAAACCATTCATAGTGATGAATCCCTATACACACGCAGAAGGACCTTACTGGTCTCATTTGGGATCAAATGTCTCAAAGCCCTGTTGCAGCTCCAGTGCCAGAAATTAGCATTGATGTTCCCTTGCTCCATGGCAAAGATCCCAGTCTAGAAACCTGCTCATGGACTATTGCAACCAGAGACCTACACCTGAGCACTTCACCATCCAGACCTTATTCTAGTGCCTACCAACACATCCAGCACCCTGAAATGCTGGGTAACAGTGAAAAAAAGACCCCATGACATTAAAAATCTGTCTCAAAGCAATTGTCCATCAGTGGCGAATTAGAGTGGCATCACCATGGCAGTAAACAGTAACTGAACAGTGGTACTGTAAACATTTCACTGCAGTCACAGGGGCAAAGTAAAGGTGTGTTCCAACAAGCAGGATCAACATGGAATTCACCCAGTTGTAGCATAGTTATGAGAGATTCCTGTTTTTATAAGAACAGTAATAGACTTTTTAATGCTTGACGTGTATTTAAAACTGAGATTTGCACCTAGTTTCTTAGTTTCCCTTCTTCTGTTTGAAAACTGAAAAGTTGTGTCATGACCTCAATGTCATTTTATGGGAATAAGATCATCAGAAACACGGGACAGCTTTATCACTAGAGAAAAACCATGTGTGTAGTGTGTGTTTTATGCATGTATTAAGGATAGGGGAGAAAAATATATTATGAAAAATTAGGATGCTTACAAGTATCAAATAGCAAGAAGAAAATACTGTGTTCACTGAACAGGAATTAAGATCTAAGCAAAAAGTAGCAGACTATTTTAAAACTGTAACTGTGCCATTTTGAACCGAACAAATCAAGGTGATACCTAAAGTTCAGTTAAGCTAGACTGACTGTTTAAACACAGATGAGTAGTACATCTTGTGTTAATTGTTGAAGTGCAGCTCCTTCAGGCATCGTAAGATTTCCAGCCAGGAATCCCCAGCTGGTTTAAGTCCCATTTTGTACGTCTGCCAGATCATTGCTGTACTCAGCGCCACACTTCCTCCTCTCAAGGGCAAATCCTCCCTGAAAATAAGCAGCAGCAAGCCCCTGAACTCACAAGGCTGGTGGCAATGCCATGGGAAGGAGCACCTGGTTCTGCTCCACCTGGTGCTGGCAGTGCCACAAGGGTGTTGCCAGAGTCCAGGACTGGAGGTGGTGGTCCTAGCACATGACAGCACTGCTGGGAGCACCTCCAGCAAGTGTGCCTCTTGCCATGCCCATATCACCAGTTTGCAGAGCAGCCCTTCCAACATCTCCTCAGAATGAGCTGCCACACAGGAGAGGCAAGGACGCTTGTGTTAAATCAGCTTCGAGGAGAAAAGAAGACTCAGTTTCTGTATTCCAGCACACCCTAGATTATATTGAAATGGTGTGTTGATATCAGGACTGTCAGAAAAGGCGATGTGCTTGGAACCGCCCAGGTACAGCCACACTGAGTCCACAGCTGGGCGGGATGCCCTTGCTAATACACTGTCAGAGGCAGGGTGTTGCTGTGGAGCCCTGACCACCCCTCTGCTCAGCCAAGCGGGGTCCCCTGGGCAGTTCACAGACAGGTGACAAAGGCAACATCGAGTTCCAGTGCATCAGACTCATTGCAACTACCGTAGAATCATATTTTGACATGGTTGCAGGCATTTATTTTGGAAGGGATTATCCTGTGTTTCACTTCTGCTACTTAGTAACATAGCTGAGGCTATGATGATTAAGGCAAAAGAGAGAAGATCGCTATGCAGATCAGATACCCATCATTAACCTAGAGAGCGATAATAAGTGAGGTTAATAATGCTGCTGAGAGAGTGTTCAATGTGCTGAATGTAGATGAGATCTGCAGCCAAACTTCCTGAAGATTTCATGGGGGATAGGACCCTGCATCCCAGTTTCAGACTGGATACCACTGAGCACATCACTGGGACTTGTACTCTCCAGTTCTGACCCTAGTCTCCCTCTGCCCTGACGACTCTCACTCTCATGAGAGTGCAAACTCTCCTCCCCATGACAGTTGTGTAACACACACATGCACACACATACACACAGAGTGAAAGCTCTTTAAACATTTCCTGTAGCTTCCATGCACAGCAGAATAGATTAGTCCCACGGAGATAGTACTCGAGATGAAGCTAGCAGACAAAGGTAATGTAAATGCCAGAGCAATCAGGAATAAGGGAAGGTGAATATCACAGTCTGCTGTTTTATGATTGCATTGGTTGGTCTTATTAAAATTTTCTAGAAATATATGTTATTTAGGAAAATCTCTACCCCTCTTTGAGTCAAAATATTCCTCATATGACAGCAAGTTTAAACAGACATTATTTCCTATTGTTTGATTCCCAGTGAATCACTCAGTGTAATTTCCAAAAACTCACTAATAATGTGTTGTACCAAAGTAATAACTCCCTATAAATACCAAGCAAATAAGGTGCTTTACAGTTCTATCACTCCTTTCACCCAGAGAGCACCCTGCACTTTATGCACTCATGAATTTACCTCACCCTGTGAGGTCAGAGGAGAAAAAAAAAAATTTGGAAGAATTCATCTCTAACACAGAACTGTAACTTACTTGTAAAAATACAATATAAACATATTTTAAAACAGATTTCTTTTTCCACAGGGATTTTCCATTACCTTATTTCTCATCATTAATATTAGTTGCAAAATATCCCCCAAACTGATAAGTTTTAGTAGTGAAGAGTCTTAATAAAGCTGATTATAAGAGAACCTTGAGTCACCTTGATCCTTCTCCAAAGGCAGAACATACTGTATCAAGAGTAATACTTCCACAATGTGTTTCTAGTTATTCACTGCAAAGCCATTAAAATTGTTGTGTATGGCATAACATCACATGCAACAATAATTCTCCAGCAGTTTAAGTGGCAACTCTTTCCAAGGAGAAACTACTACCTTTGGGTCTGTGAACACCCCAAACATCTTAATATTCAAATGACAAGCACAAGGTTTGAACCAAAAAAAAAAAAATCTCAGATGAAAACCTGTTTGCCTTCCAGTAGATGCCGGAGGGAGATTTAAATCATTCATACCAAAGTGATCAATATTCCACATGGCACTTCACAAAGGAATTAAAGAAAATCAATTTCCTACAGACCTTCCTATTCTGAGCTTTTTTATGAGTCAATGACAGCTGAAGTGTTTGCATCATCAATGAGGTCTTTCAACATATACCTCAAACACTGCACAAGACCTCTCTTGGGATGCATAAAACAAACTAACTTGTTCTGATGTGCAGACTTCAGAGCAACAAACAGAAAGCATGGCTGCATTGCACCTCTCATACGTGCATACACATATATCGTTTTTTAAGCTAACTTGTATTATGCAGAGTAACGTATTTTGCTAGCACTCTGAGCTTAGCTGCATTCATATGGAATACCCCAGACTCCATAGAAATCAAGAAAAGCAAAGGCACAACTACGTGCTAGACATTTTAAACCTTGCAGGCAGAGCCTGAAGGAACAAAGGAACACTGTATGCATTGCAAAATATATTATGGCTGTTCTTTTCCTCTGTAGTAGCTGCATGTACCCTAAAATTGGAAGGTTTAGCTTGTGAGGTCTCCAGTCTAAAAGTGTAATTTAGCACAGTAAGCAGCGAATTTCACAGAAGAGATATGCAGAAAAAAAAATATATGGAGAGAGCCTTACTCATGCTCACTGCCTCTAAGAATAACTAACCAATAACCCTGCTAAGAGATTTCCCTTCCTGTGGTACCCTGCCTCTCAGAAAACAATGCCTGATGGGACCGCTGCCTGTGGGGCAGCCCTGACTGCTCAGCAGCCTCTCCCACAGGCTGCAGGAGTCTCCTGCTGACAGACAGCACAAGAGTCACAGAGACCTTTAAACTCTCCATTTCTTACTGGGAGGCAACTACAGTTGTACTCACACACCCCTGCAGCCTCTAGCTCTCTGTGGGTTGGTGTCTGTGACCCTCCTCCTGCTGCTGGCATGCTGCACATATTCCTTTCCTGTGGTCTGTTTTTCACCACAGTTTTTGAAGACATCTGGCTGTGTCCTGGATTAGTTTGCCAATCAAAAGTTTACTGTCACAATCTTAGAAAATACACTTTTTCGGGTTTCCCTCTTATCAAACATATTAGTCCTTAGGAAGCCCTGCATCAACTCGGGTGCTTTGTGCAATACCCAGGAAATCTCTAAGATTTAAGCCTCAAAGTTCTGACAAAAATTCCTCTTACGACTTCACCTGCAGCCAGGCCACAGCTCTGCAACAGCTACAGGGTTTGCTCTGTTGGTAACTTTTTGTCCCACTTGCCAGGTGACTCAGTGGTGCTGTGCCCCTACAGGGCACTGTAGGAGCAGAGTGAACAGGGCGGGAAGCATTATCAACTTGCGGAAAAGTTCGAACAGCGTTCGTATCATGTATCCAAAATGTTGTCCGGCACAGAGAGCCACCCCTGCTCTGCCCTGAGGCATTTCGCTCAGCCCGGGCCAGGTACCCAGCAAGGCGAACAGCAGCAGCGTTGCACCAGTAATGTCCTTTCCAGAAAGCAGACAGGTCCTACTCTCATGTCATTTAGTTCCCTTGAGTGAAGGTTTCCGTTTAGTTTATCTTGGCACAGCTGAACCCTCCTTCTGTGCCTGATTTACCACATTTTTCTACCCAAATTATGCCAGAAAAATGCCACATAGAAATGCAAAATTGGTAAAGTGAAAAGGCCCTCCAGATCCAATAGTAATCAAAGCAGAGTGTGTGGGTATCCTCTCCACCCCACCGTGTTTGGTGTTATGCAAACTGCAGGGTGTGGCTATTTTTTAAAAGAAACATACAACAAAAGAGTATTTGCAAAAATTTTACATTTTACAGAAAGAAAGCAGTCACCAGTGACAACACCAACAACTCAGGGACCACATCCAGCCACTCAACAGGAGCTTAATAACACAAATATTTTTTAGGTAAAGACAAATGTTTGGGGAAAAGCCCTTGCTGATGCTACTGCACTTCATTACAGGAGCCTGACCATCCCATTAACCGGCTAGATGATCCAGTCATTAAAATAAATGAGCTACACTTTTGCAGAGCGAGAAATTCAGGAATCCATACTACTCTAGTATCTTACAGTGCATAATAGCCTGTAAATTATGCAGACATGTATCTATAAGCCAGTCAAAAAGGGGAAAAAAGATAAATTCTAAGGAAGAAGGTTTTCTTTTCCAACAGATCCAACAGAGATCCTACACATTCCTCCAGAAGCCCTCCAAAATTACATGCATGAGACGAGTCCCTCAGACATCATAATCAGTTAGATTAAAGGTTTAAATGCTTTTTCTTCATGAAGTGAATAAATTAAAGGCACTTCTAGGGGAACACAGATATTCCTGCCCAAGAATCTCCTATCATCCTTACAGTTTGATTATCATTTGGTTGTTTTGAAAAGGAGGTGATGCAGGCTGGATGCTTCCAAGGCAGCCTATCTGATTTAAGCCATCTCAAACACTTGTAACACACAGTGGCAAAAGCAAATCTAGACAGAACACATACTAAAAACCAGGCATACATGCAGTCTGGGCAGGGAGCTTATGCAGGCTGGCCCAGCTGCAGGCACATATCTTCCCCGATCCTCTCCTCTGCAGAAAAGGACATCTGGGTCTTTGTCTGCATGTCCAATGTCACGACTGAGGTAGAGAAAAGACTAAGGGTAAGTAAAAGCTCTGTTCTTCCAGGGGATATATTTGTCTATCTGCTACACACCTGCAGGCATTACCTCAGATCAACAACTTTAGTCCCAAAGTCCCTACCAGCCAAGCCAAAGGACTAAAGTGATTATTACTAATTTGGACTGTCCAGCCTGTCCACCAAAGAGATACGTATTTGGACTAGAGCTGGTTTGAAGTATTTAATTGTGAAAATTTCACTGTGAAGGAAACCTGACTATAATCTACTATAAACAACCCATTTCAGGGAACATGACTCCACAGAGAACAGAATTATCAGACACTCTGGTGAAGGTAAGATCCTATGAAGTTATTCCCTGTGACTTCAATGTATATTCCTGCTGGTGTTTCCTAATTGGATTTACTACTAGCATGTCAGGTTCTACCTTTTTTCTTTTGTTTTTGTCAATCAGGCTCATTAGTTGAAATTCACAGTCATTCATGTGAATCAAGAGAAGTCAGGGCCTCCTGTACAGAAAGGGATTTAGGAAATGCTCTTTTACTACCTCTTCAGAACTTGGCTCTGAATTCCTAATCCTGAATAAGCTTTTTCTTTCTTTTTAACCAGACAAAGCAGAGATCCAGGAGATGAAGGCTATGTGGGTAGAGCTGAGATATGTGTGCTCTTTGGCTAATCAAAAATTCTTTGGGCAAAGTATTTGAGGCAACATGTGCATAACTAGGAAATGACAGGCATATAAATATGCATAAGTGTATATTCAGACTTAATTTCTCATATCCTGTGGCTGAGCATTACCAGCCATGGGGTGCGGGGGTGGGGAGGGGGAAGAGAGGGAATAAAAATAAAAAGAGCCATGGGTCTGTTCGCTGCCCTGCTATTCAGTATCTCCTCTGCCCTGAAGGAGAGACATTTAGTCCGCATTCTAGGAAACGCACGACCCAAATTGGAGAATATTGTATACATCTGAGAGCAACAACCCACACTGAAATGCTCTTGCATCTCTTAATAAATGGCAATTATTTGTACACCATCTTCCATAAATGAAAATAAGCCTTCATAATGAGGTATGTAATATTGTCAAGGTTTGCTGAAAAGAAGTCTTCTGGGAAGTACCAGAAATGCACATCCTATCCCTGAATTCTGGGAAATCACTTAAGTCTGATTTAGCTGACATTTGTCTAACAATATATGGAGGCAAATACCTTACTGTTGAAAGCATATTGGAAAGATCATGGCAACCTGTTTGTTCCAGCCGTGGTCAGAAACAAATTATATTCCAAAACATGTGTTCCTTCTGCTCTTGTTTATGGCTATCTGACATGCAGAACTAAACCCCCTCGCTTCCAGTTAAAACAAACTTCATTTACAGAGCAAAGCTCATTTTTACGTCTTTAGGCACAAGCAAGTTGAATGAGCATGTCTCTGTCAATCTACTCTCTGGCAGGGCTGTGATATCCTTGAGGCTATACAAGATTTTGTGCAGCAATTGCTGATCAAGCTCTTAGACACATACAGAATGCCATTTTGGTAGTGTTTGCTGAAAGATCCTAATGGCTGCCAGGAGATGAATTTCAGACGGAAAAACAATAACGTTCCTTATTAAATCACTGGATTTGCCATGCTCATTTTAGATTCAGTTGAAGGAGCAACGAAATCACTTTCTATATAATAAAAACTATTTTTGAACTGCCTTACAAGGCATTAAATTGCAAAAGAGGTCAAGGCTAAGCCATTCCACCTGAGAGTTTCCACATATTGTGAAAGAAGAGACTGGAATATTAGTTTTGCTGGAACTGGACTTTGGAGACACAAAGTCAGGTGAAAGGGTTTGGAGCGGAAATTGGGAAGAGATGGGGCTTTCTGAATGCCTAACTCCTTGGAATTACAGTCTTTGGATATACTAAGAGCTGTACCCAGTGTGTACTTTTTCTCATTTGTTAAAAAAACCCATAGTCTTCATTAACTGAAAGGATAATACCAATAAGTCAAGTTCATAATCTCAGTCAGCATATAAGTGATACATAACCCTGTAAATCCTCTCCCTTAAAGTTTGTAATTACTCAGTGTTTCAAAAAATCCTGAAGAAGCTGACTAAAGTTTCCAAAACTGCACAAAACAGAAACTTAGTACAATTAGGAATTTACAGAGAAGTGTGACAATTACACTACTATAAAAGACCAGCAATGAGCTGGCAGGACTCCAGAGACTGTTTTTCTGACTTTGTCCTGATTCTAAAAATGGGCAGGGGGCAGTGTAAAGACCGAAGAAGGAATGAAAAAGAGTCTACCAGTAACTGATTGCTTAAAATTCCTTGAGGATGAGAAGGCAAGGTAAAGCTTTAGTGAGATGGAGGAAATGTGCAATTACACATGAAATATACATAAATAAATACATAAATGTTCTGATAGGGCATGCACATAATAATAAGGAAATGTAAACCCATCTTTCAAATCAGGTCTCTGCTGATTTAGCAAAGTATCACACTTCTTTTGTGTGGCACTTGGGAACTGAGAAAAGGGATGCAACAGATGAATAAACCTCTCCTTTTGGTTGTCTGCCACTGGAGCAGACTGGACCATTGCTACAATATGGAGTTCTTAATAAAATAATAAAAAATAACTATTAGAAAGTTTTAAAGAGGATTATCTGAAGAAAGATTTAAAAATATTTGATCCAAAGAAACTGCTCATCTTTGCCATCTCTCTGCCCACTCTTCTCTCCAAGGCCAGGAGACCCATCATGCCCCATCCATTCTTCTCTTTCTCTGAACTGGTTTTGTTTTTTTCAAGGAAAAATGTAGAACATTTATAAAGCGAGGTCTCACTGTTTGTTTTCATTTGCACTCTAAGCCTTTCATGTTCTTCTCTGAAATCCCTGGCAATTCATTTGCTGTCTGTTTTTCTATTTATAAATTATTGCGTAATTATTGGGTAAGTTCTAGGAATTTTATTTGCATTTTGCACTTCAGGGCTTCGAGGATGAAGCGGGGATTATTTTGAAGTGGTTTTTTTCTGTTTGTTTTCAAGACCACAGAACACCTTGAACCTGGACTATTTGTTGTTTTTCCAGTAAATCCTTCCATGCTTTTTAGCTGAGCATTATTTTACCTAACTGAGGGGCTGGACTGCTCTATTCTTGAACTGGAACATGCTATCATATTCCCCTCAAGACTTTTTATGAATATCTCACGGTTAAGTTCGAAGCTAGTTCAGGCAAGGGCACTGAGGCCACTGTTCATTTGCTGAAGCTACAGCTGGTAAGTAGTTATATAGGATTCTTTCTTCTTTCTGTATAAGGAAATAGGTATTTCTGCTTTCAATATCTCCTAATCATGTAAACTGTAACTTGAACAGATTTGCTCTGGGCATTTGCCCACTGTACTTTTGAATACCACCAAAGAGCAGGCTGTGCACTTCCTTGTAAAAACCTGGATTATACATCCATTCCCATATGTGCATCAGTAATAATAATAAGTGGACAATTATTTATATCAGACTGAATACATTTATGAAGCTACTGATGGAGGTCATGACATTAAATGGCATGTGTTCCCCAAATAATAAACCAAACCAACAGTTCAAGCTGCAGATGACCATAAGCCTCAGGCGCATTTGAGCTGACTGCTTCTTATATGCAGGAGTTTCACTCCTCGTGCATTTTACATGTGCTAGCTATCCAGTTACCCAGGACTTTAAATGGGAACATCCATAAGCCCTGATATACAAAGGCAGTAAAATTCAGATCTATGTGGTTTCAGTAATCAGTCTATTGTAATTCCACCAGCTGTGCAAGAAAATCGTCTTCTCAACAGCAATCACCCACCACCTCAGGAAAAACTTAACACCAGCTCCCTTGAAAAAAAAAAATAATAATTTTGAGTCAGCTCTTTGCTGCCTGCGGTGGCTTTAGCTTGTTCTTTTTCTAAAACTCTCCCCTTGCCATGAAAGAACCAAAGTAAAATGAAAAGTCTCCATACGGTTATGATAGAGATTTGTGATCATTAATATTGATTATTCAAGTGCATTCAAGTGCCTTGTGTTTCACTGGTAGTCAAAATTGTGCTGCAGACATTCAGTCTGACTTGTATGGACTGAAAAAGTGGTACCTCTATGTTTTTGTGGTCAAGGGGGCAACATTC
>WEIT01008371.1:996-21327 GCA_013389985.1 Dryoscopus gambensis | reverse complement strand
TACCATGAAATAACCAGGAAATATAAGGACAGTAAATGGACAGTTTGCTTAAAGATTTTACAAAATCTGCATAAATTATATTCCCACAAGCAGTTCCTTGAGAGAGGTGTAATGACAGCTAATTTACAAAGCTTTGTCTAATTGGCATATTGAGCATAGTCATTTTAAAGTAAGCACAGTCCTTTATGTGTTTAGTTGGCCTTAGAAAACTGTTTCAGCATTGCTTTCCTATCCCATGGCACTGCTCATCAATGAGTCTGGAAGTGTGCTCTGCAGAGAGAATGAAAATTACACATGTTGAAAACAGAGTTCCCTTTTCTTCACAGTACAAGAGTGGAAATATGTCTGCACCTCTGCCTCACTCCCTGTGGAGGGCAGTTTATTTGCAAGCTGGGTCAGAATGGTCCAGCTACACAAGATCAAGCACAGCTTCGCAGAACAATTCCCTCTAGCCCGGAACTATTGTCACGGAGCAGAGCTGCAAGTGGGTGTTTGCTGTGAAAACAGACAAATACTTTTACTGTCTCTGAGTACAATCTGGTAAAGAACTGTGTGTGGGCTTAGTGCTTGTGCTGCTCCTGCCACCACCACTTCCCCTTCACAAAAGGAGTAAGTGAGCTAAAAGCTTGTTTCTTCCCATGGTGGATGGAGCCCAGGCATAGAAATTGCTCACTGTTTCTGTCATACTGCTGCAACCAATGTAGGGAAGTCCCAGAAGCAGAATCTGCACTCCAGTCTCTGCTGCTGACAAGAATGGATAACTTGATTTAGAGAATTCAGAGTATTAAATTCTGGTCCTNTTGGCTGTAGTGCAATAGCAAATATCGTATCTTGGGGTTTTTTAACTGCTGCATCTTAAAAGATTGAAGATTGTGGTTACTATATTGGGAAAAAATCCCTTGAGTCAGTTCCAAGAGCGAAGTCAGATTTTGTTGTGTGCCTGTATTTTGATGTGCTTCATGAATGCAGGTGGTGCCTGGGATTTACCATCCCTCCACATGGTCTGAAAGTTGCTGAGATCATAGAAGGTTATTTTGTCTAGCTGCACTGACAGAAGAAAGTACTGGAAAATTTTACCAATTATGGTGTTGAAATGTTGCATGCAAATTCAGTTTCCAGTAAATATGAATTAGCAATATAGGGGTTTTTTATATATTGGTTTGTGCACTGGTTGTAACAGTTGGAGGTCTGGCACACAGTTCCATCATGTTAGAGGCATTTTAAAACAGGAACATCAAACACTGACTTCCTGACTTCCTGACTACCTGACTGGTAAAATAGGATACTGATGAGTCTTCGCGATACAAAACTAGGTGATAATGATCAAAGTGTAGCAAATCTCCAAAGTTGTTTCTAGTCACAAACTATCATCTGCTGACCAGGTGGTAGTGGTCAGCTCAAGATGAAGCCAAGGAAACGAGCCTAATTATTGCCCCTATAAGGTATCATTTCTAATGTTTGAAAGGATTATATTAACATAGGTGTACAGAATTCTTTTCTCATGGATGAGGCCCCTTTCTTTGCCAGCCACATTCTTGAGCTGTTACATTACTGTCCTATTTGTGTAACTGTAATAGCCCTCACAGCGAATCACCAAAGATCACTGAGCAGCTCTGGAAGGCAGAGAGAGCTCTTCATTGATAGACCTGAGTCTCACCTGGATGCAGCTGTGCCCGGTATCTGAATTTGTTCATCTGCAGACTAGCTAGCATTTGCTGCTCAGAAATACTGCTCCCTTGTCAGTACTGCTGTAGAGACTGGAGTAAGAGAATTAGGGTCAACTATGTTATAAAAAATTGGAAACCCTTATATGAAAAACACAGCTCTGTAATTGCATAATTTCAGTATTACTTCACTGTTAATTGGCTTCTAGCATGAAGACAAGATTTAGATTTTTGATTACTAGTTCATCTCCTTTTAAATATTTCCTCTCCAAACTTGTGTACTTAAAACTTCAGAGTTGAATATCAAGAAAAATTTCCTGTCAGCACAAGGAGAGGATTATACCTCCAGTATGGAATAAGCAGCAGGTTATTATGAACTGCTGAGAGAGAGATGTCCTGTTCCGTTTTGTTTTCTTTTCTAAATGTTTTAAATAATATAATAATGTTCAGTCAAATTCTAATGCAGATACTAAATAACTTTCTTTTTCCACAGCCTGCCAACAACTTTTGCAACCCTGGATATTGATGGCGTAAGAAAAATAATCTTTGCTCTCCCAGGTAAAATGTTCTGTGGATTATTTTTGTTGCTGTGCATAGATGACAGACATGAAACAGGGTAGTGACATTTCACAGCACCTGTACCTGGTGTTGGCCCGTAAGGAAGGTACCTATAAGATTTTCTCAGAAATTTCCAGAAGAGATGGACTTGCAGGGATGTGCTAAGGAGTTCTTTTTTGTGTCTGTCCTCAGAATTTTCTGGTATAGGTATTACGATTTCTTCCATCCAACAATTTCCTTACGTTTTTTACAGAGGTGTTTTTCCCTACAGCTTCCTCGACCTTCACCATAAATATCCTCTGTGTGTAAGTCAGGGCATCCAGTCTGACATACTGAAAATGGAGACAAAAATAAGGGAGTGCCCAGGAACATGTCACTTAATATTTTTGTTTATCATGCTTATACTGTGGAGCCGAAAGAGGGCAGCATGGGTGCACTGCTGCCTGCTGCGTGCCCGGGGAAAGCTCTCGTTCAGAGTAAACATTTCCTTATGGGTTTCTGTCCTTCTAAATGAGGAGGAATTAATTTTATTCTTATTGCTCTGGCTTTCCGTGAATTTTGACTACACAAGGAATCCTGTTCTTGATATGCTGGTGGTTTTCAGGTGTATCTCTAGTGCTTCTATCCTCTCTTGCTTTAGTTGTTGCGGGACGTTTTCTTCCAGGGGAGAGACCAATGGAGCATCTGTCTGATCATAGTATTTATTTTAAAACTGTTGTCTAGGGAAGTCCAGATATGTAAGACAGTGGTGCTTGACAGGTGGTCATACACCTCTCTTGTGAGTCAACAGAAAACATATAAATCAGTAGGATTCTCCTCAGAATTTGTCCTAAAGCATTTTGCCACTCTGTTAGGGAATTGAAAGTTATTTTTCCCTTGGTGTCTGGGAACCATTAGTCATGAGTAAAGAGCACTGTGAGGGTAGAGCCAATAACTATGCACAATTAACTGCTCCAGCCCCAAACAAATGTAGGCATAGGACAAAGGTAGTGGAAGAACAGAGGCAAATGGTGGGGCCTGAGGAACATGGGGCAGTTCTGGTCAGAGTCGGACCTCAGCACAGCATCATTCACAGTGTAGCTTTAACAGGTATACTTGCCACATGCCCCTTGCCACGTGCCACTGCAGTCTGTACTGTATGCAGTAGGTAACATGGAAAGCTCTGTAGAGTCCTTTAGAGTGAAATTGCTACAAAAACATGAGTTCTTTCAGTATTTCACAGTAAATAAGTAAATCAAGAGGGCATCACCACCAACTGTTCTTTGTCCTACAGGCAACCCTGTGTCAGCTGTCGTCACCTGCAATCTCTTTGTTGTTCCTGCACTGAGGAAAATGCAGGGTATCCTGGATCCCCGGCCCACCATCATCAAAGCCAGGGTAAGAAGCTTGTCCTCAGTTTAAAAATTCTCTCAACATGTTGAAGCGCAGCTCTTTGGGCTCTGAAAGACTGTTGTGTTTGTGGAATCTGAGCCCTAGACTAGTTCTGGCAGTGGAAGTACATTCACACAAATAGAGGTACTTTCTCAGTCTCTGTTAATGGTAATATTCAGTCCCATAAGTTTTTAGAGTTAGATGGCCATCTAATGGAGCAAGATATACAGATGCAGAGGCAGCCATTTGCCAGTCAGGCAGGAAGAACACTCTCCTATTTAAAAAAGACCTTTGTTTTAGGCTATGGTAAAAAATGCAGAGTATTCTGTGAATATCTAGAGTTGGATAGTTCTGTATTAGCAATAGAAATTACAAACTTTAAAGCCTTTTTGTTGAGTTATTTATATCAGAAACCCACATGACCCCTGCCCTAAGCAATATAAATTCCTTTAACTCTTCTCACTTTTCTAATAAATCATGGATATTGTAACTCTGTTTAATATAGATTCAAGGCATGTTATTATAATGTCATCTTCTATTTTTGATTCAAATAAAGTACCAAGGAATACATCACCTTTTGTGGTTTTCTTAGTACTCTTGGCTATGCACTTTTCTCTTACAGTTTATCCCATGTATCTCTTTTGCTCTTCCTCAAGCATCCAGATTTTATCTCACAGCTAAAATATTCTGAAAGAGAGCAATTTGCAGTGACCTTCACTTTTGCATGAATTTTCCATTATGAGCCATCCCCTGTATGTCTTTTCATTTCAAAGATTGGCCATTTTCCTTTTGTCAGAGCTAGCGGGATTTTGAATGTGTATAACATTTTTATCTTTATGCAATGTAATCCAGAGACCAGGCTTTTTTCTAGAGAAATACTATCTGTAAACTCTCAATAAAGGAACAGCTTTGGAATATTCCATTTAATGCATGCAGACTCCTTCACACACTTTGATGTCGTAATATCACAGTTTTATTTCCTTAAATACTGCAGTCTCTGCCTTCTACAGCTTTTAATCTTCCACTAGACCCATATGACCTCAAAATGCAAGTTTTTGAGAAGACTGTTTTTAAGGAAAAACAATTGAGCAAATTATTCCATTATCTTAAACAGTGCAATGTGAATGCATGACATGTTCATCCTTTCTTTTTTAATCCTACAGTTATCATGTGATGTAAAATTGGACCCCCGCCCAGAATATCATCGGTGCATTCTGACTTGGCATCACCAAGAACCACTACCTTGGGCACAGAGTACAGGTCAGTGCCAGCCACACAGACTGACAGACACTCACACATGGCCTTGCCTTCCTACAGATGTGTCTAGCACCTACCAAGAGTGGGCACATTTTTTTCATAGAACCTTCTTTATGCAGACTGATTTGCTGACACATTTGTGCACATGCATACACATACATTAGTACAAAATTCAGTGCTGATATGGCTTCTTAATTTAACCATTAAAACATCCTTTATTTGAATGACCTGCCTTTATACACACACACGCTACACCTGTATGCTTGCATATGTGCACACATTCCTTTTTATAAACATCCACTAAGCTTATTTGCAGTCAGGCACATTTGCTTCCTTTTGCTGTTGTGCGTGTATTAAACAAACACGAGTTGGGGCAGAAGTATGAGCAATACAAATAAAAGAAGTGTGATTTTAGCTGAACTGGAAAAGTAGGAAAGATAGCAGAGGCTCTGGATGTTCTCTTAAAGCAGACTAAGGATTTATTAGTCATGTTCATCACCTAGGAATACTTCTGGATACTCAGCTGCAGTTAAGTACTAGATTTGAATACTGGTTTAGCTATGTACTGCTAGAAAGCTGACTGTGACACTTTTGCAAGAGATTTAGGTCCTTAAACAAGTAATTGTCTTTTTGCTACATCCAAATTGTTCAGTAAAAAGCACTACATGTGAGTCTGCACAGGGAAAATATCAGTTCAGTTCTGGGCCCCTCAGTACAAGAATGTCATTGAGGTGCTGGAGAATTTCCAGAGAAGGGCAATGAACCTGGTGAAGGGTTTGGAGAGCAAGTCCTGTGAGGAGTGGCTGAGGGAGCTGGGGGTGTTTAGGCTGGAGAAAAGGAGAATCAGGAGAGACCTTATAACTCTCTACAACCACCTGAAAGGAGGGTGTAGCCAGGTGGGGATTGGTCTCTTCTGCCAGGCAACAAGTGACAGGACAAGAAGAAATGGCCTCAAGCTGCACCAGTGGAGGCTCAGGTTGGACTTCTGGAAGAATTTCTTCTTGAAAGGGCTGTTGAACATTGGAACAGGCTGCCCAGGAAGGTGGTGGAGTCACCCTAGAAGAGTTCAAGAAACAACTGGACATGGCACTTAGTGCTGTGGTTTAGTTGAAATGGTGGTGTTCCATCAAAGGTTGGACTCAGTGATCTTGGAGGTTTTTCGCAACCTAAATGATCCTATTCAGAGAGAATAAAGTTAACCAAATTTATTTTAGAACAGTATATTAAAAACATTCTAGACTATGCTGATTTTAGTGTTTGCACAACTGGAATAGGTGTACAAATTGAAAAATAAAGTAATTTTGATAGGATTAGCAATTTAGTAGGACAAGATACATGGTACAGATAATGTAGAAGGCTGGATAGGAAAGCAGTCAGCAAAGGGAGTGACAGTTTTGAGAGCCAGTGTGGTGAGAGGCTGACTAAATCTCCACAGAGTTCTGTTTCCATCCACCTTGGAACAGCAAGATCCCGGCTCCATGAATAAGTTAGCCTCATAAACATCTTCATCGTAACAGCTTTTGTTTGTTGCCCCATGTTACAGCATTTAGAACTAACTGAAGACTTAACTGAAATTGTTCTGCCTCTCTCCTGTAGGGAATCAGATGAGCAGTCGTCTGATGAGTATGCGCAGTGCCAATGGACTGTTGATGCTACCTCCAAAGACAGAGCAGTATGTGGAGCTTCACAAGGGGGAGGTGGTGGATGTCATGGTCATTGGAAGGCTATGATGTCACCAGCAAGAGAGAAGCTTTGATGCATGTCCACATATCATTGACTGTATCCTGTAATATGCAACGGCACAGCTAGTTTTTCCGATTTGGATAAAAGTTGATCAGTATAGTCAACATCTTGAAATATATTTCAAATGGAATTTAAATAAATACCTTTTAAAAAAAAACTTTAAAACAAATCTTAACAAAGAAATTTATTCTGATTATATCAAAGCAACTTTTTCCTTTTCTTGCAATTGCTTTGTGTGTTCAATGCTAGTTCTAATAGCGGTAGCTTTTAGTAGACAGCAGTAGGTGCCTGCAGAACTTGTGTTTTTTCTCATCCTTAAGATACAACTACTTATGCTCTTAAAACAAGGCTGTCTGCTTATTTATACTAGCGTAGACAACACTTGGATTTCCCTTATTAGTATGCTTCATAACCGCTTCACAGAGAGCTTCTGCTTGTTCTTTATCTTGTATCTCGTGTTGATGTGCACAGTGCCAAAAGCAGAGTGGCTGCACTGGGAACCCAATGAAGCCCCGAGGTTTTCACACCTCGCTGCGCATTCAGGGATGTCTCTTGTCCCGGCAGCCACCCAGCTCAGTACTCTTGGGCAGTAACTGGATACCTTTTATTTCAACAAACAAAAAAATTGCTTCCTTAAGTGCTGACAGCCTTTTTAACCAATACATTTAAAAATGTACAGAACTAAAAACTAAAAAAAATCAAAGACTGATCTTGTACAGATATTAGTGTTACCAGCATTTGTGTGGAAATTAAATGAGCAAAGAAATAAAACTAATGTTAAACAACTCTGTACCATAACATTTTCTGTAATGATATTGAAACTTAAATGAATAAAAAAAATCCTCAATCATTATTTAAAATTTCACCTGTTCAGCCTTGTTGTTTGAAACAAAATAGTGGTGATGTAGGAGGGTATTTGGGGTGGGGGAAGAGCATAGGGAAGAAGAAAAATAGTATATGCAGGCTAGGGCCATCCCTCATACACAGTGTCATGAGTGAACTGAAACTACAGAGTGAGCTCTCTCTCTCTCTCACCTCCCAAGGGCCAAAACAGAAGCAGCATTTGGAGGTGGGGTGGGGTTACAGTCAGACTAGTCAAAGCTGGAGAATACTTTTCCCCCCCATCTAAATTGTATAGCAATCGCACACAGCCCTTGTGCTGCACTGTCTGGAATTTGATAAAGTGTTCTTTTCCTTTTTTTTCCCCCCCATGAAATAAGGACTTTTCGGCTCCCACCAGATTGTGTATTTTGGTAGCTTCACATTTCATCTGGGATTAAGACCACAGCAGTACCCTACAAGACCTTGCTTCTTGGAGTTCATGGGTAAAATGCTATCCCACCAATTCCATTTGTGAAGCCAGAACATTTATCTATAGTATTTTTTGAAGACTTAATTGGGGAGAAGACAGAAAATTGGGTTTAAATCCTGACTGCCACAGTGGACCAGAGCTGTAGTTTCATGGTAACTGCAGAGGGCATCCCTCAGGCTGGGTTTAAAACCAAACCCTGCCGTGAAACTCCCTGCATAGGCCATTGCAAAGGTTGAAGGCAGGTAGGCATACGCTGTGTTTGAAGGCAATCCAGGGATTGAACAGTAACACGACTTGCTGATGATATTTTTTTGTTCTGGACTACATGTCCACATTTGTGATCTCTCTATGTAGCGGCAGGGTGGTACAAAATTAAATTCATGGATGCCTGTTTTTAGTGTACTAATATTTTAAACCACAGAAGGAAGAGAGAGGCAGGTTAACTCATCTCTGAGAAATAATGCAGAACACTGCCTTATTATAAACCAAAGGATTATTATAATGTAGTTAAGGGTTATTATAGGCAGCATGTGTAATGAAAATCAGAAATTTATAAAGGACACCAATAACAATAACTTGAGGGAAGATTGTTTATGCAATTGGAGATGCTAGGCAAAGATAAAAGGGAGATGTGAGGAAACCTAGCCAGAAAAACCTTAGGTCTGGCTTACATTTACAAATGTTACTAAGAAGAGCTGGCACAATGCTACATTTAATGCTTGGCTACATTTAAATCATTTCTTGTCATGGTAACACTTAAAAACAAATGAGCATATGTAACAAACCAAGCATTTGGAGGTTAATCAGAAAACTGCTGTAGCAACCCTGTTTTCTTGTAATGGCCTCTGCTCAGTGTTCAAAGTCTTCTGCAATAATATAATCTTTGCACTTTCTGAGAGGGATGCTCAGAGCCCAGCTTTTGTTAACACTGGAAGCCACAGCAGTATGTTGGAGAGGAAATCCTGGGACCAGTACAATAAATCATTCTTACAGCTATGTGTCAATTATCAAGCCTGAAATCTGAAGCATTTGCCTTGGTTGTTGTAATATGAATTGATATAATTGTGATAGAAATAGATAAATTGTACTTTTAACATTCCAAACTTACAATATCAGGGAAAGTTGGAAGCTTCAGAAAAGAAATCAAGGACAAAGGGATCTTTGATGTTACTTTTGTTCAAGGACTGAGACTTGCAAATGGAAATGTTTTAAGGAATATTTTCCCTGTTTTTACTTCTCTAGATTAGGATTTAGCACAATCAAAATAATACCTTAACAACAAGAAGCAATGCCATTAGCGACTGAAGATAGGGTTGTTATTCCAACAGTTGTAGTTTTCTTCTTTTTACATCATTTTTTCAGTGCATATACATGAAATGATCATGGGTAGAAGTGTATGCAGTGGGCTTTCTGAGTCCCATTCATCCAGCTGGGATAATCCGATAGTGACCTGCAAAATCCTACAGCAACTTTTGTATCCCAGCTACCTCGTACAAACACCTTGACTGAACCCATGAATGTGAACCATCACATAAAATTTGGCTGTATTCTCTCAGATGAATAAAAGAATCAACTGGCCTCTTCTGAATACTGATTTCTATACTTTAATTACCAAAATTACAAAATTAATTCTATCTTGATACTAAAATATGCTAAACATAAAATGTCTTTTTATCAGCAGGTAGTTATTACAGATTTGTATGACTCCAGAAATTACTAATTAGCATGAAATCTATGGACTTTTTGATTCTTGAGCTGAAGGGTTGCACCTAAAACATATTAAACCATGGATACTGCTTAAAGACAATATGCAAATGAAATCACCCAGCAGGTTCTGCCTTTGTCCTCCCCAGTTTGCCACTGTACACCACGTATAAACATTGCCTTCTGCACAAACTCTGCACTCACCACAGAAGTGCCTGGTGTAGTGGCTGGATCCACATTTCCCATCTGGTTGCCTTGGTTCAAAGCCTGTCAGTGTTGGGATGGCACGTGCCAGCCTCGCTGCCTTCAATGGCAGCAGTGTTCAGGGCCTGTCTCGAGCCATGCTCAGGAAAGCTCCTCAGGCTGACACCTCTGCCAGCACTTGCACGGCAGGAACTACCTCTCGAGGTAGTACTTTACAGTGGGATCTCTTATTTAGGAAAGCAGGTGCTAGGCTAAGGTGATCCAGTACTTCCGATGGCCCTCTACTGTGTTCTAATACTCAACTTCTCAAAAACAGCACCATCACCTGAACTATTCATGAGATTTTGTGTTAAATAAGAAAAATACATATTAAATCAAAACAAAAGAAACACACCAGAGCTTTATTTCCTTACCTGATAAGAGTGCCGAGATGTTTCCAGGTACCTGATTTGCAGCTGACAAAGAGAAGACAAGGAAAATAAGGGTGAGATAGCAAAAAGCTGTAAGTATTGGTTATTGCTAAAGGTACATCTCAGGAAGTGCATAAAGTGCATAAAGACTCACTAGCAATCAGGTTCAATAGTTGTTTTAAAGGCAGAGTCCCCTCCTTGTGTACATGTATTTGATACATTTGGATATAGAACTGTGTATTTCCCTGAGGAAATAGAGGTGGAAGAGTGTGAGAATGTCAGATGAGGAGTCAGAGCCCAAATCAGGTTACATTATCAAGCAAAAGTTGGGGCTAACAATTAATGATCCTTATACTGACAGGAAACTAAGAAGTAAGAGGTTAGATGTTGAAATGCTCAAGCACAAATTTGCCAAAAACTTTATTTTGCCTTAGCTGAAATTGAAACTAGTTTTTAATATCAGGGTGGGGCTGGGGGGGAAGATCATGCAAATTGTCTGTCATTTTTGCTGGCACTTTCCATATATTTCTGATAGACTTTTACCCCAAATAAATTCAGGAATATATTCCCAACCCAGTATTTCTTTTGTGAGAGTATTTTACACATTTCCCAAAATTCCAGGTAAGAAACTCTTTGCTCGACTGCTTCATATCTACAGTAGTCTCCTTGAATTTAAAGCCAGCTTGTGGGAGTGGCTTAGCCTGATTATAAGCCACAGCCCACTGGGTGGCACCCTGAATATTGTTCTTCCCCTTGGTCTGGAAAGTTCTGTTAAGTTCAGTTCTGCATTTGTTCTGTGTTACAACTCCGCCTCCCAAACTCTCTCATTGGATTGTATCCCAGTTGTGTCCTCCCCTCTCCCTGTCCCTCATTGGTTCCCATTCTGTTACCGCCCCCCTTGAAAAAGGGTCTCCACACCCATCTCGGGGCCAGTCTAGTTGCTGCATTCGCCAGTCTGGTTCCTGAATTCACCGGATTAAAAGCTTCTTGGACTGAGCCCTTTCCGCCTCCTTTGTTCTTGGGACGCTGTTGCCCTAGATCAGGCTACCTGGTGCAGGCTGCCCGAAGAGGGAAAAAAGCGCATTTCCCACCCGGCTCTGAGATTCTCCGTTGCGTTTCCTCTGCTGCCGGCTGAGCGGCGAGGACGCTTTGGAGACGTGGCTGCGCTGCCTCTGGCTTGTGAGCTCGGCCAGGGAAAAACCCGGAAAGCGTTCACCAGCTGGTGTTACTCCCATGTAAAAGTTGAAACCCAAGACTACAGGTTAGATGTAGAACGGCATTTATGCATGTACTCGAAGCAGTACATGCATGTCCTCCAGGAGAGGAGGACAATCAAAGTCACAACTGTGGATGACAAAGTGTTTGCATGGGCAGAACAGCTGTAGCACCTGGTGGTCATTAAAGCAGCAATCTGTAGAACAAGGTATAGCTTCCCATAGTAGTATTTGGTCCACAAGTTGCAATTAAGTGCTTTATCCTCATGATGAAGAACATGATCTCTATTTACTGTAACCCTTCGCCTTCCTAGTGCCAGCTGGTCTCAAGACAAAAAGCACAGCATTTTCAGCATAATACTGTCAGCAGCTGGATTTCCATATTTACTCAGAGTGAAAAAAGTCACACTGGGGTTTCTTCTGTGTTTTCTTTTACGGTTTTTTTTTTATTTGGTTGTTTGTTTTCTTTCAGACTTGACTGTTGTTTTCTAGTAAATCTATTCTAGCCACCACTCAGAAAATGATTTGTCATGCTGGATTTAAAGTCAGCATTGAAATGCAGGCAAATCTTGGGTAATTTGTAGGGGGGAAAGCCTGCACATTTTGCAAATGTTACAACCTCATGAGCTGCTGCTAGCTGCATGTTTTCTGGAAGGACTTAGTGACTCATATTCAGCATTCGATTAAGACTTGCTCCATGTATTTGTGCCATATTGCACACAAGCTGATAAAGTTCTTGGACTATAAAGCCTTCAAAAGGGTGATGCACAGAGGCTCAGTAGCTCTCTAGTTTTAGACTGATCTGGCTCAGATGATTTGTTCTGTCCCAGCACTATGCAGCAATACTCAGCCTACTCTGTCCCTATGCGAGGACTTCTGCATTTCCATGGACCCAATTTGTGTTTAAAAATACAGGCAAGCAAGTAATATTTGCAGAGTTAATTCACAAGTAAAACTGAAACCTTATTACCCTACTAACTCAGCAGATTATCTGAGCGTACCATAGAAAACAAAGGTATTGGCCTGGTCTTGATAACCAGGGATTGAAAAGTAACTTCAAGAAAAGTGTAAGGGAAAATGAAAGGTAAGTATACACACACACACACATACACACATATATATATACACACACATACATACATATACATATATATATTAGCACACAAAAAACTGCCCCACTGGGCAGTGACTGACAAGGAAGCATGAAAAGTAGTTTTTGTCAGTACCTGGCATTCTCCTCATGCAGATTTTACTGTGGCCCAAGAGAGTCTTAGAGAATGATATTACCAAACAGAAACTGGACAAAAAAAAGTTAGCTCATCAAAGATGTAAAGCTTTTCAAAAACAATATAACACATTCTGTGTCTGACAAGAGCCTTTCCTACGTAGATCTGTCTGTTATGGCAAAGTAACCAGTGACTTGATAATTTTGAAAGGTTGTGCTGGTTGGAGCACTAAGGAAGACCCAATTTTGCGACCATGTGCAGACCAGACAGTGGGCCAAGAAGCCAACACGGACGTTCACAAACACACCTTCCTACACTGACAGTGGCTGGTACTAGCAGGAGAAGCTTCTGTGGGACTACTTAAGAATCTGCTGAGAAGGAAACAACGCCAGAAATGTCCTTGCACTGTGTGGCCTGTGCACTTTTAGAATTTTTTTTCTTTTTTTTTTTGAATTGGCCCTGTGCAAAAAACTGGCCCTTAGTTCACACCTCCAGAGAAGTATAAATGCATGGCAAGGAGATAATTATCCAGCTTCCAAATACTACCCCAGCACCCACAGTGTTTGTGGCAAAAAGGCCCAGATTTTCACAGTGTGAAGCAGCATCTCCTCTGTTTTATTCTGAATCTACCACCTCCTACTTCCGTTTGATGCCTCTTAGTTTTTGTGTTGGAGCAGACAAAAAGCAGTCACCCTCACTTTGCCATCCATAATTTTATAGATGTCTATCTTCCAAATTAAATGTCCTGATTTATGTCATCTGCCCTTTGTGGTCACAGACCATATCCAAGGGTCTGTACATTGGATGAGCTCTATCACAGATTCATGGAACCATCAAGGTTGGAAAGGAACTTCAAAATCATCAAGTCCAACCACCAACGCAGCATTGTCACTGTCACTCCCAAACCATATCACCCATGCCCGTTGCTCCTCTTTTCATCCTCTTCAGGTTTATTATATTCTGTTGGAAACAAGGAGATCAGAACTGCATACATATTAAAAGGCATCACTATCTTGTACTAACCACATAATGATGACTCCTGTTTGTTCTCTATTTCCTAATAATTTTTGTTCTTCAGTTCCTCTGACTGGTATGTTTTTATGGATCTTAACAATCTCATGCTTTATTGGTAATAGTCTTATTTTCTTAAAAAAGATAACCTTAAATTCTCATGCTTTATTGGTAGCAGTCAACCTAGGAACAGTAATTATAATTATAGTTTAAGAAAATAATTTCCTCATATGAGTCATTTTACTTTCATCTCTGTTAAATTTCCTCAGCTGTTTTAACTCACTTCCACTCAATTTTGAGCAATCCATCTGCAGTTCTTGGTCCTGGTAAATGGATATCTCCCTGGAATTTAGTTGCCTTCAGTTCAGTCTGGTAAGGCAGACTGCAGTGATTACCTCCACCGAGGATCTGTTCTATGTTTTGTGGAAAGACATGCTTTGGTGGCTTGACAGCTATGCTGTAATACTGATACTTTACCTTATCATGCCTAATCTTTTCTTGTGCTTTATTGCCAGCTAGATTTCTTGCTGCTGCCGACAACCTCTTCAGCTACGCTCATTTCAGGATGCTGTTGCACTGCATTGGAGAACTGCCCGAAGACCAAGACCATCCTCATATATTCATGGAGAATAACCATAATAACCATGGTTGTGGTGTAACTGTGCTGCCTGCCAGGACTTTTGTGTCAGAGCTAGGTAGCTATTCATCACTGAAGATATTGGATAATGAAAATAAAAATGGCCTGAGAGCTATTTATCTGCCAGTCTTAGGAGGGGAAAGGCACACATGCAGATGCAATGGTACTTGAGCCCATCTAAATAAAAGATAGCTGGCACTGTACATCCATGACTGACTTTCTGTAATTTACTCCCTAATGGCCAAATCCAGTCAATTTGCCCAATATGCTATGAAAAGCCAGAGAACAAAGCAGAAGATAGGATTTAATATGCTCTTGGCAGTCTGCATTGCTAAGGAGTCATGCTGCAGCTTTCTCCATTAACTGGATTTTTTCTGAGAGGTGGTGACTAGAGTTAGATTAAAATCAAAACCAAAACCAAAACCAAACCAAACCAAACCAAACCAAACCAACCCAACCCAACTCCAAACACAAAAACACCAAAGAAAACAAAGAAGCAAAACAAAAAGGCAACCAAAACAATTTTTTAAAAGCCAAGAAAACAGTCCTTTGTTAAGGGGTGGGACAAAAAGCAGACATGCTAAGGATCACAAATAGGATGGTGGGTGGGCAAACCCAAATAAAACCCTGCCCAAGCTTCTCCCAGGCCCATCACAGGAGCCATCAGCCCATCAAAGGCCCATCACCAGCAGACACAGAGGAGGACACAAGTACACAGCAGACAGGAACCCAAGATAAGGACTCATAGGGACACCCTGGCTGAGCTCCTCCCTGGGCTGTTGCAGAACTGCTCAGCCCCTGCCCAGGTGTAAGATCCATGAGCCTGAGGTGATGGGAGGGCTCTTACAGCCACCTTTCAGACCACGGGAGCTTGTTGCCTGGGACGGCATAATGCATTCTGCCAGGGATAAAAGGGAAAGGCATTTTAGGATTGCACAAAGTTTGTGGGATGTTTAGTAGAGGAACAAAATGTGGTACAAGAAATGGGTGTAGGGGACTTGAGAAGGAACAGATGTAGGAAAATAAAGGGATGAAAGGATAAAACAGGCTGGTCAAGTGCACTGTGTGTCCAAAGCCTGCTCCTGCAGAAACCACTAAGATCATGTGTTTGTGTGACCGGAGTAGGGTTGCAGTCCCAGGGGCTAATATATCCAGATGCCAGCAGCTGGGTGGACCAGGATCCAGAGGCCAGATACGGGACAAACTGTCTGAGCTCAGCTACTGATGGAATACACATTGAATATGTGTTTGCATTTCCCACTAATGGATCTCCATCCTGATCAGCCAGGGAAGGGAAAAACGGTGAGGCCGTTGGTGCTGTCTGTGTTTGTGTGGGTGCTGTACACCAAGAGCAAGACACAGGAATACAACCTCCGTTTTAAACTGGCTTATTAACACTTGGGCCAGGGCACTGAGTGCCCCAATAGGCCTTAAATGCTCTTACCAGCCTCACCTAGGATCTCTACCTCACTTCCTCTGCCATGGGGCTGGGAGCTACTTCAGCCCCAGCTTGGGCCCCAGCTTCTCTCTTGCTGGAGAGAAGATATGGCTGCATCTATTGCCAATCCTGACTCCTGTTTGGACTTCCTTGGATATATATTACAGTCCTGTCTCCAGCTACTCCTGACTGGACTCCTGGAAGAGTCTCAAGACGGACCCCAGATCTGGTTCTGCAGCTTGTCTTGTCTGTGCCTGCCAGCAGACCCTGTTACCACCATTCACTTTGAATTCTGCAGGACTGGAGAGGTGTGCCTTGACTATTCAAAGTAATGCCTCTGCTGAGGTCATCCTTGGCTCCCAGCTCTTTATCCCTCATGGAGCAGACCAACTCCTCTCTGGCAACCTGCACTGCATGGACAATACCTATGTAAAAATCTCTGATGTTATCATGCCCTAATGTCCTCATGTTACCGGTGACCCCAAGCTACCTGTTACCTCTCTGCCCTGATGCAACCAAGAAATGGAATTGCTGCCAGGCCTGGTGAGAACACAAACTGTGTGATGTATTAGGGTGTCAGCAGTGACTGGGCTGAGCTCTTCCAAACCACGCTGCTGGACAAAACTTGCTGCATCATGTGTGCACACTCAAGCACCACTTTTCCTCATATCATGACTCAAATAAACTCAACAAGGAAAACCATATAGTCAGGACTCTGCCTAATGATGCTGCAAGTTATGGGAGAAATCCAGTGGACACTGCAGGAAGGACTAGGGCATTTGTGTCCTCTCCTTCCTTCAGCATACTCTCTGTGTAAGAAATGGATCCTCCTAAGTGAAACAAGGTATCAATGGGAAGCAGAAGTCTACATCTAGTTCTTAAAAAGACTAGTGGCAGGGTATTTCTAGTCTCTGTGGCACTTAGGTTAATAGAAAATAGCTGTTTAATAAAGAATTATGAATTGTAATTATTTATTAGCTCTGAATGGGTTTTTTCCCCTCATTGAGGTAATTAATTATATTACTTGTTCTCCAGCTTTTGTGTTGAAAGTCAGCTTGATCAGTAGCTGGAGAATTTACGCTTCAGAACATTGCCTAAGTCCTGTCCTCTTCGTGATGTCTGACAAAAACATGTGATCCAAAAGCTGCAAAGACAGAAGTCACCATCTAGCACTGAGAACAACCCAAGGGTTTCTACTGTTATTTGCAAAGTATGCCATTATACTCATGTAAAAAATACATAAATAAAAAATACACCATCTTAACAGTGCCAAAAATATATCAGATTACTTATAAACAAAAAGAAGATACAGAAGTCTAGAATAGCACGTACAAACTAGCGTTTGTAGGTTCACAGGCCCTTTTTCCTTAAATAAATAGTAAAAGAGGAGTCAAGAGCTATTGGAAAGCCTTAGAAAGTTCTTTTTTGCACTTAAGATCGTGTGTTCTCAAAAATGTGTATTTTGGGAGGAGAGGTCTTTCACAGTGTAATAAAGCCTATCAGGAAGGATTATGTTTGTTTCTTTTTATAAGCATCGGGGATTTTTTTTTAATATATAAGCCTTTTTATGTGTATTACCTTTAACTTGTAAATTTACTTTAATTTTATGGACAGGCAACTTTAATTCTAAGAGCATCAGTTCAAGTCAGATGCCTACTATGTGTGACATTCAGAGACTTCTTGGCCAAGGAGAATATGTTCTTTTTACCTCTACTCAGATGTTCAAGAGCAAGTTTGTCCAGGTAAAAAGTCATTCAAATGAAAACATTTAGCATGCTGAAGATAAAATTGCTTGCAATTATTACAGCTTTTCTTTTTCTCCCTCAGCTCAGTAGGTAGTCCTCATTCATTTATTCTCACTATTATTGTTCTTTGTTTACTACACACATATGGATATATTTCCTTTCCCTTATAGACTTATTCTGCTCACACTTTAAAGGCAATATTTCAAAGACCCAGCAACAGCACTGCTGCAGATTAGAGAAGGAAAAAGATTTATGTTTTCACTCTCCTTTGTCAGCTCCTACTCCTTACTGTAGCAGCAGCTAGAGCTGTTTCAGATAAAAAAAATATGGTTCTGTGCTACCTCATTAAGGTTTTTAGCCACCCATGTTAGTTCAGCCTAGTCAAAATCAAAGACAGCCCTTCCTGGGCAATCTCTCACCACTTTTAACTTCTATTACTCTTGCAGGCAGTATAACTACCCTCCCTCCCTGTCATCCAGCACTGGCCAAAGCCCAGCAAGACCCTGTCAACAGCCTATACTCTGACAATTCTGCATTCACAGTGTGTCTAAAATATGTGAATTTTATTTACATGCTGTATCTCAACTGTGTTTTTCACAGGATTTCACTACCTCCCTTTGTGGTGATTATGACATCCTTTGGTCTTACCTTGATTAATTAAATCTTGCGTTGTTGATACACATGCAGAATGTTAATGAGCTATGAGTTTCCTTTCTCAGGGTACTTTATGATTTATCCCTGCTTTATTTATCAGACCTCATTTACTACAAAGAAGGCAGTTGCTCTAATCAGTCAAGAAAATAGCTCCATCACTGATTCATTTACATTAAAATAAAATTTAAAAGTAGCCTTTGATCTTTTTTACAAATTAAAAACATTTGGGAGGAGGTTCTACTACACAGCCACAAATTTAATGCACTGTCCTCCCTCAAATTCCTTCCTAGGACACACTTTTTCTGTAATGCCTGTCAAAACCAAGCCCTGACAATGGTACCTAACGTGATCTGATTATCAACTTAATCACGTGGTTATACTTATCAACTTATTCTTATCTTCTTGTATTTTCTCATTTTTCTCTTTCTGTAATTTCATGTCTTACACATAAATTACCTGGGATATTTTTCCAGTCCGTTCTAGTACAGCACCTAGCAGGATCCTGGTTCATAACCAAGTCCCATTAACATCACATTAATGCTACAAATACAGGGATTCATCAGAACAGTGTCTCTTCCATCATGCTTACATTAGGAGAAATTAATGATAATAGTACTCAAGAGGTTTCTGACCACAGCAATCAGATATCCAATGTTTTGAATTACACATGAAGAGTGATTTCCAATCATCCTTTATCCTTATTCAACTTCTTTCCCTTCTTTTCATTTATACATATTCCTGTTTCATTATTCCACAATCTCCTCTCTCCTAATCAACCCAGCAGATAAACTCTAGAGCCACCAAACCAAAACACTACGAAATCTACTGGTAGTGTATTCTCTGACAGATCATATGGCAAACGTCAGTGTTGATGGAGCTTTTATTTTTTGTTCAGGTTCATCGAAAAGCAGAACCAATTTGTCCACAACTGACCCAACTGTCTGATCACTGCTCTCTGTGCTGTCAATCCCTTTTTACCAATGCCTAACATGATGCTGACAGCATACCCATGTTCCCATAGGAAAGTATGACAAACTTCTGGAAACTCCCACAGCTGCCATCCCACATGAAATACGTAGAACGCACCAGGGGAGTTAGCACCAAGAAGGGTTAAATATTTCTCTGAAGATTAAATAAGAAATATTAATGTATTTCCCATTTCCATACACTGTTTTTCTTCTTTTAAGGGTCACTTTATTAAGAGACCTTGTGACCCTGAGACTAAAATCAGATTCTCTCGGCCTCTACAGAGCTCATATTTGCACTGGCTCTTTACCTCATCTCTGACACCATAAAGTTAGAAGAAACAAATTTAAAACACACCTTTTGGCTCCACTCCAGTAATCATTTCTGGCCAGTGCTGCCCACATTCACATAGATAGAAAATGACTACAAATACTTCTTAAAACTTTTTCTAAATATATCAGAAGCTGAAAGCTGGTAGCAAGATTGGAAATATAGGACTCTCAGGGAATAAGACAGTAGAATAAAGGCATTGTAGAGACAAGAACGCAAAGATTGTGGGAAAGTAAGCAAGGGAGTTACAAAATTTCTTAGCTGATATTTTCCAGTTTCTTAGCTGATATTTTCCTGCTTCAACTATACCTACAGAGCCACCATTCTTCTGTTGTCAAAGACTAGATCCTTTACCAACTTCTAGACATAAGCTGACTTGACATGAACGTCAGTTCCTGCACTTACAGCTGATGTCACTAGTGATTCAATATACTAAAGTCAAGACTCAGAACTAGAATCTCTGTTTTTCTTTACAGAATAGATGTCTTATTTTTTCCAGTCATACTTCCAGCAGTGCTTCAATAGCTTGAAGTGTTGGCTGTTAATTACTATTGACTTTTCTACTCATGGCTTTTAAGTTTGGATTTTCTTTTGTATTATTACATCTTCCCTGTTCTTTTCCTGTTTAGACAGAAAGCTTTCTGTCCATGGGAGACTTACAAGTATCCCTATCTCGGCTGCTTGAAAGAAGAAGATGGGAGGATTTGAGCAGGGATTGATGTCAAAATCTGGATGAGTGGAGAGCAAAGATCTTATCTCAGTTTCCAAATAGGAGCAAAATCAGAAGAGCAAAAGCACAGAAAACATGAAAACTAGGTATGTATGTTCGGAAAATGAACCTAATATACTTAGTTTCTGCTGCTGACTTTGAAAAGTAAAATGTATCA
>WEIT01008369.1:30133-90715 GCA_013389985.1 Dryoscopus gambensis | reverse complement strand
TCCCGGGGAGCCCGGGGTTGCTGGGCTGCGCGTGGGCTCCCGCCGCTCTCCGGCCCGTCCCGCCGCCCGCAGCCCGCACGGACCGTGCCGAAATCCCTCCAAGGCTGCGAGTGAGCCAGGCAGCGGGAGCGTCAAGTTTTTATAAGTCGGCTCCCGGGAGCGATGATGAAACGCTTTCCCCTCCCTCTTTTGCTTCGTGCGCCGAGGGAACTTTAAAGCCGCAGGAAGCAAGGGCGGCGCGCAGGGAGCAGGTGGGAGCGAGGGCTCGGAGAGCCCCGGCCGCTTCGGGAGTGCGGGCTGCGGGCTGTGACAGTGCTCTGCCCAGCCCCGGGGACACCCCGGCCCGCCACTGTGCTCGTGTGCCAGGCTGCGGGACGTGGCTGGGCAAGGGAACGGCGCTGGCAGCGGAGCATTCCCGCAGGGAAAGCCACTGGGATTTTAATCCAAAGGCCCCCTGAAGGGGCGAGAGGAAGGGGAGGCAGCTTTCAGCAACTGAGATTTGGCTCCCAGGTGGTGGTGGGAAGGGGGGCGGAATTTGGGTGGCCAGATGGAGAAACCCTTTCCTGGGCCGACGGGTTTCGGAGGGGAAAAAAATCTTCTGTGTTTGTTTTCATAGAAAAAGCTGCATTTATGAAGCTCCCGAGCGCTGTTCTTTTCCCCAGCACCTCTCGGGGCTTTGTTTATGCAAGCACTGATTTATTTTGCAAGCTCCTCTCAGGGGGAAAAGCGTCAGAAGGAGAAGGGCAGGTTGATCCAGCCGGAGGAGAAGCCAGCTTCAAGTGTTTTGCCCGCATTATCGCTTTGCCTGCTCAAAGGCAGGTGGGGAGAGCAGGGGGACCCCATGGGAAACAGTGGAGCCCACGCTGGGCTGTCCTGGGGCTGGAGGAATAAATCCCAGCTGCCGGGGTGGCTGTGCTGGCGGGTCCCTGTGTGTGGTGCCAAGGAGCCGAGCCTCTCCCGGTGGCACCCCCGGCCGTGGGCGCTCACCACGAGAGGGTGCCTGGAGCCCGTGGGAAGCGGTTCCCGTCCTCCCGCGCCGCCCGCATCCTCCCGCCGCACGGCCCCGGGCGAGGACCCTCGGGAGCGACCCTGCCGAGGGCAGCGTGACAATCAGCAGTGCTGAGATAAAGAGAGCTCATTCCGGCTGCCAGCTTCTCAGTTTCTGAGCCCTGTCCCAGGATGGGTGGGTATCGCTGGCCTTGCGGTGGCAAAAGAAGCATCCTTGTTTTCCAGCTCTCTTTTTCTACACCCATCCCCAAATTTGCCAGATCCGGGGCCAGGACGTGGCGTGAAAGATCCTTTATTCCCCGTCGGAGTTAGCCAAGCCCTTTTACCCAACATTCTATGGCAAGACATGGAAGTTTCGGCCTTACCAAGAGAAAAGCTCAAGCAAACCAACATCTCTGCTCCTCTCCCACCCTCCCCGGGAGCCCAGCGTGCCACTGACCTAATTTTTCAGGCAGTGCCTGACCCGCTCCCTACCGGCCCAGTCTCTCCGTTTATTCTGCGGCAGCCGTGACGCTCACTTTGTCATAACAACCCCTCCACGGAGCAGCTGTTCCGGCCACTGACTCCAGCTTTTCCCTACTAATTTGTCTCCATACAGCAAAACGTAGCGGGGAAGATGCCTGACCAGACTGAGCCCGCCTGGCAGCAGGAAAACACCCCTGCCCCGCTGCCCCGTGCCATGCGTGGGGGGCTGGTGACCCCCACAAGGGCTCTGGTGGGTCAAAAGGGGATCGGGACTCTGCATCTGGTGAACACCTCTGGGGGCTGGATGTTGCTGGAATTGTTTAGATGGGAAAAGCTCTCTGAGACCATGGAGTCCAACCATTCCCCCAGCACTGCCAAGCCCAGCACCAACCCACGTCCCCAAGTGCCACATCCACACCTCTGTTAAATCCCTTCAGGAATGGGGACTCCACCACTGCACTGGCCAGCCCCTTCCAGTGCCTGACCACCCCTCTGGGAAGGAATTTTCTCAATATCCAATCTAAACCTCCCCTGGTGCAGCTTGAAGCCATTTCCTCTCTTCCTGTCCCTGTTCCCTGTGAGCAGAGCCCGACCCTCATCCGGCTGCCTCCTCTTGTCAGGGAGTTGTGCAGAGCCAGAGGGGCCCCCTGAGCCTCCTTTTCTCCAGGCTGAGCCCCTTTCCCAGCTCCCTCAGCTGCTCCTGCTGCTCCAGACCCTTCATGGATGCAGGTCCTTGATGGGAACTGACCGCACATCCCACTCAGTGGCTGGAGCAGCCTCGGACGTGCTCAGAAGCACAGGACCTGTCCCCTCAGGCACCACTCTCCTCCCCGGGTCTGGTCACCCCCAGCCAGCCCCTGCTGGATCTCAGACATGGAGAGGTGGCCCAGCAGGGCCGATTTGCCAGAGGGGAGGGAGAAATGATGCTGGCAAACCACGCTGCACTTGTATTTCTCAATGTGCAGCTCTTGCAACAGGTAAGGCAAGAAAACAGCTGGCTCATGCCCAGCCATGAGCCATGGACTGCACTGGGACCTCCCCAGGGGCTGCATGCCCTGCTGACCCACCCCACGCCACATCCTGGTCTGGGCTCCGGGAAGAGCTTCCAGTGAAGGTTTTTCCCGAGCAGGGAGCACTGCCCAAGCCTTGGCAGCTTGAATAGCAATAGCACCCCAATAAAAGCTGACAATCTGAGTTTAAAGTCCAGTCATCTCCGACCATCGGGGAGCACTGCTGACATCTCCCAAGCTTTTATCCTGCTGCAAGAGAAATTCCAGCCCTTGGACCCATGTTCACCTCCAGCTTTCTTATACCAACACTGCTTTTAAATCAAGGACTTCAGATTGTGCAACGGGAGTTACAAAATGAGCTGCACGTGAGAAAATGGGGGTCTCTTGCCTCTTTTTGAGGATTCTCTAGTGCATTTCACTCCCTTGGCAAGGAACGGCTCGTCCTGAAGATGAGTGTACAGGAGGGAAGGGATTGATAGTGGTCCTGACAAGGAGGGGGGAGTTGGGTTTCACACTCTTCTCATCATGCTTGGTCAGGGCGAGAGGGTTGATGTTAGGCAGGAGAGATCCCACGCTGGCAGGGTTTGGTTCGCTTTGCAGTGTTCCCGGGCTGCGCTTCACCCTCAGCCCTCAGAAATGAGCTCCTCCTCCAGCTGTCACGCTCCCCTGGCCAAGGGATCAGCTGGGAGGAGAAGCCCTCGTGCCGCTGACTGAGAGGGAATCAGCTACTTCAGCCAGCAAGGCTGAGTCAGGCCACAGCTCTCCATGTACCCAGCAGCTCACCCTCTGAGGCAGCCTTTTCCCTCATCCACACCAAGCCACCAGAGGAATGCCTTGTTTCCGTGTGAAACATGCCCACCTTGCCTGTTCCCGGTGGCCAAACCAAAATTCACCGGTGCAGGAACTAAGACAAATCCCTCTTTGGGGTGCTCACCTTATTCACAGAACATCAGAGCCCTCTGAAGCCACTTTCCTTCTGCTGGGAAGGAGATCAGGTCGAACTGCTTCAACATGACCACGAGTAAAGAGAAGACTCTTTCCCCACACCCCTCTCCTCAATTCTTTCCTCCGAGTGGTGGGCTGGTGCTTTCCTGGGCTGAGGACAAGGCTCGCTCTGCTTCACCACCCAGCTTCAATCTGGCAGGGACTGAAGCACCTCACTTCTCCTCCACGGTACCTCCAGCCTGTCCTGCTCAATTATTTGTTGCCAACTGGGCTTTAAAATCATGGAAATCATGGAAAAGGTTTGGGTCGGTAGGACCTAAAAACCCACCCAGCTCCAGCCTCTGCCACGGGCAGGGACACCTCCCACTATCCCAGGTTGCTCTAAGATCCATCCAACCCGGCCTTGGACACTTCCAGAGATGGGGCAGCCACAGCTTCTCTGAACCTTAAACTTGGAAATTATTTTCTTTAGCTGTTCTGTCACCTCTAGAAGACCTCGGAGTGCTCTGGCAGCCACCACTGAACGGAAATTAATTTGCTGGGGAAGCAAGCATGAAGGCCCAGGGCTCCCAGGAGGTTTCAGAATTGCAAGGATGAACACTGCACTGGGAATGTGGATTAAGACCCCCCTCCATGTTAGCAGAGCCAGTCCCTGGGGGTGCAGAGCAGCACACCAACCCCACTCCGGGAGCCCCCATTTATTCTCCAGGGCTGGTGGTGTGGCACAGGGGGGAACAAGGACCGGAGTGGCACCAGTGGTTCCTGCCAGTGCCTGTGGCTGGGAGCTCCAGAGCTGGGTTTAATCTGCCAGTGCCGTGTGTTTGGAGCGGGAATACTGCTCAGGGGAAGTGCACAGCTGTACCTGAAGAACAGGCTTGGCTGGCCCACAGCCTGACTGTCCTGGGCTTGGAGAGTGAGGGGCAGGTCATTCACCAGCACCCCCGGGGTGCCCACCCTTCAGGGAGGGGACACTGCTGTCCCCACGCTGCAGAGGCCCATGGGGGATTTGCTTTTGGGACCAGCGACAGCTGAGCCCCAGAGCGGGAGGTGACACTGCCTGTCCTCCATCCGAGGCCACCTCCAGCCCTGCGGGGCAGCCAGAGCTACACCCAGGGTTAGGAGTGAGGTCAAGGCGGGATGGAGGGCAGGGAACTCCTCCGGGAGGTGATGGCAGAGCTGCATGTCAGGGTTAAACCTTCCCTCCCTTGATGCTGACTAATAAATATGTCAAGCAACTCCATCCCATATCCAAAGCCAGGCAATCAAACCTCTTGCAGGGCAGCAGCAGAAGGAAGGTGCGTTCTGGAGGAATAAATGGGAGGGCAGGTTTTGCCAGGCCGTGACTGCAGGGTGGCTGTGGAGCCTGGAAAAGGGGAGGCTGGGATTTTGGCAGGCTGAGTCTTTAGGAAGAGCAGAGAGGAAAGCTCCTCCACTTTCAAGAGCTGACAGGGGAATAGAGGAAATGCTTTTAAATGAGCCCTGTGGTGCTTCATGTCTCTTAAACAGCCGCTTTCTTTCCCTCTGCCTTTTCTGTTTCAGGTAACTCTTGTTTATTCTGAGGCCACTTGAGTTTCACCACCGGTTAAGTCAATGCCATGGTACACCAAAGGCTCTTCAGTTCAACTGGAGATGGCCTGAGGGGCGGATTATTTCGGTGGGAGAGCCAACTCCCCATTCTCCATAACACCTTTCCCACCTCTCCTTTCTCCCCAAGAGCTTTCGGAGGTGCCAGCCCCAAGGTGTCACGTGTGGGGCCTTTAGCTCAGCACATTCCAGAGGAGAAACTCTTCTGGCTGGTTACAGGAGGATGGGAATTAAGATTAGTTACTCCACACCCTGCCCATCCATGCTGTGCCACGCACAAGGGCAGCTGGAAGGACGGACGATGACGCGCATCCCTCGGTGCGATGTGGGTGCTGTGAATGCCAGGGGTCACCCAGCACCCAAAGGCCTCACACCCTCCTGGCACTCTCCAAGCACAGTATTTCAAACAGCCAGGTGTTTGTAGCCAAGCCAGAGCCCCGGCCTTCACTGCAGGATGTGTTCTGCACACCAGAACAAAGAGACAGTCTTTGCCTCGGAGGATTTGCAATCTGAAGCATCAGTATCCTGTAGGAAAAGCAATTAAAGGAGGCAGACAAGGATCTGACAGAGCCATTCAAAGCAGGATTGCATTTCCTTGAAATTGCTTCAAGTGATCACGATGAGACAATCTAAAGTACTTCTGCCCACTGCCAATAAACTGCACAGAGGGTAAATATTTCAGGAACAGTGCCCTAAGCGAGGTTTCTGCTGCCTGGAAAGGTAGAGTCAGATATTTATGTAAAATTCCCTAACCTCCCCACCTCCATGGAGTTACACCCTGGAGAGACAGACTTTTCCTGGCTCTCCTCTGCCTCAAAATGGTTTGCAGCACCAAAACCTGCTGCTGCTTGTAGGAGTGCCCTAAATCCCCGCAGGTCTGCAGAGCTGCGAGGGGTGAGACGTGGGACTGGATCAGACCCTGAGCAGCTCAAGGAGGGTCCTATCCAGAGGGACACCCCACGGCAAGGGGCGCAACCCAGCCCAGGGAAGAAGGTGGTGACATCTCAGCATCACCTGTCCCAGCCGCTGCTCCCAGCTGGGTGTGATCCAGCCGCTCCAGCTATCCCAGGAAAAGATGGAGAGCTCAGGTGTCAGCCTCCTGCTTCCCTTGGGAAGGCCTGGCAGGTGACGTGTGGGATGTGTCACCGTGTGACACCCTCTAATTCACCGTGGGGGAGGAGTCTCTGCTCTCTGGCAGGCAAGGGACTGACGTGAGCACAGAGCCCCCACAGACACCCCAGCAAGGGCCAGAGGGGCTGGGGTGGTCTCCGTGGTTTTGGACACGGGACACCCAAGTGCCCACGTTGGTCACGTCCCACTGGAAACCTTCTCTTCCTCCAAGAGCTGATCCTTGTCGGGTATATCACAGAACCACAGCATGGTTTGGGTTGGGAGGGAGCTTAAAGCCCACCCAGTGCCACCCCCTGCCATGGGCAGGGACACCTCCCACTATCCCAGGGTGCTCCAAGATCCGTCCAGCCTGGCCTTGGGCACTGCCAGGGATGGGGCAGCCACAGCTTCTATGACCCTTAAACTTGGAAATTATTTTCTTTAGCTGTTCTGCCTCCTTTAAAAGACTTCGGAGTGCTCTGGCAGCCACCACTGAATGGAAATTAAACTAAAAAAAGCAAAATATCCAAAAGCTTTAATGGCTCTTACCCCATTACATGACAGGAGCTGGTCCAAGCACTGTGCAGAGATCACAGCTCTGATCTGATCCCTCCTGAAGCCGTGCTAAGGACAGTAAAACCACAAACTTTGGATACTTGTACACTTCCCTCTGGAAAAAAGGTTAAATTCAATAAAAAGAGGATAAGCGAGAGTGAATTCAGCACATCTCATTCCTGATATCTCTGGCTCTGACTGCACTCACACTGCTGCAAGTCCTGAAGCTCTGGGCATTGTTAAATATGGAATGAGGGTTATGTGTTTGCATGGAAAATGCTTCAGTCTCCACTAATAGGCAGCAAAATATTTTTATTATACTATATATTGACTTATTTAACGATGATGGCAACAGGAGTGCCAAAAACGTTGTGCAATCATCTCTTTTTTTTTTTCCCCCCCGTTTTGTTTTTCAGCTGCTCAGAAGTTTCATAGAAACTCCTTGTTTGGTTCGAAATCTTGCAGATCTCCGCGGTGCTGCGGGGTGTCACCGCACGGTTTGGCTGTCACCGAGGAAGGGTCACCCCCCTCCGTGACCCAGCCTGGATTTCGGGCAGCAAACTCATCAGCACACCCCGGACAGAGCCATTAGACCTGCTCTGCCCAGGCCGGACGCGAGGCAGCGGCGGCTCTGAGCAAGGCCCCCAGGTTTGGCAGCCACCAAGCCCTGCTGACACGGGTTTTGCAGAGCCCAGCTGGGAATCAGGTTTGACAGACCCATTTTTGAATGCTCAAAGCCGTTGGATCTCTTCATTCCTCCTCCGAGGTTTTCCAAGGAGACACTGCTGCTACGAGCTCTTTACGACCCCACACAAAACACCTTTGGAGGGTCTCTCTTCCCATGGAGTTCCCTCCAGCACTGAGATTTAGCAGCTCAGACCCCAAAATTAAGGTGAAGTCTTGGCCATACCTTGGTACTGGCAGCTCTGGCTCTGTCCCGGGCATCATCCCAAGAGGAGAATGCGGGTGTTGCCCAGGGCAGGATGGAAAACTGCAATGCCCATCGTACAAAAAGTGCTGGAAACTTTCTGTTTGGAGAAGCTGGAATCAAAACAGCGAGAAGGTTTTGGATCACAAGAGCCTCTCCAAGCTCTGAGTGTGGGCAGGGAAGGGCTGATTTTGAGCTGCTATCGACATGAGCCGTCACAAGTGAAATTTGTTTTCCTTGGAACGGGCAAGTCCAACTGGAACAATGGCTGGAACCGACATTTTGCGAGGAAAGATTTTGTTTCATCTTGAAAGGCTGCAACACCTTAAACATTTTCCAATGGAAATGACGTTTTGTTTCTGCTGATACACACAGGAGTCGTTCCATCACAGTTTCCATCCTTCTCTGGCCCTTCCCACTCTGGCAGGAGGGATCCATGGAGCCACATGCAGGAGCGGTGGAGAGCCATCCAACCGTGGCATCCAGGGGGATGGAGAGCCATCCAAGCCATCGCCACGGGCACAGCTCATGGAAACGCCTATTTTAATGTGGAAAATGGAGGGCAAGACATCCAGTGGGATCTGTTTTGGACTGAGGAGCCATAGGACCTTGGGGGAAGGCCAGCAAATTAGGAGAAAAACAGTACTGAAGCGTGACATATCACAAAATAGGTCAACAGGAGACCCGGGGGTGGTTTTTAAAGCTCTTGGTTTCTACCTGACAGGAGAGGGAGGAGGCCTCTTTGCATCTCCTCTGTGGACTGGGTGGGAGCAAGTCCCTGTGGTCCCATGTCCTGGGCACCAGAGGAGCTCTGGAGAGAAGCCAAAACCCCTGTCAGTTTTCCATAAAGAAGTGGGAAGAAAACAGGTAACAGTTGAGAAATGTGAACCCTGCTTTGTTGTAGTCTCAGGTTGCTCATACCTGGAGAACTCAGGAAACATCCAACCCCTCCCATCTCCAATCCAGACAAAAACTCTGTTCTTGAAAAGCTTCATCAGCAGAGGAAAGTTGCAATCTCAGGTTGGCTGCAGCGTTACCCTTTCACAATTTCAAAACATTTCCTTTAGATCATGGTTTTTTTAGCACTGCGTGATTAGCTCACATTCCTAAACAATCATTTCAGAGCAAAATAATCTGCTGCTGTTTCCTTTCAAAAATGGGCTGAGGACTCTTCCCCTCTCATCCCCACCCCGCGCCCCCTCTCAAATCTAAATGATTGTGAAAAGCTTTGGGTTTGAAACAAAATGTGTCCTTTTTTCCTTCCTCTTTTTCTTAAATTTTTAACACAAACAGAAAAAAAATCACAGCATCCCAGTCAAATATGCTGGAAAGAGGATCCTTTCCTTCCTCTTCTCCTTTAGGAGATAGGACACGCGGGAACAGCTTAGAACTGAGAGAGGGCAGGGCTAGATGGGATACGGGAGAGAAATTCCTCCCTGTGAGGGTGGGGAGGCCCTGGCACAGGGTGCCCAGAGAAGCTGTGGCTGCCCCTGGATGCCTGGAAGTGTCCGAGCCCAGGTTGGACAGGGCTGGGAGCACCCTGGGACAGTGGAAGGTGTCCCTGCCCATGGCAGGGGTGGAACAGGATGAGCTTTAAGGTCCCTTCCCACCCAAACCATGCTGGGATTCCATGATCATTCAAGAACATCTTGGTGGAGATGATGTTTCTGCTCCCAGACCACCTCACACCTCGTGTCCCCCTGCCTGTGCCAGGGATGGGCTGGTGGAAGGAGCAACTCAGCACCACATCCTCGGCCAAGTCCAGCCCACACAGTCCCTGCCTCGGGGTATCAGCACTGCAACATCAGCAGGGGAACCTGACTGTTCCCGGCCGCTCCGAGGACAGCAAGGACCTGAGTCACACAAGAAGGGAGCGAGCTTGGAGCAAGGAACAGGTGTGGTGAGGAGCTGCCAGCTCCCATGACACGCGTTTTGCCTTCACACTCCACCTGAGCCACTTCAGAGCCACGCCGCCAGGTGACTGAGAGAGCGACTGACCGACTTCTCAGCCTCTGCCACGGCTGCTCAGCCTCACCCTAGAAAGTGAGGCAGATGTTTATTTTTACAGGGAAATCAGTAAATTGTTCTGACAGCCATGATGGAGCACTCCCACCCAGAACAACTCCTTTGACCAACCGTCTTCCTGATGAGCTTGACTTTACTGGCCTTAGAAATTACTTGTTTTGAGTCAGGAACATTGTGTTCCTCGTCTGTATCTGACAGCTGACAGTCAGATGAAGGATCTGTCATAAGGTTTGAATTCCAGAGCAAAAGGCGTGGCTGAGATCCCACCAGCTGGATCCATGCTGGCTGGCTGCACAGAGACCCCACTCCAGCTCTCTCTGACATCCCAGCACAGAGCTGTAAGGGGAGATACATTCCAGGGTCAAAAGGATGTGGTCAGTGGTGGTCCCCTGAAGCTCTCCCAAAATCAGTCATTTCAAGAGTGAGCTGGCAGCTCATGGAGCAAGCTTCCTGTTTTCCCTTGGAAGTGGCATTTTGAAGTTTCCCTGCACCCTGAGCAAAAGGAGAGGGACAGGAGTTGCTGTTCCTTAGACAAAACTCCCCTGAGCTACTCACCTGAAGGGAGGACCATGCACCGCCGCCATAGGGGTGGGATGGTAGAGGCTGCTGGGGGAGTTTGGTCAGCATTTGGAATTGCACAGTTGTCCTTCAGCTCCCTCCCTTCTCCAGATCTCCTCGTGAGCTGGAGTTAAGGAAAATTGGCTTCACCTGGCAGGAGTGGGCACCATCTAGCCAGAGCAATGGGAAGCTGTTTGGACACCACCATGCTTTTTGGGGCCAGCTGAGCTCTTCACAAACAGCCTGCGGGGTGATTTCAGTGGGGGCTGCCCAGCCATCCCACCCCAAGCACTGCCCTTCTTTTGGTGAGGCGCCACTGAAGTCCTGACCCTATTCAGCCCAGACTCCTGCACCCCTGACACCCCCAGGGCACCAGGAACCCCACACCCCGCTGCTCCCCTCAGCACCATGAAGGGAAAAGCTCTGACTCACACCCAAAGACATGTTATCCACACGAGGTCAATAATTTCAGCAAGGGGTCATTTCCTCAATGCTTGTTCCTGTCGTTTGACCTCTGGCTTGGCTTTTCCTTCTTTTGCAAGGTCACCCATCAGCCCAGGTCACACCGGTGAGAAATGTCGACCACTTCTGGGAAGCGATTCCTGAAACGCGCCCGCCTCTGTTATCTCTCTGTCGACACGCTGCCCAAGGAGCCTCTTGACTGGAAACGCTCAACTGGGAAGAAGAATGGGACATCCCATCCTGCTCCTGCCTCCTCCCTGCTCCTTTGGGGATTGTCTGTGGGAAACACAACCCCATCCCTCGCAGTCAGGACGCTCAGTGGAGGGACTGGGCTGTCCTGGCCCGAGGTCTTCATCACCAAGGCACCAAACATCAGACAACAGCTTTCCTCATGTGACTTTTTTTATTCCAAATTTAAAACACAATGAGCCTGGAAAGATAAAAATAGTGGTTTAAATTTAGGTAGAATAGACTGAGAGGCACCGTCGACACTTCCCCTTCCAGCGACAGCGGTCTGCGGCCAGGAGGAAGCAAACAAAACAGGAGAAGTGGCCAGGCCAGCTGTAGGATGCAGTTGTTGAGGAGATAGCCAAGGAAAGATGATAGCATGATGTTTGTCCCGCGGAGACTCTCTGGACAATGCCTGACTCATCGTTTGTTGCCTGCTCCCCTGCTAGAGCGAGCGAGGCAGGGGATGGAACATAACTGGAATAGGTGGAGCACAGCAACAGTTCCTCTCTCGCATGACTCAGGCTGTACCTCCTCCCATCCCCAGAGGCCCTGGCATTTGGGGTCTTCCAGGGATCCAAGCTGCCCTCTCTGTGGGCTCTTGATGCCACCAGAAGGCCATAGGCACCTGGAGACTCATCTCCGTTTCCAGTCCCACCCGGAGGTTTGCTCTCAGATGGACGGTGTCAACTCAAACCCAGTCTGGGCACAAACAGAGCAGCAGCAGAGGGATGGGAAGATGCCACAAGGAATTAAGACTCAGCCAGTTCCCCTCTGCTTCCACAAAAAGCAGTGCAGATCTTGTCTGATCCATCCATGCATCAGGAAGGAGGTTCCTAAATCACCTAAATTAAGGAAAATTAGCTCCTACAGAGGTTGCTGGTGCTGCCACTGGCAGTAGCTGCTGCCCCTCCAAAATGCTGGGCAAGACCCAAGGACAGGGACACCAACCTGTCCTGTCAGCCAGGAAAACTCCCAGAAGAGATGCCAAGAATGTGAGGCAAACCTGGGGATAAGTGGAAGCTACAGGGCAGAGATCACAGCCTGGCGTGGGCACAACCCATCAGGCAGGTGGGTGCAGGCAGCAGGTCCCTGGCACTTGAATGCAGCTGGTGCCACCCAGATGGACATGGTTTCTGGGTTTTCAGGGAGCAGTGCTGGGCCATGGTCGGGAGACAGATCCTTGGGAAAATAACTACTGATGTAAGACATGGGGCATGCCCCTCAGAGGTCGCGGGCACAGAGGGGTCGGAAGGGCAGGATTCTGTGCTATCTTTGCTCCCCAGGCAACCAGCCTCTCCCTGCCTCCCCCAGCCTGCGTGCCCAGAGCCAGCCCTGATTCTCGGTGCAGCCAGGACGTTTCACAAGAGAGCGCGGCAGCACCGAACCGGGAGGAACCGTTCTGTGAGCAGCCTGGCCAGAGCTGTTGGCATCCCCAGCTGGACGCCGGCCCGGGACTCCTTGTTCTGCAGCACAGCCCTCCATCGCCAGAGATAAGAGGCAGAGCCACTCACAGAGCGCTGAGCGACAGCCAACATCTCTCCTGGAGGGAGAGAACAGGAACATCAGGAACATCACCTTCAGCACCCAAATTCCCGGGGCAGGGCAGCAGGTTGTGCCCCTCGTTGTGAGCAGGGCACCAGTGCCAAAGCGGGGGCTGCGCTTCTCCCACCAGCACCCACGGGAGTGTTCTCCTCCCGGAGCCTGTGCACACATTGCAGGGCATGCCAGGGCATGGCAGTGCTCTCCCACAGGGAAGGGACAACCTTGTTGAGGAAATAGTACTGGGCTGGGGTCTCACTGGGGCGTGGGGAGTTCCAGCTGCCTTTGGGACAGTCCAAAGACGCTCCATACGGAGAGTTCAGGACAGCTGCGCTTCCCTGGGGTTGCTGCAGGCAGATCATAGAATCACTGAATCCCAGGATGGTTTGGGTTGGAAGGGACCTTAAAGACCATCCAATTCCAAACCCCTGCCATGGGCAGGGACACCTTCCACTAGACCAGGTTGCTTCAAGCCCCGTTCACATGAAGGAGTGTGCAGGATACTGTGCTTTGACTGCCAGCTTGGTGTTGGAAGCACTCCTGGGAATCATGCAGGAATGGTGAGGACATAAGACCTGGAGCGTGATGTGGGGTTTGATTTAACACACTCAGTGTTTGCATGGTGAGGTCCTGTAAGAAGCAATTTCTCATTCTTTGCACAACAACATTCCTGGGGAAATCCAGCCCCTCTCCTGCTCCTGCCATCCTGTCAAGGAGCACAAGGTATCTCTGGTGGGTTCCCAGGCCAGCATGGCCCTCTGCAGCACCAAGTCCCTTTCCACTCACCGGACACCACTGCGATTCACAGAAGCAGAATCCTACGGCCCAGAGCAAACCCGACACGTACGGGGTGCAGAGAGAGGAAGCGGGCCCATGGCTCCTTGGGGCAGAGCCATCCCCTAACACAGTGCCAAGTCTCAAATGTTCCTTAGCCTCTTCTGCAATCCCCGTCCCAGGAATTCTCACCTGGCCTGCTGGCACCTCTTCAGCTCCGAAAAGTGCCAGGACAGGGGCTTTTGCAAGCCTCCACGGATAATTCCCTTTTTCTTGGGCCAGGTGATACCAGGACATTCTCCTGCAGCGTCCAAGAAGAAAGGTAAACAGGACACTCGATGGACTCAAAGAGAGGGTGTGTGCTCTTCCTCAGCAAGTATTTTGAAAAGGCTGACTGGAATGCTGGTATGGCTTCCTCTGGACTGGGAATTTCCCCCACCACTACTGGGGCTTGGATCGGGGCCAGACGAAGAGGCGGCTGCATTGGTAACACAGCTGGCAGTGTGGAGACATCTGGGTGGTGGGTTTTGTTTTCTCCCACCATTACACATGTACAAGAAACTCTTGCAGGAAGGGCTCTCCTCGGGAAGGACTCAGCACATGGGAAGAAAACCAATGGCTGCAGCAGAGAAAAGCCCAAAGCAAGTGCGCACCCAGGTAAAAGCAGATCCACAGAGGTTTGGCTCCCAAATTCAATTCCTCCATTAAATGGGAATGTGTTGCACGCGAGCTCAATGGAAAACATCAGAAATGAGACCAATAGGAGGCAGAACTTGAGGAAACCATTTTTTGATCAAACACCATAGATTCAAGAAGAGGAATGGGTTTCTAAAGAAGCTGTGGCTGCCCCATCCCTGGAAGTGCCCAAGGCCAGGTTGGGCAGGACTTGGAGCTGCCTGGGACAGTGGAAGGTGTCCCTGCCCGTGGCACGGTGTGGAATGGGACTGCCAGGTCCTTTCCAACCCAAACCAGTCTGTCATTCTAGGATTTAATGTTCCAGATGGAATGATGATTCCATGAAACGGAAAGCAGTGACTCAGTCGTGTGCCAAGCGAGGACCAAGGATCTACTGCCACAGCTGGGTTTGTGCCAGCTTGGCTGTGCAGTCAGTGTGACACAGGTGCCAGAGGGGAAACCCCTGTGTCCCCCAGCAGGACATTCCATGGCTTCCCATGACCAGGGAGGGATTGACTTCTAATGTGGAATCTGTTGGTCCGTTTCCCCAAGAAGTTTGGGAGTGTGGTGGTCCTTTTCCAAGACAGATGGAAATGACTGAGGTACAGGTCCAATATTATCCCTGCTTCATGGTTTTCAAGCCCTTTCAGAAGCTGAGTTTCTAAAGAGAAGGATGGATTGGCATCACCTTAATGAAAACTAATTAAACATAATTATTTAGCCCTTGGAAGATATTTGGGCTCCACCAGGAACGCCCTGCAGTTGGCTTTTAAAAGGCAGGAAGAAAGTACTTTTCCAGAAGCAGGTTTTCATGTCGGCTGATGTGGTGGGGAGAGCTTCTCATTGAGGTCTTTCATGCTCCCAGCAACCAGGCTGGCCCAGAGCCTGGCACAACCAACCTGAGCCTTGCATTTTTGAGAGTAAAGAAGGGCCTCCCCCATGCAGTTCTGTGGATTTAGGAAATCTGCAGGGAGGTGGGTAGAGCGAGGGGGGAAGCTTCACCCACACCTTCTGATTTTTCTCTGAAAGCTGCTGGATTGGGGGCTGAAGAGGAGGTTTTACAGAGTAAAGACAATTCCTCCCAAAAGATTCTCTGCTAGCGGTAACTCCCAAACCACACAACCAGCCACAGATCGCGTGTTCTGTCTGATGACCTCAGTGAACAGGAAAGGCCATTTCTCAGAAGTGGTCAGGGAGATGTCAGCCCCTGGTACAGAGAAAGAGATGAACACCGAGCTAAGTTTGAGTTATTAGAAAGGCTAAGAAGCCTGGGTTCTAAGAGTCTGGTGTTTACATACGTTACTCTTCTCCTCTACTATCCCGCAGCTCTGCCTCTGTTTCGCTGTGACCCCTGTCTCAGCACCAAGGACATGCAACACTCAGTGGTCCACGCAGCAAATGGTGGGAAATTCCTTCTGACCTCTCCCTCCTCAGGATGCTTCTTCATCTCCTCCCTCCATTTCTTGGGAGTTGAATTATCCCAGAGCCCTTTGCATTCATTCAAGGGGATCTCTCCATAAACATATCCCAGGCTGCCCAGAGCAGCTGTGACTGCCCCATCCCTGGAATGTCCAAGGCCAGGTTGGATGAGGTTTGGAGCAACCTGGGCTAGTGGAAGGTGTCCCTGCCCATGGCAGGGGTGGAACAGGATGAGCTTTAAGGTTCTATCTAACCTAAGTGAGTCTGGGATTCTGTGTTCCACATCTGGGGTTCTGTGTTCCACATCTGGAACCTTACTGCCACAAGGGCCGGCGGGGCAGGGTGGGATCACTGCTGGCAGTCCTGGCAGCTCAGGCACAGGAGGGGACACTGCCTGCATGTGCTTCGGAGCTGCTCGAAATGGAGGAAGCCATGAGCAGAAAGGCTGGGCTGAGTTCGCAGCACCAGCCGTGCTCTTCCCAGAGCTGAAAAAACTAGAAAAAGGAATTGTGTGTTGCGAAACCACTGGAGTGCGCAAGGACACAGCAGAGACTGACCCAGCCTGGCCAGGCTTTGCCCAGGGAGAGCCCGTCACCAAGGTGGGTGGCAGCAGAACTGAAACCCCTGGATTCTCAGATGTCAGCTTTTCACAACCTTTCTTCCATGGAAAACATGAAAACAGCTGAAGGAACCAGCTCTGAGGAACCAGCCCTCAGGCAGACAATCCCTGGCTCCTGGGGCCAGGGAAGCAATGGGAGCTCTTTAGGGAACAGAGCCGAGCCTGTGCCGATGTCTTTGAGCCGTAAGTGTTTCAAAGAGGGGTTTGGGACCCCGGGTCCTTGGCCACCAGGGAGGTGGCATCTGCCACTGTGGCTCAGAGAGAAAGCCAGATCCTGATGAGATGCTGCTATTCAGCGGTGGAAGTGATTGTGTGACTGCCTCCCGTGCAATGGTCCAGCCAAGGTTGGCAGTCCCATCCTGGGGAAGGGGCAGGCTCAGCCCAAACCCAGGCTGGGGGTGTTTCGGAGGGAGCAGCCCGGGATCCCCTCAGCCTCTGCAAACCCAGCTGCACCAGCAGCAACTCGACCCCCACACCACTCACGGGGGTTACGGAGATGAGCCCAAAAGAAAACCTGAAGCACAGATCCCACTTTCTGACGGCCAAGGGGGCTCAGGGATTCCAGAGAAGACCATGCCCCGTTCTGACCCCTCACCCTTGAACCACCAGGCTGCATCTTTTCTATGGGATTGCTCATTTCCCTGTCTCAGCTTCCCTGACGCTTCAGGTGAGCCCAGATTTTGTAAGTCATGGCTAAAATCACAGCATGTGCCAACACCGGGGTCATTGGAGGAGTAGGTAGGGTCTGTAGGAGAAAGCAACACCTTTTATAATTATTTCTAACCAAAACATCACACCTTCTCCTCAGCCTCATCTTGCTAAAGGCATGCAGAGAGCTTCTCCTGAGTCGTCGTAGCTGAGTTTCTTGGGACGCTTCTGGCATGCTTATGGTAATTTCCTCTGGTTTGTTCATTATTTTGATATTCAAACTGCCTTCGGGATGGTCAGGACTGATTGTGGGTCTCCGAAGCCTGGGCTGGGCTGCAGAGCATGTCCTACACCCTCGGCTACAGAAACGTGCACATGTGAAGCCTTGCCTGGAATATAAGACAGAAAATATTGTTGGGATACCAGCTGGAAAACAGTGAGGTTTGCCACTGCACCCTGGGGCTGGGTGGACAAGAAGGTAATGTGATACACAGAGGATGCTCGTTGAAGAAAAGTGATCAAAGGAGGCTTTTTGGGTAATCAAGTGCAAGTTTTATCTCTACAAAGGGAAACTTGAGTTATACAGCCCACATGTACCCTCTGGAACAGAATTTCAAGGAAGAGAAACTCCCTGCATACTTTTGGATGCCTCATTTACTGAGGGAGGGCTGAATCACAGCATTTGATTAGTCACAGCGAGGAACCCAGCTTTCTCCAGAAGAACTGACCATGGCACAAATTTTGCTACTTCCCCTCCTCTGGACCAAGCCATAGTCAGTGTTTCCCCAGAGATCTGAAAACTCAGACACTTTGCTAAAACCCTTGCCTGGTGGATATCATCCAGCTTTCAGTTTCCAAGGCCTCAAAAACATTTGCTCAGGAAGCAACACAGCCCCATGCCAGTGGTGCAAACATAACCCAAGGCAACCCAAGGCGTTTAATTTACTCCAGGGTCACTCCGGTTCTTTTGTGCTGACAAGGGTGAGGGGCAAAAGAAAACAACTTCCATTTGAGAAGTGGATTATTTACAGGGTTTGTTTCCCTCCTTGGCTTTCAGCTCAGGACCTGGAATGGCTTTCAGGGTTTCCCACTTCCCAGGTATGACCCATGTTGAGCTTCAGCACAGTTGCCAGCAAGTTGCTTTCTATGCCAGGAAAAAAATGCCTTCAGAGCTACTTGTGGTAACTCCTGACTTCCTCTTCTTTTGTCCCCTCACTCCGTGGGTTGCTTTTTTTTTTAAGAAAAAAATTTTTAAGGATGTTAAGATTGCGCAGCCCAGCCCAGCCCAGGCCAGCCCAGGGAGTGGAGCAGCCTGTGCCAGGGGTGGCTGCCCTGTGCCACGGGACAAGAGTGATTTCCCTGCAGGAAGGGTTGACTGCCTTGGCCAAAGACCTCGAGCTGCTCGGGGAGCACGAGTCCTGCAGCAGAGCAGACAGGATTTCCAGCCTGGAGAACAATTGCCATCAGGATGTGTTGCTAAGGTCACAAGTGGAAGCAGCCATGATTTCCGTGCCAAGACTCTCCAGAGAGCTTTATCCGGGCTCCAAAGATAAGCGTGGCTTTGCAAGACAGACACGAGGAAGCTGGACCTAGAGCACTCCTGCGAGGAGAAACAACGGATGCTCAGCGTTCCCCAGACCAGCGAGTACCACATGGATCACCTTGGATACCTGTGGAAGGATCGGTCCATAGGAGACACAGGGTGTTGTTCCCATGATCTATTCATGGGACCTATTTCCTTCATGAGGAAAGCAGCAGAGCCGAGTTGACCAAAGCCAAAAGTGACGTGGGCATGGCTTCCAAGGAGCACCCTGAAATGTTCCCTTGAGGCAGGACAGTGATGTCCAAAGCTGGTGCAATCCAGACAGGGGTGAGCAGCTTCTTTAATGACATAGAGTGAAGGGAGGGACAGACCCACACCTCTTCCCTAGGCCTTGAGAAGGATGAGAGGAGAGCAGCCGTCACCCAGCAGTGCAGACAACATCCAGCTGCCCACGGCAGCGGTCCCAGCTGGCCCCACGGGATCAGGAGAGCAGGCAAGGTGCTTCCAGGGCACATCAGACCCTCAGCACAGGCAGGGGAAGGGAATGCAGCAGCGATTCCCAGCAAGCTGGACACACAGGGTGGCATTTTCCTGCATCGGTGATGGTGCCCAGCCAGGCAGAGCTGGCTGTGAGTCAGCGCAGGAGCGGCGTCCCTTGGCACTGCACCCCTTGTCCTTTCTCCTGCTCCTGCTCCTCCTCCTCGCCGCTCTCCCGCTGTGGTTTCAGCGCGATGTTTTCCTGCTTAGCCCACGTGTGCGGAGACTTGCCCATTCCTCCCCAAAAGCCCCCTGAGCCATGGCATTGACGTCAGCGGCGCCCCAGCTGTCAAACAATGGAGATTAAGGCTTGGCAGGCGGTGCCAAGCCATGGAGCGCGTGTGCCTCCCCGGGCAGGTGAGTAACATTCCCTGCCGAGCAGGAACAGGCACATTGCACCAACCCATCTGCTGCACCTGGACACCCGACCCGGCCTGATGCCCAGACTGGTCCCTGGCGGGGGCCAGGTCATTCCCGGGCAGCCCCCAGGGCTTGGCTGCCCCTGTGCTCGCTCAGCAGGACCTGCCGTGGCCAGGGCACAGGGCCGGAGGAGGCCCAGCCCTGGTAGCTCGTGGCTCCAGCCCGCGGGAGGGTTCTCCTGCGTGCCAAGAGATGTGCAGCGCTGGGAACAGGCACTGGGAACAGGCCCCGGGCTCATCCCTCCCTGTTCTGCCCAGAGCAGGGACAGAGGCCACGACGTGCTGCCTCTTGCAGAGGAGCGGCGCAGCCAAGGCCTCGCTCCCCGCTCGGGAGGCTCAGCCCTGGGGTTTTTCCTGGAGCAGACAAACATCTTCAGGACACTCAGTCCCAACCCACAGCAAGAGTCTGGGCGACAAGGAATGTCTGGGACATGGCCAGGCTGGCACCAACTTGAGGGAGCAGCTGGAAAGACTCCTCGAAAACAGGAAGGTAGCTGCTGCTAGTCATCATGCTTGACCATCCCATCGTCCTGGCTTTGCATGCCAACCTTCCCATTCCCCTGGCAGGCACAAGGTGCCCCATTGCCAGCAGGGCTGCCAGGACCTGTCTTTTGCCAGAATAAAGGCGGAAGAACTGCAAACGCCAAGGTCACCCAGCACTGCCAGTGTAACTCGGCTCCCAGGCTGGGCTCAGCAAGGACCTGGGGGCCCTCAGGGCCAGAGGAGAGACAGAAACATCCTTGTGAGCAGAGCAGAACCTGAGCCACCAGCAGGGCACCAGCAGGGCACCAGCCTCCCTCCCGACCCTCACTCCTCACCAAACGAGCAGAGCCAGGAGGGCACCTGAGGTCAGACAAACACGATCTACAACACCCAGAGATAGGAACCCTCAAGGATGTGACAGCTCTGGCACAAGCTACAAACCCTGTGGGGCTTGTGCCCCGCTTTCTGGGAAGATCTCCCAGCTTGGTGTGCCTCCTGCCCTGGATCCTGCTGGCAAACTGTGTCTCACCAGTTTGGGGGAGGAGGAGGGAAGCGGGTGGCTCTGCCCGGGGACAAGGGCACAGCACACTCATGGGCATGGTCAGTGTCCAGGTCCTGCCCTCTCCCTCCACACCAGGCTGGGAATGCCAGACCCCAGGCATCAACAGGAGAACCAGGCCCTGGCACCTCCTTGTGCCAGGGCTCCCGTAACTCACCCTGCCCAGGGGAATACCTATTGGTGAGGTCCTGCCTCTAACCAGGACATCAGGAGATGCTCTCCTCTTCCAGGCTTCCCTTCCCCAGCTCCAAGGACCAGGTCAGGCCCAGTCCAAGCCGACTGTGTTTGCTGGAGTCCCTGCCCTACAGCCCAGCCAGGGTTCAGAGCAGAGGACAGAGGTGCCCAGGGCAGGAGCTGCTCCAGGGGCAGCAGGCTGGCAGGGACAGCACCTTCTCATGTTGCCTTCTCCTCCTGAGTGGTCCCTGGTGTGGTGGGATTCAAGGGGCCCCTGTGTGCTGCCCCCTCTCACGCCCTTCACACCAACCCTCCTGGCAAACCTCGCCTTTCACCCACCCTTATCAAGGGCCTGGCCCAGCGTGGCCGGATGGGAGGGGAGCAGATGGCCCGTTGGAGTCCTTCCCATTTGTTCTCCCTCAAGACACTCTCAAAGGAAAACCCTGGGAGTCATTGTTCTATTTTGGTCCAACGAGGGCATCCAGCACGGCCGGCGTTAGGAGGGGCTGGGCTGGAGGAAACGGCTCCAGGAGAAGGGTCCGACCAGAGGGGCCCACGGGGAACATCCAACACAAAGCCCAGACAACCACAACCACAACCACATCGTGCCCACCTTCCTGGAGAACCTGCCCACGGCTGACAAGACACTTTAAACACTTCACATCGCCCTCCAGGGTCCAGGTTCCCTCCAGGAGCTGGGATGGCAACAGGGATGAACACTGCCGTGACTGAGCATGAGCCAGGCCTTCTCCTCTCTGCAGGAACATCACCAGGGCTGCTGGACACCTGTGCCTGGAGGGGACCAGAGCAGAGGAACAGAGCACTGGGAACAGCAGCAGCTGCCACCAAGAGGCTGAGAGAGCCGGGGGTGTTCACCTGGAGAAGCAAATGTTTGGGGAGACCTTATTGCAGCCTTTTGGTGCTTACAGGGGCTTAAAAGACAGAGAATGAACTTTTACACAAGCAAATAGTGATAGGACAAAGGGAGAGGGTTTTAAACTAAAAGAGGAGAGATTTAGATGGGATATTGGGAAAAAATTGTTGCCTGTGAGGGCGGTGAGGCCCCGGCACAGGTTGCCCACAGAAGCTGTGGCTGCCCCATCCCTGGAAGTGTCCAAGGCCAGGCTGGACAGGGCTTGGAGCACCCTGGGATAGTGGAAGGTGTCCCTGCTCATGGCAGGGGGTGGAATGAGATGGGCTTTAAGGTCCCTTTCAAAGCAAACCATTCTGTGATTCTACAAAAGCCCAGGGTGAGATTCTTCACAGAAAGCTGCACTGAACACCCCACCCCACCAAGGCACCCTGCAAGTAACACCCACTGTGCCCACAGAGCCATGGTGTGACACCCAGCTCTGCCCTTCTGGCCAGGCTCTGGGTCACTGCAAGGTCCTCACAGCCCAGGGGACCATTTTCCAGCACCACCTCTGCTGCCGAGGCCCTTTGCCCGCCCCCACGGCTCCCTGGATGGAGATCCCTCACTGTAAGGACACGGTCCAGGGCGGGACACGCTGACCCATCCTGACACAGCAGCTCAGCAAACACCGGGCTCCATCCCGGGGCGTGGTGGGGACAGGTGTCAGGCAGCCACCCCACCCTGGCACTGTGTCACTCAGCTCTGATATTTGTTGCTCCTCAGCTCTCCCTGCATATCCTCAGTGCTGTCTGAATTTCTCCCAGGTCCAAGTGCCTGCTCACACCGGGAGGATTGGTCTGGATGACCTTTAAAGGTCCCTTACAACCCAAACCATGCCATGATTCCCTCAGGTGTTCCCCACTGGGTTTGCTATCTTCAAAATATTCAAGTATTTTGGTCTCATCGGAGTTTGCCTCCATCTTCCAGGCTGAAGTTTTCCTGCTGGCCCCAGGGGATGGCCCTGTTTCAGCCCTGGTCAGTGCACCCCACCACCACCTCCCCTGAAGGACCTGCACAGAGCCCCAAGCCTTCCCTGGGCACTCCTCCTTTTCCATGGCAGAGCTTTCCAGGAAAAAGCTTGACCGAAAATCTGCGGTGACACGGACTTTGGCCAGAAAGAAAGCAACAGACAAACATAAAAAACCCAACCAGGCCCATCAGCATTTCCACTAAATGCCGGGGGTGAAGGGAAGAGGAAGGACCAGGGTTTGTTTCCATTCTCACGGGCTTGCGCAAGAGCCGCAGCCCCACGTGCGGCCGAGCCCAGCCAGCCTTTATCTCCGTCTGCAAACAAACACCGAGCGGCTCTGCGGGGAGGACGTTCCGCAGCTCGGCCTCATCCCGGAGCACACGGAACCGCCCCGCTGACGTGAGCCCAGCCTGGAGCCGGGGATGCAGCAGGGCACGGCCTCTCGAGGTTCTGCGGCACCAGCGAGGTCCCCAGGACGGCCCGGCCGTGCAGGTGACGCCTGCCTGCTGCTCCCAGCCCAGGTGTGACTGTCCTTGGTGCTGCTGGGCTGCAGGATCCCTCTGGGTGGTGGGGGAGCATCCTTCCTGCCCTGCTCCCAATGGCCATGGAATCCTCAAGGCTGGGAAAGTCCTTCGAGATCACCAAGTCCAACCATGAACCAGGACCAGCGAGCTCACCACTAACCCGTGGCCTCAAGTGCCACGCCCACACGTTTTGGGAACACTTCCAGGGATGGTGACTCCACCACTTCCCCGGGCAGCCCGTTCCAGTGCCTGACAACCCTTTCTGTGACGAAATTTTTCATAATGTCTACTCTACTATCTTCTTACGGAACAGCCCTGGACACAGCAGCAGGGACAGGTGATCGATCCAGTGCTGTGCTGGAATCCTGGGGGACATTCAGGAAGCAAAGCCAGCTCGTTCCTGGGGATTCCACACCTTGCTGGGGTCAGAGGGTAACGCAGACATGCTTTGCTCTGGGTTCTGACATTCCTGGGAGCTTAGAAAAAGTCCCTTCAACCTGCCAGCCCTCTTGACCCCTCACTGCTTCCTGCCAGTGTTGGCTCAGGTGCTGCCACGCAGGTGCTGTTTTGTTTGCCCAGGGCACATGGAGGAGCTGCCCTGTGGGTCACTGGAGCTGTGCCGGCTGCTCCCACATCTCTCTGGGCCCTGCCCAGGTCTCAGCCTGGCCAACAACTTTGTTGTTCCTGGAGATCTCCCCACAAAGGGTACAGCTCCCACCCGTTTGTTTCCCTCAGGCCGAGCTCGGAGCACCGCTCCTGCTTCCCTCGCCGAGCACATCAGCCACCTGCCTTTGTTTGGACAAGCCAAGGAACGAGGCTCTCAGGGCTGGAGCGTGCCAGGCCGGAACGTGCCACCCACAGGGACAGCTTGGCACAAGCTGCAATGGGGAAGCACCTTTCGAACACGTCAAACAAGTTCATGAGCCTTTGGTGGCATCAAACCCTCTGCAGTGGAAACAGGATGCAGCCCAGCAGGGAAAACTACACAAGGACTTGAGCATTCCCTCGCCAAGGTACGGCCAAAGGGCTTGGGAAATTTTGGATCTCTTTGGAGCAGGGGGGCCCACACACACAAATTGGGTTTACAACTCATTTGACGGATTTGCAGGACTCAGTTACAGAGGAATTTACCCTAAAGATCCCTGATGAAGGAATCCTGGGGTGGGTGGGATGGCCACAGCCATGTTTCTCAGAGGATTCACGGGGGCAGGAAGAGAGGCTGCTTTGCACCACATCCCACCAGGATTCGCCCATGGGGGCTGCACATTCCAGGTCCTCCTGTGCCCTGTGCTGGGAGAAAGGCGATCTCCATCCAGCCTTTTTCTCCCCATTTACTTTTAGGGACCATCTGGAGCAGCCCCTGCCAGCAGTCCCGGGGAATGTGGGCTTTGCTCTCCAAGAGCATCCCTTTCCCATGGCACATGCTCACCTCACTGCTGGTAGAGGCAGAACAAGCCTGAAGCATCCTAGGGGTGGAATTCCCAAAAGAGGAACTCATAGTAGCCCCAAATAAGTCCTGACAGCAGAACTCCCCTGAAGGGAGAGCCCCAGGACAAGCCACTCCCTGCCAGGACACAATCCTGTTATCCTTACAAGCACCATCTGCTGCAAGCAAAGAGACTCGTGGAAGCTTCTCCTGTGATAGATTCTGAGTTGCCCTTTGCAGCTGCTGGAAAGGTTGTGGAGGTCTGCAACAAGAGACACAGCAGCTGAGCAAAGTGAGTGACTTGTCTTCATGCAATCATGGAAAGGTTTGGGTTGGAAGGGACTTTAAAGCTCATCCAGTCCCACCCTTGCCATGGGCAGGGACACCTTCCACTATCCCAGGTTGCTTCAAGCCCCATCCAGCCTGGCCTTGGACACTGCCAGGGATGGGGCAGCCCCAGCTTCTCTGGGAACATTTTCCAGGGCCTCCCCACCCTCACAGGGAAGAATTTCATCCTAACATTTAATCTAAACCACTCTCTTTCAGTTTGAAGCCATTCCCTCTTGTCCAGTCACTGTCCTGCCCTTGTCCAAAGTCCTGTGGCTCTCAGATACTGAACGACCACAATCAGCCTCTCTCCCAGCCTTTCCTCCCAGCAGAGCTGCTCCATCCCTCTGATCCCCCTGGTGCCTCCCCTGGGCTCTCTCCAGCAGCTCCAGGTCCTTCCTGCGCTGGGCTCAGGGCTGGGGCAGCTCTGCAGGTGGGGTCTCACCTGAGGGGGCAGAGGGGCAGAACCCCAACCCCTTCCCTGCTGCCCACGCTGGGATCAGCCTGGCTCAGGGGTGTTTGTGGGCTGCACAGGGAAAGAATGAAAACTTGAGATTGGGAAATTAAAAACAAACTCTGAGCAATTAATTGACACTTAGAGCTCCTTCCTCCACCACATGGCCTCCCAGATTACCGTATTTTTGCAGTCAAGCACAAACAATTTCCTTCTTTCCTGTGCTGGGGGTGTCCAAGCTCTGGGCAATGCTCAAGGACTGACGTGTTACCGGCATCTGCATCATGCGCGAAGGAAAAGTTTTCCTCCAATGTGGAAAAAACCCCAAAACTAATTAAATCTTTTTACTAAAATGACATGCATGAAGACATTTTCCCTGTTAGAGCCCATTGGTTTTCCAGGTTTTGGTTCTTCAGGGCTGGGAACTTGCTGCAGCACCTCAACGAGGTGTCCTGGTAAGGACAGGACTCCAAACCTTGGGATTTTTAAGGGAGTAACTTAAAGCAATACTAAAAAAGCCCCATTTGGGAGTTTCCTGCTGTTTTCTGTGGCTCTGACATCCAATCTGTGGTGGCTGCCACAGGCAGCAACACCAGCTCACCAAACCTGGGCTCTGACCTTGCAGCCACCTCAGCCCACAGGGACAGGAAAACCAGGAAACCCTCAGGTTTTGGAACCCCGAGGACCTGCCCAGTGCCAGTGTTGGGTGAAAGAAGCCCAAATGAACTTTGGAAGTGGTACAAGGTGTTGCTCCTGGCTGAGGAATGTACGTGGGGGGCCAACAGGCTCCACATGGGGGTCCGACCACCAAGGGCCTTGGAACCGCGACTTCGCCGCCGGCAGCGAAGGGAAGGGAGAGTTTCTGCTGCAGGGAGCTGGAGGAAAACACAAACTTGTCACCAATTACTGTCAGATGAACTCTGCCAGGACACAGGAAGGAGATAAAAAGAAGTGGCAGCACTCAAGCTTCCTGAAAATCCCGAGCATCTCATCAACGACTTGCTAGGAGGAAATATATTCGTGGGAGTGCCGGCTGCTTAATGTGCTCTCCCACCCACCTCTCCTTCCTATGGCTCCCAATTTCCCCCTCGGGATCTGGCATCTATTGAGCAGATATGTTGAGAAATAGGATATTAATTCCCTGAACACCAGAGTTTCAAACTGCTCTGATCCAAATAAAGCAGATTTTGGGAGGGGATAATGGTAAGAGATTCCTGTGTTTCAGTGATCATGGATCCAGGCAGTCTGGTCCCACACTCAGAAGCACCGCCTGACAATACATGTAAAAACTGCTTTAATTAACTTAATTTTTTCCTTAAAGCTCATAGATTTCAAGATTAGAGACACACACCCAGCATGGCTCGGGCTACCCAAAGGAACAAAGGAGCTTTGAGAGAATTATGTGTTTCTATAGACTGGGAGACAATATCCACAAGTCCCTTCTTGCAGCAAAACCCTGCATGTACAACCAAGGGCATTAAGCTTTTCATTATTAAAGTATTTTTTTCCTTGTTTGAGAGTCATGCTGAAGCTCTCCAGTATGGATAATTGTCCACAGCGTGGGGCACTCCTCTTTACACCAGTGTTACACAAGGGAAAAGGACAAACCTAAGCCCTGGGTCAGGACCTGCATTAACTTTAATTTATCCCTAAAGACCTACTGTAATTCCAATGCTCCATGACAACGTCGCTCGCTCCTCAGCCAGAAACTGAATGTGAGGTGTTGTGTGGAACGGATCAGAGAGAGGAAAAGAGGACAAATTTCATTGCAGTGATGGGTAAATCCAGAGTTTACCCACACCAGGAATTGTTTGGGTATTTATGGCCCCCCAGACCTTGTAAAAGGACAATCCTTTCTGTGAAGAAATGTTTTCCTAATATCCAACCTAAACATCTCCCAGTGCAATCTGAGGCCATTTCCACTTGTTCCCTGGGAGCAGAGCCTGAACCCTCCCCAGCTCCACCCTCCCACCAGGGAGCTGGACAGAGTGAGAAGGTCCCCCCCGAGCCTTCTCTTCTCCAGGCTGAGCCCCCCCAGCTGCTCCTCATGAGACTTTTGCTCCAAAAATTACTTGGACGCTAATTTTTAACATCCAAGGGAACGGGATTGTATCTGGTAAGTAAAGTTAAAACAAGGAGCAGAACGACAGCATCTCCTCTGCGGGTCCAGGAGTCACACCAGGGTTAAGGAAGAGAACCCACTCCAGAGGTGGCCCCAGCCTGGGTGACCTCACCTCTTCAGACCCGCAGCAGCAACGCAAGGGTGGTTGGTTCTGTCCCAGGAAGCCCTCCTGTTTCTTGGAAGCAGCATTCCAGCTGCTCCCAGGTACAGCTTTCTGGCTGAGAGTCTTTGGAGGACGCACCCCAAAAGCCAAGGCTCTGACGTTGCGCAGCGCTGGCACCACGGCGGGACTGGGGAGCAGCCAACACCATCCCGGGGCACCGGCACCGAGGATCCAGCACGGATCCCCCAGGGCACAACAACTCCCTGCAGACACCCAAACCCAGCTCTGACGCGCGATCCTGTTTTCCCAAAAGCTGAGCAGAGCTGGAACTCACAGCTCTTCCCAGAATCCACGTTCTTTGTTGTATCCCAACGGTGCCAAAACAAAGTGAGGAATGGCCTCTGCAGGTAGGACCAAGATTAACATCATGTCAGAGAAGGAAGGACTGACATGACATCACCTGAAGCTTCACTTGTCTTCCAAGAACAACAGCCGGGATTTCTGCTGGACACTGGCATTCAAAACACCCTTTTTATGGAGATGGTCCTGATTCTCACCCGAGCTGCTGCCACCACCCAGGCTACAAAGGGCATCTGTAGACCAGCTGGGCCCACAACTCAGCTGCCAGCACCATCCTGCTGGAGAGAGGATCAAGCCAGCAAACTTTTCAGTGGGATTTCACCATCCCTTTATGGTTTTGTAAGAGTTCAAGGCCAATTGTCTCCTCAGTCTCCCAATAAACCACTCCTTTGCTTCACAAGTAAAATTTGGTAATCTACGTTAATCTACGTAATCTAAAATTTAGTAATTGTTAATCTACGATGGCACCCTCTGGAAGGGCCCCTTGGAGATGCAGCACCCGTTTCCCACTCCCACAAATCCCAGAAAAGCTGTCAGCAACTCCCTCTTCCCATGTTTAATTTCCCCTGTGCTATTTCCAGTTAACTAACAGGAGGGAAAAGCCCTCCAGGATCATCGAGTCCAACCCCACCCCAGCACTGCCAAGGCCACCTCTAGCCATGTCCCCAAGTGCCACATCCACAGAGTTTTTAAATCCCTCCAGGGACAGGAATCCCACTACTACCCCTGGCTGGCCTGTTCCAACATCTCAGCACCCTTTTGGTGGGGAAATTTTCCCTAATATCCACTCTAAACCTCCCCTGGCCTTGCTTCCCCACCATTCCTTGATGCTCCTACAAATCCTTCAGCAGCCTCAGCCACCATTTCTTTCAAGGCTAAATACTAATTTAGCTGTGGGATTTTTTGTGTGTGTGTTTTTCATTGTTTTATTTTCTCCTGTTTTTCACCCCCTTTGCTCTTTTTCTTTCCCAGCCCAGCAGGACTGTAGATCCAACCCCAGTTTGGTCACTGGTACAGAGCAGCTCTCCACTAATTCCTGTGCATCAGCCAGGACCAAGCCTGGGTTCTTTCTGAGGGGTGTCCTGTCCAGCTGCTCCATGAAACACTGTTTATATTTAAAAAGAGATGCTCCAAACATGACATTTACCCAATACAGAGCCTGAAGCCTCCTGTCAGGCCAACACAGCTGTTCTCCCCTGCTATTTGACCATCTACCTGCTTGGCTCATCCTTTCATTGTGCCCAGGGTATCAATATCCTCTTCCCACAGTAGCTTCCCGTCTCCCCACCTCCTAAGACTGCAACATGTCTGCAAAGACAAGTTCAGTCACTCCACTTCCCTATTCCTTCAAGCCTTTTCCATCAAACCCTATTATTCACTGTCCTTCAGCATTTCCTAGAGAGCTGTTCCCAACCTCTGTCCCATCTGCATCACCACACACAGACAATGCATTTATTTTTCCTCCTAGACCAGGAATCACCCCCAGCGTGGCACTTGCCTTACATGGAATCTCAGAATGTCAAGGGTTGGATGGGACCTTAAAGCCCATCCCATTCCAGCCCCTGCCATGGACAGGGACACCTTCCACCAGGCCAGGGTGCTCCAAGCCCCGTCCAACCTGGCCTTGGACACTTCTAGGGGTGGAGCAGCCACAGCTTCTCTGGGCAACCTTTTCCAGGGCCTCCCCACCCTAACAGGGAGGAATTTCTTTCCAACATTCCATCTAAACCTACTCTCAGTTTGAATCAATTCTCTCTTGTCCTGTCACCCCAGCTGCTGACGAAGAGTCCCTCTCCGACTTCCCTGCAGTCCCCTCAGATGCTGGAAGGCTGTTCTCAGATCTCCACACAGCCGCCTTTTCTCCAGGCTGAAGCCCCAACCTCCTCAGCCTGACTCCACAGGGGAGGTTTACACAGAGGTGTACCCACCCCTGGGTTTCTCCTGGCTCAGACGCAAGGCTTGGGGGGCAGCTTTATTTACAAATCCCACCAGCTCTGCTCTGTTTGGAAAGGAAAGACTGAGAACAGCTGGATTCTCTGTGGGCAAGGGGCTTCAGGAACCAAGACATGCTCACAGCAGTGTTGATCCAAGGCTGCCTGGAATGGGGTGGGACACAGAGGGCCTGGGCTCAGCAGTCTCAGGACCAAGTAAGCTTGAAACCAGCTTTTACATGTTACCTGCAGCATTTGATTTGCATCCTGCACAGGCTATCGCATCTCAGGCACATCCAGAGGAGATTCCGACTGGCTTTGCAGCAGAAATGCACTCAGCACTCACAGCTTCAGCTTCCAGACTTCTCCAAGTCTATTCCAGAGGCTGAAGCATCAGAAATACATTGGAGCTACCTCCCCTAACTTGCACCCTGAGAGCAACTGGCTTTTACAGGGACCTGCACAGAACTGGGATTTCAAACCCATTCCAACAGTGAAAATGCCTCTTTCGAAGGTGTTGGACAGCTCCAAGAGCGAGCCTCAAGCACCAGCCTCTGCTCCGAGTCTCTCTCCATCAGAACAGGTCCCAGACATTGTGTCATCTCCAGGGTGACGTGAGCAGAACCACACAGCTCCTTCTCTTACCAGCTGGTTCCATTCTGATCCCATGAGCCAGTTGCTTGGGCTGGGGGACTCTTTGCAGCCCAGCCAGTGCCAGGGTTTCTGGTTGCTTGCTCTGTGTTTTGGCTCCACATGGATGCAAGGCAAGGCAGGAGCTCTTGGATCCTGGAGGGTTTCTCCCAGACATAACCCAGCTCACGAGGTCCAAAGCTATGGGATTGTAACACAACTGAAGAGCCTGAGATAAAACTTCCCAAGCAAAGAAAGAGCTGGAATAAACTAAGGCATCCTGTTTAAGAAACCCAGGTGGAAGCTGAGAATATGGATGAGCTGGAGCTGCAGAAGGGGCTGGGGGCAGAAAGGAGGGAGAGGAGGAGACAGGTTGATGATCCAGCCTCTCCCACCCTAGGAATGCACAGAAGCTGGCAGATGAATCAAATACACACTTGGGGATGTTATTTGTTTAACTTTGTCTAATTCTTGGATTTCTTAGTGGAAGCATGTTTTCATTGGAAGCTTCTGCAAAGCCACCACAGCAGGTGGTAGCAGGACATCACGTTCAGCCATGTGACAATACGCCAAGCTCAGCTGAGTCCTGAGCCAACACTCAGCTCCAAATCAGGCCAAAAACTGATCCAAAACACCCCCCCAAATCTTCAGCCAAACCCTACCTCCTGCTCAGGGCTGCTGCACAGCAGTACAAGCCCCTGCTCAGCAGCACTTAGACGTTGCTCCAAGCAAGACCCAGCCTGAGGTCAGGGCAAGCACAGCACAGTCCCTACAGGACCAGGTGAGCCATAAGGAATAAAGCACATTCCCTCCACCCCAGAACACTCCCTCTCTGCAATGCCACTTCCATCTGGTATTTGTAAGGTATTCCCAGAGCACAGACAGGTTCTCCACATCCTCACCCGTGAGGAAGCAGCAATTACCAGGAGCATCACTGCGTGGAGCCCACGGATGGCTGCAGGAATGTCCTTATCTGGTTGGAAGAACCTGGATGTGCCAGGGTGTTGAGTGCCTCACTCCCCCAGCAGCAGCTCTGCAGATTCCAGCTGCCAGGCTGGCTCCTTATCAGACACTCTGTGGAGCTACTTGGATCCCTCACACCAGTTCTCAGAGCCCTTTTGCTTATTTTAAATGCCTTTCTTTAATTTCTTCCAATGGCTCCTCACCGAAATTCCTGTGCTGAGATCAAACAGCATCCTGTGATAATTCACTGGCACCAGCAGGAATTCACCTGACAGAGAAGGATTCTCAAGCTGAGTTAACACAGCCTCAAGCACTCAAAATCCATGGGTCACTTGCACATGTGTTGTGCTGAAAAAATACCTGATGGGAGGTACAAAACACTCCAAGGGCGCTGCTTCCCAGTGGGATTGCATGGACACCCTTCACATCCCAGGTGACAGTTTTAACACTGGCACTTGGATTGGTGACTTTTCCTCCTTATTGTTTTTAATCTTCCTTCTCTTCAAAATGATTCCCATCCATCAGTTACCACAAAAATGTTTAAACTCAATGTCCTGACAGGAATTCCACCATTTTGGCATTATTTCCTCTTGCCTCTGACAAGCACCAGCTGACCTTTCCACACTGCAGTTTAGAGCACACAGCACTTGTGTCCTTCCAGACAAAATAGCGGGAAGCCTTCTCAGATCCCAGCACAAAGGCTGTTGAACACGCTGGGGTGCTGATTCCAAGTGTCAAACTCCACGGGGAAAAAGATAATTAAATAAAACAAGGTCACCTCTTCATTCCCACCTTCTCTTGCCATGTCAGCCTCGTCCTTTGCTGCAAATCTGGACATAGCTACAGTAGGAAACAAAGGACTTGAGGCTGAACAAGAAAAGTGTTTTGATGCTCCAAGGCGTCTTGAGTTACATGGAAAAACAATGGAGCAGCCACTCTCTGAGTGCTGTTTTCCAGGTGCCCTTCATCTCCTTGAACACCTCTGCAGCTCTCAATCCATCGTTTATGAAGCCCTGTCTGCTCTCAGCCTTCTCCTCTCTCCATGGTTTGATCCTTCTCCTCACTCCAGTGATCACTCCTCCATCTGAGTCCAGCCAAGAACTCTGCCCTCTGTCCTCAAAGGGAATCTCATCCCAGCCTGCCCTTCAGCCGGCTTCCCCCCTAAGCCACCAACTCAATGCTCAACACCTCTTGCCTTTTACTCCTTCTTGCCTCGTTTTTACTTCTGGCATTACCCTCCCAAGAAAAAAAAAACAAACCTGGGAGCCACAATCTTCCTCATTTCTTCTTTCCTGTAACCACAGCTTTCCGTTCTTCATCTCCTTGTCTCACTCTCCAGCCACGTTCCATCCAGGGTCACACTGAGACTTCTTCATGAAGACTGGAAGCTACCGACAGTGTCCTCCTTCCGGAAAGTCTGTCTTTCCAATCTTCTACCCAAGTGACCTGCTCCTCAAAGGGTTTCCCCAAAAGCCCAGGGAGCTAAGATACAGCACATGCAGCAAAATCCCAGCAGGAAAGCTATCTGCAGTCTCAGGTACAACAAATTCCTGCAAGGAATTTACTCAAGGTATCTCTGCTATCAGCAGAATGCCTATCGTAGAATATTGAATCATTAGGGTTGGAAAAGACCTCCAAGATCACTGAGTCCAACCTTTGAACACAGCCCACCATGCCCAACAAACTGTATCCTGAAGTGCCACATCCACCCGTTTTCGGAACACTTCCAGGGATGGGGACTCCACCACTGCCCTGGGTGGAGCAGGTGGCAGCCTCATCCCTGTAGATGAACCCTGATTAAAGGAAAGCAAATTTCCAAAATGAAGAGTTGTATCTGTGCCCTAAGCCACACTGAACCACTTCCCAGTGTCTGTGGATGAAAGCAGGGGAGAAGCAGCCTGGGGAAGGGAAAGCTGACGCACTTCCCGCTCCCACAGCTCTGAGTGGAGCAGGTGCAGGGGCAGCGCATCCCTGAGCCACGTCCAGCCCACAGTGGTCAGATGTCACCTGTGACACCCCCGGGGTGTGAGCAGAACTTGCACAATACACATCCTGTGTGCACGTGACTCTGCCCTGGGCACGCATAACAGGTGGATCATTTTCACCCTGGGCTGTTCTCCAACCTTTTAGTGCTGTGGTCTCCACAGATTCCGCTGGAACACCGACCTGGATGTCAGGAACTGCTGACTTCAACACCCTCGTCACTGTCAAGTCCTGCCACTGGTACCAGTTCCCCAGGTCAGAGAGACCACACACCCAAAGCCCTGCTGCTGTCCCCAGACTCAGCCACTCCAAACTCATCCAAACAGAACCAGTTCCAATTCCGTCAGGCAAGCACAGCCCATCACAACATGCCCAAACTTGAGCCAGCAGGAAAATTTCCTTCCAGGATAAAGCAAGGCTTAGGTCACTGGCCACAGGTAACAAACCCTGGAGTACAGACAGGAAAGCTCCGGCGTTTTGAGGGACACAGACCACACAAGGCTCTGCCTCACGTGACTAATTAGAGAGGATTAGTTTTCTTCATCAAGGTTCAAACTCTGGAAAGAGCAGAAGCTGCACATCTGCAGGACCCAGCCAAATCCAGCTGCTCATACTTGCACAGCAGTCTCCTGAAACGCTCTGATGGCTCTGGAGCCTGCCAGGGCAATGTCCCACCCCTGCAGTTGCACAAACAGTCAAGGCAGCGGGTGCTCGGCTGCAGATGGTGAGAGACAAAAGGCAACTCTTCATACCCCACACTGTGCTGAAGCACAAACCCTCCTCGTGGTGCCACCAGGCAGAGGATGCAGCCTGCAGTCCACCAGGAGAACCAGGAGCTCTCCTGCAAGTAACTTTGTTACACACAGAAAAAGCCGGAATCTACCACACATTTTGCTGAAAAAACATGTTCAGTCCTCTTAAGCAATGTTCAACTCCAAACAACCCCGGGGTGGAATGGATCTTTGGGTTAAGGAAGGCAGCAGGATAATACCTGAAGTCTCAGGGACCAGTTCCACAGCGAAGCAGGTAATCCACCTTCCCTTCCTGCCAACTCCAACCTAACCACCACCAACCTGCACAATCCACACACAGGGCAAGGTGAGGGACCAAGCTTTCACATTAGGTGTAATAGAAAAACATTCTTTACTCTGCAAGTGTCTTTACAAATATATATTTATATATTTAAGCCCATTTCAGGCCATAAAAGCCCATAAAAAACAACCAGTACCTTTTTGAACAAGAGAAACTGCGGGGCAGAAGCCTGAGGAGACAGCCTCCCACCCAGGGGCTGCTCTGGCGCTTCTCTGAAGGCCTTTAGTTAGCACATAAAACCATCTCAAAAATCCTCTGATGTGAAAGGAGGGGCATTGTTCTTACCCCACCTTCACCACTCTCCGTATGAGGTAAACTGGGGTCACTTTTACATCATCACTTTAGAAAGGAGATGTTGTGTCCTGAAGACCAGCTTTTCCAAAGAACATTTGTGAATGGGTTAAAAAGGTAAGATGTGTGGATCCAACCATAATGTGCTGTTGTCTCAAAATAGAAGAAGTTGATACTAAAAAGCTATTCCAGATACATACAAGTACAAACACTAGAGCTGGTCAGAAAGATTCAGTTTCAACGTTTTTTTTTAAAGCAGGGAAATTTTTCTGCAGTGTGGCTTTTCATTTCCCCTCTCCTCACTTTTCTACCAGTTCCGTAAACCCTTCCGAAAAAATCACGTGTCTGCTGTCAGAGTGCAAAGTCCATCCAAATCTCGTGGTTTGGTTCGCTATCTCTACACTTTACAAATCCTGATGGCAAACCAAAAGGTCTCAATTTAACTTAGCAAAAGTGATATCTAGAAAATATTCAACACCAAGAGGTCTTACAAAAAAAACTTGAGACTACTAAGGCATTCTAAGGCACAGTGTTTTGGAAGAAGTGCTTTCTCCCTGTAGTGTTGCTTTATACACATCACGTGTGTGAGTCCGAGGGATGCGTGGAGCTGCAGATGGATGCCATGGCTTCTCCCAAGCAGGGAATTCCACCTCCTGCTGCCGTTTCAGACGTAGGCTCCCAACGCTGCGTGAAATTCAGTGAGACATTGCACCAGCTGCTGAAACTTGGGTCTCTCCTCAGGATCCAGGGCCCAACAGCAGGCCATCACAGCAAACCTGCAACACAGAGGCACACGGAGCACAGGGGAACGTCAGCCAGGCAACCACAGCCCCGGCCCGAACGGCAGAACAGCATCTGCACTGCAAAACTGGCTGAGCAACCAGAGAGAGACAAGGAGCCCTGGATCTTATGGCTCACAATGCTGAACAGCTCCTTCCAAGGATGGACACCAGGAATGATGAGCAAAGGGGCTGTGGCCAGAGGTGCTGGGTTGATTTAGGGTATGACCCATGGCAATCCAGGAGGGAGCAGTACAGAGTTCACTGGAAATTGCTCAACTGCTGTAAAAGCATGGAATGGTTTGGGTGGGAAGGGACCTTGAAGCTCATCCAGTTCCAGCCCCTGCCATGGGCAGGGACACCTTCCACTATCCCAGGGTGCTCCAAGCCCTGTCCAACCTGGCCTTGGACACTTCAGGGATGCGGCAGCCACAGCTTCTCTGGGCACCCTGTGCCAGGGCCTCCCCACCCTCACAGGGAAGAATTCCTTCACAGTATCCCATCTAACCCTGCCCTCTGGCGGTGGGAAGCCATTCCCCCCTGTCCTGGCACTCTATCCCTTGTCCCAAGTGCCTCTGCAGCTCTCTTAGAGCCTGTTTAGGCACTGGAAGGGGCTCCCTGGAGCCTTCTCTGGTGCAGGCTGAACACTCCCAGACTGTCTCCAGAGCAGAGGGGGCTCCAGCCATCAGAATATCTCCACGGCCTCCTCCGGACTCGCTCCATCAGCTGCACATCCTTCTGCTGCTGGGAACCCCAGAGCTGGACGCAGTACTCCATGAGGAATGTTTACTCCAGGGTTTGTCTGACAGGCAGAACAAGCAGGCAAGGAAAGGCAAGCCTGGCTTAACACACCAAACACAACCCAGCCCCTTTGTCCTTCCCCAGCAGAGGCACTCACAGTTCATCGGGGCAGTTGATGGGCTGAGCTATTCGATAGCCATCCTTTAAATAAGCTGCCATCTCGAAGGGGTCGATGTCCACGTACGGGGTCTGTCCCAGGGTCATCAGCTCCCACAGCGTCACCCCGAAGGCCCACTGCAAAGGAACAGTGCAGGCATTAGGAAAACATGCTGAACCCCCAGAGCTCCTCCAGCCACGGCACACAGTCAGCTGTAAGGAAGATTACACACCATAAGAAAGCTTTACAGAAATGTTCTATATAACCAAATTCAACATGTCTTGAATTGGGCTAATTAAGAATCACAGAACTGGTGTTAAATTGCCCAGAGAAGCTGTGGCTGCCCCATCCCTGGAAGTGTCCAAGGCCAGGTTGGACAGGGCTTGGAGCACCCTGGCCTGGTGGAAGGGGTCCCTGTCCATGGCAGGGGCTGGAATGGGATGGGCTTTAAGGTCCCATCCAACCCCTGACATTCTGGGATTCCATGTAGGAAAAGTGCCATGCTGGGGGTGATTCCTGGTCTAGAAGGAAAAATAAATGCATTGTCTATGTGTGGTGATGCAGATGGGACAGAGGCTGGGAACAGCTCTCTAGGAAATGCTGAAGGACAGTGAATAATAGGGTTTGATGGAAAAGGCTTGAAGGAATAGGGAAGTGACTGAACTTGTCTTTGCAGACATGTTGAAGTCTTAGGAGGTGGGGAGACGGGAAGCTACTGTGGGAAGAGGATATTGATAATATGGGCATGACGAAAGGCTGGAGCACCCTGAGATAGTGGAAGGTGTCCCTGCCCATGGCAGGGGGGAGGATCCAGCTGGTTTTAAGGTCCCTCCCAGTCAAAACCAATCTGTGTTTCTACAAAGTTGAACTAAACTTAAAATCTTAGTGCACTAAGATATCAGTGCTAAAAATCATGCATTTTTTAACATGACATCACAGAACACCTAAATCTCAACAATACTGGACACTGCACTGTTGTCTAGTATAAAGTTGTTACGTATTTTTTACATTTTACTTCTTCAAAATGCCTCGAAAATCCTCCAAAAAGTCTGTGAAATTCAAAGGATCAGAAGAGCAGACTGAATAAAATTTTAATTCTTTTCACAGAATGACTAGGGTGGAAGAGACCTGCAAGATCATCTAGTCCAACCAATGCCCCAACACCTCAATTAAACCATGGCACCGAGTGCCACATGCAGTCTTTTTTATTCCGAATCATCTGTATATTTGGAGAATATGCTCAGGAATAGGACTCAGGGAAAAAAAAAGATTTCATCTTAGTAAACCTGACAGCTGGATGAGCGTTCAACACATTCAGCCGACAATCCTTGCCAGAAGGAGCTTAAAGTGATGAAAAATCCATCAATTAATCCACGCGCAAGCCGAATACAAGGAAAATGATTTATTGTCTGGTATCCAGAGACCCAGGACAGCAAACAGAGATGGGGCTGATACTGCACGCTCATGACTCACTACTCAAGTTACACATCATCATTTATTAAAAAGGGGCAGAATCCTGCAAGGTTCACACAAGTCTTGTTCTAATCAAGAGAAATCCCACCACTACCTTGACCAAAGCCTTAGGGAAGGGATGTTCTCAGGTGGGAAGGGCAGAGAAGGGCAGGGGCACAGATGTGGCCCTGCTCCAAACAGCCACCAAAGGAAATAAAGCCCCTTTTTACCTGCAGTGGAGAAGAGTGGACAAAGGATGGTCATGAAGGGACAAGGGGTGGTCACGAGGATGAGATAAAGAGTGATTCAAGCAAAACCACTCTGGGAATACAGCTGTTGTAATTCCACAGGTAGCTGCACAAAAATGGCATGAAGAGATGCAGAGCTTCATGTCCAACAGCAGGAAAACCATGGAATTAACATTCAGCAGGAATCGTGGTTTGTTTTCTTACACTCTGGCTGACTGATAGAGCTGTTGGCAGGGGAGCAACACATTATTGGGAAAGTTTCAAGCCTGCAAACACATTTGAAAGAAAGTCATCCAAAAAGCAAGCCTGGAACACATCCCATGGCATCTCTGCAGACGCAGACACTGTTTGTACCACACTTCATCACCCGTTCCCTGTTACATGCAATGGGTTTGTTCCTACCAAACCCACAAAAACATCTGACATCAGCTTTTTGTGAAAAGAGTCCAGGTAGATGCAAAGCTGATATTTAGGGCAGATGGTGTTTTCTACACCCAGAAAAACCGTTCACTTTTGAACTCTACAAAACTCAGATGGCCATGTGTCTGAAGTCAGAACTGTGTGTCAAAAGGTGAGTGCCATTTATCCCTATGCAATGGAAAAATGACTTCTGGGTTGAAATGGGCTGGAAGAGATCCTGAATTGCACTGGAGTTTTCAAAAACGGTTACAATACTAAGATTTACTCATCCTAATAAAATTCCACATCCCACTGCCACTGTTACATAAGCTTTGATTTCCCAGTCCTCACAAACAACAAATGCTTTCATGTTCCTGATTAAAAAAAAATAATAAAAAACCCCCACCATTTAATTGAGTTCATTTGGCACTCTAAAAACACACTTTTACAGGCACCTTCCATTTCCTTTTCTGTCTTCAAGTTTCGTATAACGCAAACCCCCACGTGTTTTCCAATGAATACACATGTGGAGCAGAGCTGGCACCTTCCCTTCCTTCCTTCTTTTTCTTGCTTATATGGCTGCAGCACTAGTACAGAGACCATGGAGGAAAAAAACCAAGCAGAACTTCCCTGAAGTTTCCCAAACTGGCACCAGACCACCATCCTGGATGGGATGCATCCGAGGGCACCGAGCGAGCAGGCAGAGGTCACTGCAACACTGCTCTTATCTTTGAAAGGTCACCTCAGCTGGGGGAGGTTTCTGACCAGTGGAATAAAGGCATCCTCTGGAAGAGCTGGGATGCAGGGAACTATGGGCCCCACAGTCAAACATCAGCTCCTGCTAATGTTAAGGAGCTCGTTATCCTGGAACTCACTCCCACGAGTAGGAAGCACAGGGATGTCTGGGAAGAGCCAGTGTGGATTTATGAAGGGAAGCCGTGCCTGACCAGATCTTTGCTGAGCAGACAGAGCACAGGGTGAGCACTGATGTCCACCTTGACTTCCAGAGTGTGCTGGGCACTGCCCAGGCTCCCCAGGGAATGGGCACGGCCCCGAGGCTGCCACAGCTCCAGGAGTGTTTGGACACCGCTGCCAGGGACAAGGTGGGACTGCTGGGGTGTCTGTGCAGGGCCAGGAGCTGGACTGGATGATCTTTGTGGGTCCCTTCAACTTGGAATATTCTGTGAAAAGCAGACTAGTCCCAGTGCAGCTCCCTGAATCTGACTGTGTTCCTGGCCAGTGCTCCCAGGGGAACAGGGAGCAAGGGGCACTTTGGCCGTGCACAAAGGGCCTGACTGAGCCCTGAACCATCTGCCACGAGCAGCTGATGCAGGAGTGGGTGCAGAGATGCTGCTCTGAACAGGCCACTGTTATCTACCCAGGGCCATGACCCCCTGCCTCCAGCTCTGGGGTCCATAACATCACAAGGACCTGGAGCTGCTGGAGCGAGTTCAGAGGAGGCCACAGAGATGCTCCAAGGGCTGGAGCCCCTCTGCCCTGGAGCCAGGCTGGGAGAGCTGGGGGGTTCTGCAGAAGAAGAGAAGGCTCCAGGGAGACATCACAGCACCTTCCAGTGCCTAAAGGGGTTCCAGGAGAGCTGGAGAGGGACTTGGAACAAGGGATGGAGGGACAGGACGAGGGGGAATGGCTTCCCACTGCCAAAGGGCAGAGTTAGATGGGATTTTGGGAAGACATTCTTCCATGGGAGGGTGGCGAGGCCCTGGCACAGGTTGCCCAGAGAAGCTGTGGCTGCTCCATCCCTGCAAGTGCTCCAGGCCAGGCTGGACAGGGCTTGGAGCCACCTGGGCTAGCGGAAGGCGTCCCTGCCCATGGCAGGGGACACGCATGGATGGGCTTTAAGGTCCCGACCAACCCAAACCATTCTGGGATTCTGTGATTCTCCAACAGCTGAAAAAAAAGAAAAATGTCAACAAAACACATTTCCAAAATGTAAGAGGGAGGGAAAAAAACCTCACCACATCACTAGCACTGGAAAATTCATTGTTCACCAGGCTCTCCAGGGCCATCCAGCGGACCGGTCTGTTCTCGTTGTCCCCCAGGCAGTGGTAGTCCATGGGGAACAGGTCCCGGGACAGCGCGTTGTCCGTGATCTTCACCTGCAGCGCATCGTCAATGCTGCGCACAGAGAACAGCACGCTCAGCAAGCCGGCAGCACGGCCTCACAGCAAACAGGCTCAGCCCTAAGCTCCACACTCGGCATCTAACTGGGGAGTGCTCACCCACATCTCAAGCACTGGCTCTCTCCTGCATCAAGACACACTTCGCGATTAGCAAATATTATCACAGCCCCTACTTATTCTGTGCCAACTGATAAGCACTAGAAAAATCAGCAGGCTTGATTAAATAAAACCAAACATTTGCAAGTGCAAAAAAATACCGTTAAAGCAAACAAGTAACTGCCTCAAGTTACCCCTGCTCCTTTGGAGATCCCCTACCAGAGCAATTAACACCTTTTAGCTCTGGTACCTCTGTGGCAATAATGAGGCAAAGGTCTAAGCAAAGTAAGAGCCAGTAATCTCTTTAAGCAACCGGTACTCTTTGTGGTCCAAAAGCTTGTCTTCAATCAAGCCATCTGCTGAAAAACTGTTGATTCCCTCCACAAGAGATACTGATGCTTGTCAGAAATAGGGTACTAAGGGAAACTTACTTTTAATCAAGAAAAGATGACTTAAAATAGCACAGAGAATTTGCCCTCTCTGGGATGTGATTCAAACTCTTTGAACTTAAAACTGAGTGTAATAAAATTCAGTGTTCTCATAAACAGATGATGTCAGAATATGGCAAAGATGTTGGCTTCAATGTTGTATGACAAAAATTCAGAAGGAACATTGGGTTGGGGGTACTGTAACAAATTGGTTTTTTTTGTCTTCTCATCTTGCCAATTATTTCTTTATTGTGATGAGAAAAATGAAATATAAATGCTCAATCTGTGTGTTTCCTGCTTTACTATCTCAGATACCTTTTTGTTTATCTTATTTCTATGCACTTTCAGACCAGTTCATTATCCTTAAAATTTACAGACCAGGAAATTTCCAATGTAGTCATTGCTAAGAGTTCAGAGAAATTCCTAGAAGACCCGTTTGAAAACAAATTCAATCCAAAGGGCAGTTCCCCAGCGATCAGAGAGCCCTGACTTGTGTAATCCTCACGTCCACTGTAACTGGACCCGACTGTGCCATGGGCACATGAGACCAAAGGCATTTCCTCCCTTAAACCTGCCAAGATCACTGGAACCCTGGCTCCCTCCCCAAAATTAGGACATGGGTCTGGTGCACTTCCCAGCCTTTCACCACCCAGAGCAAACCTGGGCAACAAAGAGGGGCAGGTGGAACAAAGTCCTTGAGGGGGCCCTGGCTACTGGCAGCTCTTTCTCCTTCCAAACATAAAGCTCCAGGTGATGTCCCCGATGTTTGTGATCTCTGTCTCCTGTGGTCCCACCTCCTCTTCCGTGTGCTCACCAGCGAGGAAAGGCAATAGAAATTAGGAACAGAATCTGTCAGGAACCCCACCACACTGAGCATCCTTAGGTGGCACAAGAGCAGATGGAGAGTGAGCAGAGATGCTGGTCACTGAGTGACTGGCTTTCTAGAAGGCCACCAAACACCTCCATCTCTACATTTTGGGGTGTATTGAAGCCTGAAGATGGTCTCAAACCCCTGTCTGGAATTCCTGCCATTCCAGAGCACACTTGCATCTATCCATCATTTGGCAACTAGGAAAACTACCAACGAATAAAGTCTTTAACTCAATTTTTAAGGGGAAAAAATGAAGAAAACCAACTTCAAACAAAAATCTATCCATCGATACACTACTGAAGATATTCTAAGTTTTTAGTAACGTTGAAGGGAAGCTTTAATTCTTTCCAAGCCTTCGAAGAAGTGATAGACAAACCCAGCTGAAGCATTTACAGAGAGGATGTTCTGTGTCCTTTAAAACCACGCTTCCTGCTTCGCTTTGGCTTCGGAGGAAAACACTTCACCAACCAAACCAGTGACCCAAAACCTGCATTCTGGAGGAGAGCTCAGGCTGACTGCAGGGAGCTGCAGCTGCTGAGGGGACAGTACTCACACACAGTTCCTGGCAGCCAGGTCTTTGTGGATGACCTCCCGTCTGGCCAGGTAGCTCATGCCGCAGGCGATCTGGATAGCCATATGTACAAGATCCTGCTGGGAGATGGCCTGCAAGAGCCCAGAGCAGCAGCCATCAGCCCCTTCAGCCCAGCACCTGCACGGTTACTGGGTGTGCTGGGTCCCAGTGCCCCCTCCCCTTCCAGTCCCCACAGACACAACCACCTACTGACACTCGTGAAAGTGCCTCACTCTAAATTTTAACTTCTTTTGTTGACGTGCCAAGGGAAGATACTCCCATTTTGCAACTGCCTCGCTCTTTGTACCTACTGTTCCTTTGATTAGAAGGAGAAGGTGGACACTGGCGAAAACGGTCCATTTTACCCCTCTTCCCACACCATTTTCACTTTGTTTCCCAGGAAACCAGTTCATTTCCAGGCAGCAGCACAGTCAAAATCCTTGTTGCTCTCCAAAACCAGTATCAAAGGCTGTTGCTTCAGCTCCTTTTGCAACTTCACTGTCCCATCGTAATTAAAATCTTGCATGCATTTATAGCTTGGGCCACCAAAAGTAGCATCAGTAAATCTCAAATTTCTCCATACTCAATTTCCCCTAACTCGATCCACAATTTTCTCTATTTGTTGATATTATTTTAGGATGCACTGATTGAGCTCCTACCCTAATGAGAGGTGACTCAGCCTCCTGCCCTCTGAACGCCCAGGATAAACAGCAAGGAATGTTTTCCTGGTGGGAATCAAGGCAAACGCTCACTGGGGAGCCACCTCTGCAGTTCTCCTGCCGTCACACCGAACAGGAGAGTGCCCAAACCATTCCTCTGGCGGCACAAACTCAGGTGCCAGACCAAATGGAGGCCTAATGGGCACAAAGTCCCACGTGCCCGAGGGTACCTGGGGATTGTTGGCCTCCACCAACTTGCACTGTCGCAGGAAGAGTTTCAGGTTGCCCCAGTTCATGTAGGGCAGCAGCACCATTGGTTTCTCTCCCTCCTCTATACAGACATGAGTGATAGGCAGCAGATTCCTGGAAGACAGAGAAAATCCTAATGTTACGGAACTGAAATTTGATAAAGATACTTTTGATTCCTAAACACGGTAGTAAAGTTAATTCAACTGAAAGAAAAGCATTTAATCTTGTATTAGGAGTTGCAGAGCACAACATGCCCAAATAATTGAAGCTCTAGACATTACTTCTTTTAATAAATGAAATATTTGACTATTTTCCCATTAGGAAGAATCTTCCAAATGTTTTCACTTGGTCCAAGAGGGCTGACGTAAATTGTTGTGAATACAGGTTACCATCCGTACTCCATCCTAAACTCTAAGTAAGTGTAGCATTCAAAATTAACTACAAACATATACAGTTACATTGTAACAGTTTAACAAAAAAGTCACAATGTCATGTTTAATCTGCTGCAAAGTGACAGAACAGAAAATTTTAGTTCTGAATCAGCCACTTAAAGGGTCCTTTCCAAGTCTTTTGTGGCTCAGGTAACCCCCATGCTGCAGTGTCTCTGCATATCTTCCTTAGAGGGAATATAATATATAATATATATATCAATATGTAAATTCATAGACACTCAAACCAAACTGGATACAGTTTCAATTTCCATTAATCACTTTTTAAAAATATCTGTATTTTCCATTGAAAACCATTAGTAAAAGTCACCAATGACTTACAATTCTTATTAATTTTGACTTTTGAATTTTCCTGCTCTTTCCTGAAGATTTCTCACAGCCAAGTGCCACATCCATGAGCTCTAGAGACCTGTGAAGGTCCCAGCTTTACAGGCAGTGTAGAGAAGAAAAGCTTTTTGGACTTTTTTTTTTTAAGAGACTGAATAAAAGAGAGGACAACAGGTCATTTGGGATGATGAGAGCGGGGCAGGTTCATTTGGTTTCTATTCTGACTACGTTTCACCAAGAACCTGCTACTCCTGTATTTTAGGCAAGGCCTTTATTATATAAGGCTGGGAGAGCTGGGAATGTCCAGCCTGGAGAAGACAAGGATCCAGGGAGACCTCAGAGCCCTTTCCAATGCCTAAAGGGGCTCCAAGAGAGCTGGAGAGGCACTTCTTATATGGGCCTGGAGTGCCAGCACAAGGGGAATGGCTTCCCATTGCCAGAGGGGAGGGATCGATGGGATATGGGGAAGAAATTCTTCCGTGGGAGGGTGGTGAGGGCCTGGCACAGGGTGCCCAGAGAAGCTGTGGCTGCCCCATCCCTGGAATTGTCCCAAGGCCAGGCTGGACGGGGCTGGGAGCACCCTGGTCTGGTGGAAGGTGTCCCTGCCCATGGCAGAGATGAGCTTTAAGATCCCTTCCCACCCAAACCACCCTGGCATTCCATGATTCTACAGCAGTGTTGCTGAATTCCCAACAAACAGCTCCCTCTCCCCAGGGAGGTTTAGCCCAGGTACTTCCACCTCATGGTGGAATGGATTTGTCATGACATGGATCTGTCACCAGCCCTGCCTGCCCTACCTGTGGTGAAGCCCTCTGAGTTTACAGCTTTCCGTCAGCATCATTGTCACCTGCACCTCCGAGGCTTGATCTGAGGGAAAAAGGAACCACAGATGAACTTTGGAAACAAATCAACATATTAATTAAAATTCAGCCCAGATTTGCAAGTCACCTGAGGTCATTTGAGCACCAACAGAACTTGTTTGGCTCCTTTTTTAAAATGGCACTTACAAAAAGCCCCAAAGTTCAAGGCCAAGTTCTGAGGCTCATTTCTGCTTACAGGAGTGGGGTGAAGCCCAGAAAGGAAATCAAGCACATTCCAGGTGCTGACAGGCTGCAGTTCTGCACTTCCCGACAGCTTCTGGGCGGGCACGAGCCGGCTGCACTGGGCACTGGGGTCCCATCCTGCATGGGACTGGAAGCAGTGGGATGTGCCAAGTGCTTCCCAGCCACGGACGTGCTCCAAGGACACTGCTCTGCTGCTCAGTTACCACTGCAGGTCCGGCTGTGTTTACTGCCACATGGCTGGAGGCTGTTTATGTCTAGATTTACCTATCTCCTTGCTCTCCGCTTGAAACACTTGACTCTTGGTAACCTTAGAACTGTTTGCTGTTCTCTTTTCCACCTTTAAAAATGAATGAATAAATAAAACCACTGCTGCCCGCTAAAATTCAGGCACCTGTGATAACTCCAGTGACCCACTGCAATCAGAGCATTAGAAGCACAAGTGGTGCCTGGAACCTGCTCTCCACCACTATTTGTGTATTTGGGGTTTTTTCCCCCTTTGGTGGCAAGAACCTCCAGGGAAGCTTCAGGAGACGTCAACCAGAGCTCTCCCAGTTCCACCCTCCTCACACCTGGGAGCATTTTCCATGTCTCCCTCGTGCTGGAACCAGTTCTGGCAGGCAGCTGGCACAGGAGAGCCCAGCACAGCCCAAGGAGCTCTCCTTGCTGCACTAGGGGGAATTTACATGTTGTGGATGAGTCAAGCCAAGGTTTTACTGCCCTGGGAGGAAGAAGAGGCAAGAAATCCTCTGCTCTTTTCCCTCCTTCAAGGTCTGATCCTGCTCCCTGACACCCTTTCCTAACTGAGCCTGAGCCCTGCAAAAGAAAACGTGACTCTGGCTGAGTGAAGAGTGATGGGAGCGTGCTGGAGAGGCCCAGAGGTGCCACTAAAGTAGTGACAGTTATGGCTGTGGTGTATTATGGGATGCATCAACCAGTGCTTTTGGGCCCATTACTACAATGACATGGAGGGGCTGGAGCGTGCCCAGGGCAGGGAACGGAGCTGGGGAAGGAGCTGGAGCACCAGGAGCGGCTGAGGGAGCTGGGAAAGGGACCCAGCCTGGAGCAAAGGAGGCTCAGGGCGGACCCTCTGGCTCTGCACAGCTCCCTGACAGGAGGGGGCAGCCGGGGGGATCGGGCTCTGCTCACAGGGAACAGGGACAGGAGGAGAGGGAATCGCCTCAGGCTGGGCCAGGGGAGGTTTAAGCTGGATACTGGGGAATATTTCTTGACAGAAAGGATGGTCAGACATTGGAACAAGCTGCCAGGGGCAGTGGTTGAGTCCTCATCCCTGGAGGGACTGATATCCGTGTGGATGTGGCACTTGGGGACAGGGGCCAGTGGTGGCCTTGCCAGTGCTGGGGGAATGGTTGGACTCGATGGCCTTGGAAGGTTTTTCCAACACAAACAAATCTATGATTCCCCTCTATTTGATAACAAGTACGGATGTGGGGATGGTACAAGCAGGTTCTTGCAGTGCAGGAGACACTGAAGCCATGGCCAGCTGAAGTCTCTGGTCTGCACTCCCAACAGAGGCATGAGAAAGAGAAGGTCCTACCCCTGTGGGTTGGACACTTGATGAATTTGATACATATGAAATAGATGCTAAAGGCTTCGAAAGAAGAAAGGAAAACCAAGATCCTGCATTAAAACAAAGTTACACAGCCCCGAATGACTGAATCAGGCAGTTCTAAAAGCCAGCATTAAAAATGGAGGTGGAAAAGCAGATTCTGAGAAGTCAGAGGAGCAGGTTACCTGAACAGAGCTTCAGGTGTAAAAGCAGTAATTACAGGGCCCAAAGACTTCAACCTCTTCACCCAGCCACAATGAAGGGAAGAAGAAGATTCCTGGGTGTGAGTTACAGCTGATTAACTCCTCACACACTCTCCAGCCCTGTGCTTGCTGAACTGGTTTGCTTTTAATTATAAGAGCCACCAAGAAATGATTTGAAGCTTTCAATCAGAGATTGTTTAAGAGTGGATATAAAATCTACAGAACGAGTCAGGCTGGTTTGGACAATGCACTCATTCATCTCCTCATGGTAACTCTTCTGCTGATGCCTTTCCCTTTTCAGCACTCAGGGAAGTTTCCAGCAGGTCACTGTGACGTTCTCTTGTTTTCTCTCCACGTTATAGTGGTTGAGCACCCAAAAGGACGATTGACTCCCAGGCAAGTATATACGGAAACTGAAATCTTATCTTGTGAAACAGTCCCACCATCCATATTGTGTTTGCTTATCAATATTATTTCCTTGTTTTCTGCACAGAAAAAAACATACTCAACACCAACAAATTCAACAGACTCAGAACAAACAATAGCAGTTCAAGGCCAATCTTCTCCCAGTTGAGACCAGTGCCAATTTAGAACCACCACACAATCTGATTATTGTGGGTTTGTACTAGATATAATTCAAAACACAATATTAATCACCACTTCTTGGAGTGATTCTTGTCAAAAGGGGGAAAAGAACACAAAAATACTGCTACTGCAGCAGTCCCCACTGCAATCAGGCTTCCTTTTAAGGCCATTTTCATCAGTTACAAAGGAAAAAGTTCAGTTAAACAAACTCTGACACATTTAGTAGACTATAACCACTTTTGAGCAACCAACACACACATCTTCACAGACCAGGACGAACGTGATTTTGGCAGTGTTACATTTTTGTTGTGAGGGCCTGGTGAATCTGACCATCCTGTACTGAAAACCCTTAAAACCAATCCAGCAAACCCACCATTTCTAGCTTTGATAAGAGAAACAGAGTCCCAGAGCCCAGCCAGTGACTGCTGTGCAATCCCAGCTCGGTGAGACGTTTTTCCAAGGATATACTGAGATGAATCCTACAGACTTCACCTTCCTGCCCGGGTCAACGTACAATCCCCAATTCCCCATGCTGTGTCAATCCCTCAGTGTTACCAGTAAGCACACGCACACTTTGTTTTCTTCTCAGAGCCGTCTGTGCAGCCACTCAGATGAGACAGGGGAAGGATCCTGTCAAACCCACGGGATGCCCACGGGATTTGCGGCTCATCTGCCTGCCCCGGAAGCGCGAAGTTCTCGGATATGAGCACAGCCACACACGCAGCTACAGAGGGGAGGGGGAAAGCCTCCCACAGAGCCAGAAACCTCTGAAATTACAACAGCTACTTGGAGACACAACTGAGGTGGTCACAGTCTCCCATTTATTAAATCTGGGCACCAGGAACAGTCCTGAATTCAAGTTGAGTGCTCCAGGGTGAGGCAACAAGGGCTTGTTGCATGACTTCCTCAAAGCCCTGAAAAAAGCTAAACTGAGGTATTACCATTATTTGTGATTAAGAACATGTCAGTGCTCAGCCATGAATGGAGTTGCAGTTGGACGGCCATGAGGAGCAGCTGCATGAGGTTTCCACAAGGTGATCATGCACCAGCAGCTGAGAAACCAAAGAGCAGCAACTTCAGGTGAGTACAGAGGAAGATTTAACACCCAGTAATACTCCAGATGCTCAACTAGGACCAAAAAGGTCCAGCTTTCAGAAGGTGCTTAAAACCAAGACTGAGATAGATGTAAATGCATTCCAGAGAGGAAGATGCTCTCCAAGTCCTGGTTTTACCCAAAAGCCTGGCTGTGAAAGCCTGCCCCGAGGCCCAGAGCAAGAACAAGGCAGGATTCCAAGATCTGATGGAGCTGCAGGTTTATCTCCTGATATCACAGGATTTGTATGCAGCCAGGCACAACGGGGCTCTTGGCACTGTTGGTTTTATAGAAGAGGCTCATCCCTCTGTGCTGGGATGCGCTGGGGCCCTGCCTGGTTCATGGGGAGAAAAAAACACCTATTCCATTTTTACCCACTTCTCAAAATCCAGCTGCAAAAATGTGTTTTAAAATCTTTGTTCATTATCACTCATCCATCACATGAATCATCAGGTGAAAAGATCTTGGGGAAGTTCTGTGACGACAATCAGTTGAAGGAAATTGCCTCCTCTGAGACCAGGCACCCATCAGCTGCAGGGCACTAGGCTCTGCTTTGCTGGGAAAAGTCACTCCACACCCCAAAGGATGTGGCCGAGATGAAAAGCAGCAATTAACTGGATGTTGCAGTGGGTAACTGAGTAGTTGGATGCTTTCATGAGTCACTTTTAAGTCAGACCTCCCAGAACCTCAAAATAGCAAAGCACAGCTTAAGTAGGATCACAGAATCCTTCAGGTTGGAAATGCCCTCCAAGACTGAGTCGAGTCATTCCTCCAGCACTGCCAAAGCCACTCCTAACCCACGTCCCCAAGTGCCACATCCACACATCTGTTAAATCCCTGCAGGGATGGGGACTCCACCACTGCCCTGGAGGGCTGGACAGCCCTTTCCAGGAAGAAATTTTCCCTGATATCCCACCTAAACTTCCCCTGGGGAAACTTGAGGCAATTTCTTCTTGCCCTGTTCCCTGGGAGAACAGACTGACACCTACCTCACCACAACCCCCTCTCCGGCAGCACTACAATTTAAAAGACTTCTGATTGCAGAATGGTCACTGAGATCTGTTTCTTCAGAAGACAAAGCAGAACCTGCAAATCCATGTAAGCAGGTTTCAAAATTGAACTAAGTCACACTTGAACCCTCTCACAGCCTGCTACAGGGAGGAACAACAGATTCTCTCAGCACTCCTGTCAGAAGCAGCTCTGCAAATGCCACAGCCAGGAGCTGCTCCAAGGCTTCTGATGAATGCTTCCAACAGCAATGTTTAAGAAGATATTTTACCTGCAGCTTTTCTCATCTTTGGACTATTTGTAATGGCTTGTTCCCCTGTGAACTTCCTCCTGCTTCATATTGCAAGGTAATACTCCCCCACATCACAACACTTACACAGCCCATTTTCTACACACCTGCCTGTTTTCACAAGCTTCTATTACCCTTATTATTTTTCAGCCTTGTGGGCTTTGCCAAATATCCCACGACAAAGTGCATAAACTCCAGTTACTGAAGGGTGACAGGTACACAGGCAGGCACAGTGGTGACAGTGTGGCCACAGGAATTGAGAGTGCAGGACTAGAACAGCTCCAGGTGATAAATGCTCCCAGTATCAACACATCCTTGTTAATTGCTGCTAGTTCTGCATAGCAATTAATTAGGTAAAACTGCTCCCAAGGCAGAATTCCACCCCAGTTCAAAGAGAATGCATGCCTGAGTATTGCTTTAACCCTTCTACACGAGTCTTTGGAAGAAATTCAACGCCTGTGCTCACATCTGTTGCACAGGACATTTTTAATGCTCCTAGCAGGTAACTTTCACAACTTTCCTTCACCAGGATGCTAAAGGAATGCAAGAAGTCATGATCCAACCTGCTTTTTCATGGGCAGAAAGGAAAGTACATATAAAAAACATTTCAGCTTTAAAATTTCCAGAGGCCCCAGGAGTCAGACAGGGCCAAGTGGAGCACCCGATGCTTCCTCCTGCCCCGGACTGAGCACAGGACACCCTGCTCCTGTTTGCAGCTTGGAGCTGTGTCACTCCCACACATCAACGTCCCCCTGCTTTCTGAGGCATCCTAGAGATGCACCCTAGAGAATTCCAGTCTCCTGTAAAGGTACATGTACCCCAAACACAGCAGGAGGAGGTTACAGCACGGGACACCACACTCAGCCCTGCTAAAATTTCCAGAGAGCAGGATTTCCCTACCGATCCTGGGATCCAACATCAACTATCAACCACATGAGTTCATTTTGCAAAGCAAGGCAGCTCACACTGACAAATCCAAGCCGAATTTTAATAAATCCTGGGAGTAAGTCAACATGACACTGCTAAAATGGGGAATGCTGTTCTAGTTTTCCTCCATTACAAATGCACATGCAGTTTTAAACCACAGAAAAGGGCAGAGAAAAGCAGGATTTGGGGACAGTCTTAGTTTCCTGTGTAACACCAGAATCCAGGAAGCAGCAGCAAGGAGGAGGAAGTAAAAGGCTCTTTGCTCAATAATCCATTTAACTCAAAACGAACCTAAAAGTGAAACTGAGAAAGAGAGACATGACTGATGTCATGGTCCAAAGGTCAAGGGGCAGCAGGTAATAAAACCAATACATAAGCAGGAATTTTACCTGTGTGTAAATTAAACTGTTCTGCAGGGGAGTATTTTTTAGCACATGGAAAAACAAATCTTTAAATGATGTAGTACAATACTTTGGAAATCATCCCCTCAGTATTTTCTGAAGCATACTGTACTGCTTTAGATGTCTCAGGGTATTTTCCTAAAGAACTAGGATTAAATGACAAATCGAGTGCATTTTTAGGCTGATATTCAGAAATCTGCTACTTATCCCCAATTCCTTAAATTCAAGTATCCTCCTTTATAAAGACACTCAAGAATTTAGCTCAGATGAGCAGTAGCTCTTGGTTTATTTTTTTTGGCATGAACTATATTCTTCTGAAACAGGATCCTGCACTTTGATTTTGGGAGGTTAAATACTTGGAACAATTAATTCCAATACTGTGTATTTAAGGTATGATCTTAAATGTAGAACTATTTTGACAAGGCTGGGCTTTTAAGAATGAACTGCCCAGAACAGCAAATTCCATCATTTAAACACGACCCCTTGAGAACAACTGTGGATGCTCCACGTTCTGGTACATGTTTAGTGTGAACAAGAAACCTTCAGCTTGGTTAACAGAGGTGCTTAATTCCCCTAAATGTTCCCATTGCTTTTTCCTGCTTGGCACGGCCTGAATTCTCAGGATTTCTATTCCTGCACTTCCCAAATGCGTGAAGTCCTAAAGGGTCACCAATCTTGCAATCATGGAGTGGTTTGGGTTGGAAGGGACCTTAAAGCTCATCTCGCTCCACCCCCTGCCACGGGCAAGGGACACCTTCCACTAGAGCACGATGCTCCAAGCCCCATCCAACGTGGCCTGAACACTTCCAGGGATGGGCCATCTCCTCTTAACCAGATTAGCAATAAATTAAAAAAAAATCTAAATAGTAAAATGTCAGAGATAGCCAAGAATGCTGAAAGTCCTTCAGAGACCTAAGATGACCAAACTCAAAGCTCTGTTCGAAGTCGGTAGAACAATAAAGTTTAAAGAGCTGACCTTTGCCATACACCAACTTTGTTTCCAGTGCTTTCCATGGGTGGTTTGTTTCCAAGCACTCCTTCCTTGTACATCAGAAAAATGTTAAGTGGTTAGAACATGAAATGGGAGCAGTCGGGTTATCTTGAACAGCACACTGGGTTGTTTTTACCAAAAGTGTACCTTGGCCAGAACATCCTAAATGAGTCAGGGCTCTGCACAGCTCACCCTCACTTCACATGTTCCTGGAATAACACAATTCCATTTGTTTTGCTAAGAATTTTCTCCTTCACAGGAAAAGCACCCTTAAACAATGTGTTCTTTAAATCAAAGGTGAAACCTGTGTGTTTTCTTCCTCCTCTGACATCAGATGATTTAAAAGAGTCCCAAGAAAGGCAGAAGGGATCTCTTAAACACTGGCAGGAGATGCAATACGAGCGTGGAGAAACATGCCATCAGAGACACTTCCAAAACTGAGAGGGATTGGAAACCTCTGATTGGAAAGTGAAGCATTCCACCCTCGTAACACAATTTTTCTGTAAAACAAAAAACACAACAAAGAAAGCAAATGCCAGCTAAGTCTCTCATCTTTCTAACAAAGAACTAATTCAGGTTGTGTTGATCCAAAGATTCCAGAATCCCAGGTATTCTAGATATTGAATAGAAAGAACATACCCTTGCTCTTTCTGGCAATGACACGCATTTTCAGTCTTCATCGGTGTCTGTTTAAAGACAGGACGAAGGCGAATTTTCCATTGAACTGTCAAAGTGTGAAAGTCACTACGGCTTTGAGCACCTTGCCTAGCAGATGAACACAGTGGAAATGTAAAGTGCAAAGACAACACAACAACTGTATGGCCAGCATGAAGGACGTAGGGACAGGCTAAGCAAGTCACACCTTTTCCCCAGGGCTTGGGATCTTTGTAGTCTGAAGTTATTAGAGCTTCCAGAAAGCCGAGAGAGATCCACTTTCCTTTTAAGCTCTCCTCCTTGGCACAAGGCACTGCACACATCAGAAGGCTCAGGCACCCAGACATAGATGATACAGCATGAAAAAAACCATTATAAACTCATGTATTTCATGAACCTGCACGTAGAAACTTTGTCACTGCCACGGGCATGTTACAACTTTCTCCCTGGAGTGAACAAAGTTCCGTGAAAGGAAAAACTCTTTTAAGGATATGCAGTGAAACCCAGGGATGAATCCTCCTTCAGCCTGTCTTTATAAGAGATGTGGTGTTGAGACTTCAAGAGAAGTGTCTCCAACTTTTACTTCTCATCCATTTACGAGCTACAGAACAATCACTGATTCACTTCAAAAGCACTTCAATAACTTCATGAAGCATTCAAATGAAAGACCCCAAATCCTGTGGCGGAGGAGAAACCAGTTAGATCATGCTGAACAAGCACACCCCAACCTATTTGCCCCCTGCACTGATATTGCTTAATCAGGCTCAAACTTGCCCTTTGAGAGTCTGACCGAAAAGTTCTACTCCAGCTTGAGACAACAGGGAATACAAGATATTCCTGGGAGCTCTCTGGATGGGCTCTTCCACCTCTCAGGCAGGTCCGGGCTCTCTCAGTTTTCATGTGCTACTGATTCCTTTAAGAGCAGATCACTTCGGAAGGGGAACAAGCACAAGGCTGAGAGAACTCCAGGGATCCTGTTTTTACTGAGCACTCTCCTGGTTTATAGCAGTGCTCTGCATCTCACTGGAGCTCTGGAAAACATCGGGGAAGGAAAGAGGGAAGGGCTGCTGCAGTTACTGCAGTCAGCTACCTGTGCTTACGATCCTTTGGGGGCAACAATCACCCCTGGGGAAAGAATACAGGGAAGAGACAAACGGACACGGCTGCAATCACTCTCCCTCCAGAGCAGGAAATACCCACAGATGTCACTATTGCCTGATGGGCACAACAGCCACAGCACTCACCTTCCCTAGCACAGGAAATGGGAAAGCTGACAGCACATTCCCTCTGTCCCCATTACTGGAAATAACCACTCATGAATGGGTATGGATGCTGTGATACACTGACAGCTGAAGGAAGGACACATGAAAAGAGATCCATTGTGACACGCACTGAGGGCACAACTTTTGGATTTTCATTCAGAAACCATTCCCTGAACAGCACAACCCTGACGCCTGCTCCAGTGGCGCAGAGCTCCCAGCAGCCAACAAACCCAAGCTCATGGCCCCACTTGTTGGGCTGAGGGGGTTTTTAGTCTGGAGAAGAAAATTTTCCAAGGACACCCTTTTGTGGCCTTTCAGCACTGAAAGTGGATTGTAAGAAAAACTGAAACAGACTTTTGATCGTGGCTTGCAGGGACAGGACAAGGGGCAACAATTTTAAACAGGAAAAGGGTAGATTTACATTGGACATAAGGAAGACAATTTTATTTATTTATTTATTCTTCCCTGTGAGGTCAGACACTGGCACACACTGCCCAGAGAAGCTGTGGCTGCCTCATCCCTGGAAGTGTCCAAGGCCAGGTTGGACAGGGCTTGGAGCACCCTGGTGTAGTGGAAGGTGTCCTTGCCCTTGGCAGGGGGTGGGACTGGGTGGGCTTTAAGTCCCTTCCAACCCAAACCATTCTGGGATTCTATGATTCTCTTGAAATTCCAGGTTTAAAGCTGTAACAACTCCCCTAATGTCAGAACAGCCAATGCAGTGTCTGAGTTTCTCAAGTTCTGATCCTGGTGAGAAGAAAGAGGTGCTTTTTCTCTCAGGGAGGTTGTTCTTCCTCACAGTACCTGCTAAAAGAACCTCAGTTCACATTTTCCAAAGATCTGGAATACTCCACTGCCCCTCCTCATTGTTTCCTGACATTTGGGCACCACTGGACTTCATTTTATCATTTTCAGAGTGCACCTCTGGGTAAAACAAGACAGTTCTGGAGCAGCTCGTACGTTTGGGAAGGGATAATTTAACTCCACAGACAAAGCCTTTATTCCTTGTCTATTTTCCATGACCCTCAGGCTTTATTGCCTTCAGCAAAGAGATACTTGAGTCAGTTCAATGGTTCTCATAACCATCAAGCTTTTACAGTCCTGCCCTGCTCCTGCTTGTGCCAGAGCAGCAGTGTGTGTGTGGCCATAGAATGAGTGAGATCAAGGAAAAACTCTGGTTACAAGAGAATTTTTGCAGGTTTTTTCTTCCAAGCAGATCAAATTCCCAACTTATTACAGGTCCCAGCTACACACACAGCAATCACAGCCAGGGTGTGAAAATGAAGCTGTGTAATATCAGCACTGCAAGTGAGCTGCTGTGAGGAGAGGGTATGTTGCAGGTTTTTTTCCTTGCAAACTTCTGCTGCCCAAGCCCGACAAGTATCAGCAAAACCTACTCTAAACTTTTTCCATATAGATCCTTTTTAATTCTGGGAAATTCTCTATAGTGATCCCATGAATGCCATCACTCCCTGAAGACCACGCTCAAGTTCACTGCAGAGAATCCCTCCTGCAGAGGGAAGAGCTCTTTTCCTTTAGGACGTGGCTGTGTCACAGACACAAACCACTGTAAGGGAGAATTATGAATTTAGGAGTGCATTGGAAGTCCCATTTTGGGAAAGCAATTCAGTAAGAGGTCATGGAAGGCAGCTAAATTAAGATCACTTTTGACAGATGTTGTTGAGTTGTTTAATCCAATGCTACAAAAAGTAGCTCGTGTGCCAAGGGCTAAGTTTTTGAGAACTATACTAAATAAGAGCCAAGGAAAAAAAAAGACAACTGTTTGGCAGGGAAAGGGAACAGAAGAAGGCAGAATACAGAAAATGTACCCAAAATACTGGAAAGAAGCATCTTTTTTTGGTTTTTAAGTAAGAGAAGCCAGGCTGGGAGAGCTGGGGGTGCTCACCTGGAGAAGAGAAGGCTCCAAGGAGAACTCAGAGCCCCTTCCAGCACCTAAAGGGGCTCCAGGAGAGCTGGAGAGGGACTGGGGACCAGGGATGGAGGGACAGGACAAGCTTTAAGCTGCAAGAAGGCAGAGTTAGTTGGGACATTGGGAAGAAATTCTTCACTGTAAGGGTGATGAGGCCCTGGCACAGGGTGCCCAGAGCAGCTGTAGCTGCCCCAGTCCTGGCAGTGCCCAAGGCCAGGCTGGACGGGGCTGGGAGCAACCTGGGACAGTGGGAGGTGTCCCTGCCCATGGCGGCGGCGGAGCTTTGAGGTCCCCCGCAGCACAAAGCTTTCCATGATTCATTCTATGATTCTATGACACGTGAGAGAAAGGAGCCCCACAAGCACCCGATTGTGTCAGAAACAGACCAAGGCGGCTGCTTCCCTTAAGCAGCATATTTTTCTTAAAGGTGGCAGAGAATAAATGGGTAGCAGAAAGATCCGACAACAAAATTCAGCAGCTTCACCATTTCTCAATCATTTCTCAATTCTCACCATTTCTCAATTATTAATCTTCAATCATTTCTCAATTCTCACCATTTCTCAATTATTAATCTTCAAAAATTAATAGCCAGGCAAAAAAACCCCCGAACCAAGTAAGTTGAAATTCTTACAGACGCTTATTTTTTTGCAAGAAAGAATTAAAGAAGTTGTCAAGTGAAGAACCAAAGGCAATAAGACACCCAACTGAAACGACAAAAACAAAACTGGTAAAACAACCACTGTACTGGAAATTTGGCCAAACTCTTGTGAGCTACCAGAGAACTTGTGATGATTGCAGAGGAAGGCATAGATGAAGGATCCATGTAATGTAGGGATATATGTAGGATTCACGTGACAAGACACGTAGGACGTTTGCAATATGGTTTTCACCTACACCTACCTTGTTCCTGAAGTCTACCTATGCCCATTTCAATTACTCCAACAAGATATTTCTTGAACACAGGTGCTCTATTTGGATAAATTCAGTTCTAAATGCCAATTCTCATGCTTCCGCTGCAAAGCTTAAGGAGGGCAGAAACTATGCCCTGTCTTTTGCACAGTCATGCACTTGTAAAAGATTTTGAAGATGCATTTCAGGTGTTTTTCAGCAATTTGCAGGGGACAAGGCTGTGACTGGGAAGACAATGACATGCTGGGGAAAAAAACCAATATAATTTTTACTTAGAAGAATAATAAACACAAGTAGTCAAGGGCAATGACTGAAGGCACTGGTGGAGAACACACGCATTTTTCTTCCATATAAGATTGCTGTTCTCTGTGGCTGAAGGAAGCATTTAAATTGCTTTTGCTTTTCATCATTTGAGTATTTTGGGGAGAAGAGGGTTGTTGTAAAGTCAGCTTTGGCACCCTCAGCCTGCAGCACAATTCAAACACCTGCACACAAAACCACTCCTTTACGCAAACATACCTTTAACAGTTTTGACAAAAACTTGTTTCTCTTTACTGGGGTCTTTTTCTTCTATTAGAATTCCATGGAAAATGCGCCCAAACGTGCCTGGGAAGAGAACATCAAGTTAGTATTGTGTGGTTAAGAAACACTGATAACATTAGGAGTATCTTAGGCAAACAGTACCTTTCACAGCAGAAAGTGAGGAACGACTGCAGTTAAAGTGCCCCTGAACCCTATGAAGTCACCAAGACAGAACCCAACCGCTCTCCAGCACAAGGGGGATTCACAGCTACAGGCAGTAAATGCTACAGTTTTACATAAATAAAACTGAAGGGGACAAGCACGAGAGTGAACTAGTGATAGCAGCAGAAGCCAGTGAAATTAATTATCAATATGATGATCGTTTATTTGTGGCACTTCAGTCAGCTCCCTGCACTAAGAACTCCAGCTCCTTTTTCTCACCCACCCAGTCTGGAATTCTAAGCCAAGGCACTTCTCACAAGAACCAAGATTTTTGGAAACATTCACAAGGAAACAGCAATTTTGGCCAGCCAGCACACATGCAACAGTTTGAAATAACCAGCAGCACATTATTCAAAAGTTCCACCTCAGCTGGAAGGTGCTGGGTTTGTTTGGGGATCTTTCAGACTCTCCAACATTTTTCCATTCACACGATGTTACTGATGCTACTGCAGGAAGAGGAGCCACTCTGAGGAGCTGGGCTGAGAACAACTGGTAACACAGAATTAACTGGTTTTTACTGCTCAGCTTGGCAATGCTTCTCTGCACCAAGGTGTGCATCATCTCCACACAGCCTATTCCAGCATTACAGCCCCTTCCCAGGCATTCCTCCTGCCTGACTAGCTTGAAAGACCCTTGATAGCATGAAATACAGGTCTTATTTGTTTCCAAATACCTTTAACAGGGGCAGTGCAACATTTCTGCCACCTACCCTGGGGCTGCAAGGAAACCCTGCATGACAGGGGTCTTCAAACTGCAGTCTCACTAAGCAGCAGCTGAACTCAGGAGACTCAGGCAACCACACCTACACACAGTGAACTACTGAAGCAACTAAAACCCTCCTGTCTTGGTTCTTGAAGACTTCGACAAAGTGCCTAAATATGCATTTCCAAACTGTTAAAGCAGGTGCAGTTATGGAAGCTACTTGAAGGTTATAATGAGTCTGTGGCCAAGCTCTGTAAAATGTACCCAAGTTCCACGCACATGTTTACTTTATCCCCTCCTTCCCCTCTGAAGCTCTTTTCTTCTTCAGTGGCAGAGACCCGACACTGCTACGGTCCTGAACTAAAACTGGTCAGGTCTTTTAAGTCCTCTGACATGTGGATGTGGCACTTGGGGACATGGGTGAAATTGGCAGTGCTGGGAGAGTGTTTGGACTCGATGACCTTAAAGGGCTTTTCCAACCTTATTGACTGTGATTAACTTTTTAAGGTTCTGACTCAAATTAACAGCTAGAGGCTAAGAAACGAGATCCCAGGATTAAATGGGTCCAAACTGCATTCAGCAGCTCTTTGTCCCTCCTCATCTGGCAGAACAGGGCAGCTCTGTCACCAAACATCTGAAGCGTTGCTGGGGCACTGAGTCACTTCTAGTCATGGATGACTCCCAACATCCCAGCTCCAGGCAGCCCAGAGGAACACAAGGCACATCCCACATGCCAAGGAAGGTTTCTGCAGAGCCCCCACTGGAAGTGAGCACAGATCTGCCTCCTCAGAGGTTCAGAAGCACACACTGAACGAGAATGGGAACATCCTCCACTGCTGCTCAGACTAACACAAAGCATTCTGTCTCCAAAGGGTGATCATCTCCAATCTCCAGCTGTGGGAAGTTTTGATTTCTCAGGGAACAGAGACTCAAAATTGCAGCAGCAAAGGTGAATGACAAAGAAAACTAAATATTTAAGTCTATTTTTTCAAATTCAGTATCAACAAGAATCAATTCATGTTGTGCATGAACAGTTTCGAAGTGCACATTAAACACAGAGTGAACAGCTCAGGAACTGGATGATCCTTGTGGGTCCTTCCAGCTCAGGATAGTCCATGAAAACAATCAGGTAATCTCTGAATCTTTTATTGATCCATGAAAACAATCAGGGCTGTAAATGCTGCATCTGCTGACTCAATTTCCAAATCAGAGTTATCAAACTGAGACACCAAATTTGGACTGAAGTTTCTCTGGGCTTTGGGTTGGTTTTGCTTTGATTTTTATGCTGTTAAGAGCAGCTCTCCTGTAGGAACTCCCAAAAGTGAGTTACCTCAGCACTGAGAGCCCTGACTGATTACCTCACTCCCCAGCCACCCTTCATTTCAGGGAGCAGGTTATTAAGACAGACAAGCTGAATGATTTACTGAGCATGCTTGGTTGCTCCCCAAGCCTAATGAATTCTGGAAGCTGCCTTCCTCACCCCCCACACCCCAAATGCAAACATAACTCATCATTCCTCTCCTCCTCCAAAGCTATGAAGATCAGAATGTCATCCGTGAATGATTTCAGAAAAACCTGTAAATAAATATATATCTATTTATATTTACATATCTACACCATGTTGTAGGAAGGAAGTGTCTGAGTGCTGGAAATACCTTCTTGGAGCACGTCTTTGAGGGTGATCCTCTCCCTGGAGATGGCTATGTCCTTCACTTTAGCTTTGGCCTCCATGAGAGTGACACTTTTCAGATCATTCTTCTCTATCCGTAATGTGGGATAACCTGAGGAGCCAGCAGAGCCAAACAATCCAACATAAACACCTTTGGAATGAGAACGGGCACAGGGCTTCACCTCTGCACCACCTACGGCTCCACATACAAGGGAGCAGCACAATCTTAAATACGTTATATATTAATTTTAAAAAGATGATAGTATTAAGCGACAAAAACCACAAGAACAGTCATCTGCGGGGAAAGAAATCACACAGGAATTCTCTGTAGTGTCATGCAAACAACTTTTATTATTAACTCCAGGTGAAGGAAACTCCTGTACTGAAGGTGATCAACGCTGCACTGCCCTCAGGAGGCGGAAATAGAGAGACTTGTTGGAAAACTTGGAGCAGGGAAGATGCCTTACCCCAGCAGGGCATTAGCAAACTACCAGTGCCCTCTTCTGGCACTTCCAGACATCTGAATACGTGTAGAGTCAGAAAGGCTGGAGTATTTTTGTACATGTGTATGAATTATTAGCGAAATCTGGAGAATTATTCTGGTAATATTCTTTGAAATTTAAATATTTATATTTATTATAATATATATTATATATTATTA
>WEIT01008369.1:0-30058 GCA_013389985.1 Dryoscopus gambensis | reverse complement strand
TTATTATATTATAATATATAAATATTATATATTTAAATATATATTAAATGTATTTTGAAAACAAAATTATGCAACTGTGGAATGACCAAGAATGTCAATCCTGCGTTTTTCACATATCCAACCTTCTCTCTTCTCCTAATTTTCACCATCTCCAGTGCTACTGGGCGTGTCCCCAAGCAGGTAAGAGACGCTGTGAAGCAAGGGGTGACCCCAGCAAACAGGTGCCACCTGGGCACAGTGGCCACCACACTGGGCAGGGTGAGGGGGGTTGAACCACCACCCTCGGCTTGATCCCCTGCCCTTGGCCAGAGGATTCTGGGGGACAACATTCCAGCAACTGGAATTCAGCCAAATTAACCTGACTCACTCAGAAAGCCAAACAAAAAACCTGAGGTTGACAGGACATCAACAGCTCAAGCTGAGCTGGGATAAGACATTGAGGGGCAGGAGTGTGCCCAGGGCAGGGAACGGAGCTGGGGAAGGGTTTGGAGCACCAGGAGCAGCTGAGGGAGCTGGGAAAGGGGCTCAGCCTGGAGCAAAGGAGGCTCAGGGGGGGCCTTGTGGCTCTGCACAACTCCCTGACAGGAGGGGGCAGCCGGGGGGGCGGGTCGGGCTCTGCTCCCAGGGAACAGGGACAGGACAAGGGGAAAGGGCCTCAAGGTGTGCCAAGGGAGGTTTAGATTGGGCATGAGGGAAAATTCCACTCCCCAAAGTGCTGTCCAGCCCTGGCACAGCTGCCCAGCTGGTGGAAGTCCCACCCCTGGAGGGAGTCAAAAGCTGTGTGGCACTTGGGGACATGGGTGGCCTTGGCAGTGCTGGGGGAACGCTGACCTTGACCGTCTGGGAGAGCTCTTCCAACCTAAATGATTCTGTGATTCTAAGAGATGGAAAATAAAAAGGCTGGGTAGGGACCCAGGCGACAAGAGGGAAACCAGCTCTAGAGTAAGTTGCAGGATAAGTTTCTGTGAAAAGGAATTTTTTTAACATTTCATATATTAAATTTTTAAAAGCCTGGTTTTGAATTAATGCTTATACCAAATAAATTTTAAAGGCAGCTGTTTGCAAGGGAAAGATGAATTTGGATGATAAGTAAGATCCTTTATTTTTTCTAGGGACAGACAATACAATTTAGAAGCAAGCCAAATCTCTCCCAGAGTTGCAGTTTGGCCTCAGGTAAACACTTGCTTCCATACGCAGGGAGGAAAAAAGGAAACACAGGAGGGCTGAGAGTAATGGCAACCTTTCTGCTGTGCTCCCTCATGATGGGACAGTCACTATCACCAAGTGCCATCAGAGGACAGACAATGGGAGAGACTTTGGGGTGCTTTAAAAAAACCCCATGTGTGCCCCTGTGCTGGCCACCTTCCCTCCCGCTGGAACAGTCCCTTCCCTGGAGCAGTGCTGGATGGGAGAGCCCTCCACCAGACAGTAACTTGAGGAGTAAAAATTCCACAGGGAATGAATACATTCATCAACTACAGAATTAACTCAGAACACAGCTGAGAGCACTTGGTCTGTTCAGCCTGGAGGAGACTGAGAGACCTGATCCCAGCCTGCAGCTCCTCCCAGGGGGCAGCTCGGAGCTCTTCCCTCTGTGACCAGGGACAGGGGGACCCCAAGGAATGGCTGGAGCTGGGTCAGGGAGGGTCAGGCTGGAGATCAGGGAAAGGTTCTTCCCCCAGAGGGTGCTGGCACTGCCCAGGCTCCCCAGGGAATGGGCACGGCCCCGAGGCTGCCAGAGCTCCAGGAGAGCTTGGACAGAGCTGCCAGGGATGCCCAAGGTGGGGTTGCTGGGGTGTCTGTGCAGGGCCTGCAGTTGGACTGGATGATCCCTGTGTGTCCCTGCCAGCTGGGATATTCTGTGATTCTGTGGTATCAGTTACCAGATCAGTATAGAAACTGCTGCCACCCCTCCTTTCTACTCACTGCTCTCTTTAGCTGTCTTATATTGTTTCAAGCACAGCAACAGGAAGCAACAGGAGATGAAAAGAATAACACAACCATCGGGATTCATGCACATGGCATCACCTGCTTTGGTAACTGATGCCACAGCTGGGTGGATACATCCTGTTCCCTCTCCTCTGCTTGGACTGCACGAGGTAGGTTCTTCTCAACGTTACAGAACAGATGCTTCACAGCTACTGGTGAAGCCTGGCTGGCTGACTGCTCTGGGTGCAGGGAGAATAACCCAAGGGACAAACTCAGCCTCATGCTCATATCACCACTCACATGGCCCCGCACTCACTCCTGACTATGGCGCGGCGGGATAAAACACACATAGTGTGAATTCAAGAGGCAAAGTGACAGAGCCAGAGGATTATTCATGCTCTTCTCTTGCAGCTGACACCGAAGCAGAGTGGCAGGAGGGTCTGTGCTTAGATTAACACTTACTGGTTACTGGCGTGGCGTTGTTGGGCGTGTCAGCCCGCAGGTACTGCGTCGTCTGCGTGGAGGGCTGCGACAGCCCCTGCGAGCTGCTGCTGTCACTGATGCTGATGGGAAACAAAAATGCACATCAACATCACTGCTTGCCACACCAACGCATTCCAAATTAACTAACCGAGGTCAAAACCAGGAGATTTTCCAGGCAAGACCTTAAAAGAGCAGAGTTTTTGAAGTATCTCACACATAAAAATGTATTTCAGGTAACTTAAAAATCTTGGCACTACGTTTGTTGAGCATGGACACCTCCCTCCTATTTGTTTTCCAGAATTTACTCTATTTTCTAGTACTTCTCCCCACTTTTGAATAATCAAAGGGACAAAATATTCCTTGCCAGAACCACCCTGTCATACCAAGAACAGCTACTATATTCCCGAGAAGCTTTGCACACATTTCTCTCATGGCACTGATGGCCCACTCAGATGAGGGCTCGGTTTTACAGCCCAAACTGCTCTACCCTACTTCATCACTCCCCTCTCGAAGGGTACCTGTTGCCCCTTCCAGCATCACCTAAAATGTGCTTTTTGAGATGCTTTCTTTGGGCAGAATGACCAGGGGTCCACAGAGTATCCAGGGGACAGGTAAACCACAGCCTAAACCACAGCAGGCCGATTTCTGTCTAATTTTCATAGTCAAAGCCCTACAAAAAGGGCTGTTGCAGCTGTAATGGACCAGAAAGCTGTCAGCAGGTCAGATGGCAGGGCCAGAAGCTTTTCTGATGCTCCCCCGCTCCAAACACACACAAACATCCCCCGCCTTTGATACTTCAAAGCTTCTCCACTGCTGACTCTATTGGGAGGACAAAGAGGAAATTAGTTTGGGATATAACCTCTGCTTTGCCAAATAATCAACATTTAATGTTGCTTGGGCTGCTGCTGAGCACTGACCAAGCGGGGCCAGCCACCCCTGTGGGGCTGTCAGACATGGCTGGTGATGCCCTCCAGGCCCACTGCTACCTTTGAAGCCAGGCTTCCTTTAAAACACAGAAATCTGAGTCCACCCTTCCCCATTGTACCACAACCATGGATGCACCCACGGAATTTTTTCTTTGGAACAGAATCTATTGACTCTTGCAATACAAACTTATTCATTTATAGCTGGCCTCAATCTCTCCCTGGAACCTTTTTTTTAGTTGATCCCACATTCCCTGTCTTCCACGTGCACGGTTCCAGCCCAGCATTTAGCACCAGGCTAAAAGCCACAGATGCTGGTCTAGCTACTCCCCTTTAATGTCCTTCAGAGGTTTTGAATGAATATTCTCTGGTGCTGGCAACTTATTACTGCTTATTTGAACTGTTCCCACTCTGGCATCCACGAGCTGCCTCAGTATGATGCACTCTGCAGCGAGCTCCGTGGGAAGGAGTGTCTTGGCACGGTCACCACATCACACACCAAGGTACAACTTGCATTTCCTTTTCTTGCTCCGGCTGGAAACTCCTTTTGTAACCTGATCACCCACTAGCCCTGCGGATTCCTTTGGCTGGAGGCAAGTGTGAGAAAGGAATTATTCTTTTAATGCCTGTTCCAAGTTTGAAAAACTCCCTTTTGGGTTGGCTTCATTCTGGTTTTTAGGTTTAACCCTTCCTCACTTGCATATTCTGTCAGCTATTTGAACGATGCCTTCTTGCTTTAATGGCTCCCATTATCCTGCTGTTAAACCATGCCAGCTTTCCTTGGCACTTTTCTGGTGCCTTTGCTCTGGGGTTTGCAGCATTTGCTGTGGACTTCCAAGACAATGTTCCTAAATAATCCCTGTGCAGCCCGTAAACTCGGCTGCCTGGCTGGAGCTTCCAGCTAACAACCCTCCTCGGTTTTATTTAGTTCTGGGGGTTGAAATTAAGAGCACCAGTGGGTTTTCCAGGCTCTGTTGCTCCTGGGAGGTCGTCAACCCTAATGACATTGTCATAGTCCATTCAGGAACCTTTTACAGACACAGTTTGAGATTATTATTCACAACCAGATCAGAAGCTGTTCCTTGTCTTGGTGAGTTTGTTCAAAACAAACCCCACGGCTCCTGATTTTCAGGCACATTTTGCTTCTGTTACACCTTTGCTCTGCCACTGCCTGGGCACAGCTTCTACACAGCAGCACATCCACAGTTCTGCCAGGCCACGCACCTTCAGGCTCAAAGAACAAGCCATCACATGGTGCTTGAAAAGCTAAACCCCAGGGGCTGCACAAACCTCATAAAACCACTCAATGGTCTGCGCTGGAAGGGACCTTGAAGATCATCTCATTCCAGTCCCTTCCCATGGACAGGGAAAGCCCCCTGAATTTATCAGAAGTTATCAGAAGGATATATAGTGATTCAGAGCAAATTATTAACACCTGCAAACCACAGAGGACTAACATTAGATGGATTTTTAGCTTTATTTCCACAGAAAGTCAGTTGGTTTTTTAGGATTTTTACCTTGCATCTCCACAGAAATCCAGTGCAATGGAGTAGATGGAAGGGCATCTGACCACACTGCTGGGCTGGCCACCTCAAAACCTCACAGCTGACACTATCCCACACCATAAACGTCATGTTTTCCCTTTCTGAATTAAAGCAAGCTGCACATCCTTTAACACCTTCAGCTGATTAAAACCCCTCCATCAGACAATCAGGCACAAAGAAATTTGAGGAAGGCTGACAAGTTCATTTGGTTACAATCGACTGAGAAACCACAACCGCTCAATGCAGTGGCACCACCGAAGCCACACGGGCTGGGGACACCAGGGGAGGGAACGGCAGGGAGCAAACTGAAAGGAACAGATGAATGGATAAAGAGGAGGATGAAAAGATAAAGCTACTCCGTGAGGCTGCAGGCAGCACAGAAGCAGCTCAAGACATCCTTTAGTTCAAGATATCCTTTCACAGGGGTGACCACCCACAGGCCGACTGTGTTCCAAAGGATCCAGTTTCACACTGCCTGCCCCTGAACAGTTGCATCTGATGCAGCCTCAGTCCACCTGCTTTTCCAGCCTCCCTTCTCCCTGGTGTTTAATCCCCACTCCAATGCCCTTGGACTCGTGTTACAAGTCCCTTTTCCATGCATGTGCTACGGTTTTTCCGGACTGGAAATACACTTGGGAGAGCCCAACACTGCCAGTTTTATAACCAAGCAGTTGCAATGCTCAGACTGCACCCTAAGGCCAAAGTGAACACTGGAAAATCGATCAAAGTAGGGAAAACTGAAATTCAGTCTCCTGCAGATGTCAGTAAAACCCAAATGTTTTCACACAATTGTGGATCAGGGAATGTTATGGGTGGGAAGGGACCTTAAAGCTCATCCAGTGCCACCCCTGCCATGGGCAGGGACACCTCCCACTGTCCCAGTGTGCTCCAAGCCCTGTCCAACCTGGCCTGGAACACTTCCAGGGATCCAGGGGCAGCCACAGCTGCTCTGGGCACCCTGTGCCAGGCCCTCACCACCCTTACAGAGCAGAATTTCTTTCCAATTTCCCAACTAAGGTAAAATAAAGGTAAAAACTCTCTGGCAGTGGGAAGCCATTCCCCCTTGTCCTGGCACTCCAGGCCGTTGTCCAGGAGCCCCTTTAGGCCCTGGAAGGGGCTCTAAGGTCTCCCTGGAGCCTTCTCTTCTCCACCATGAACACTCCCAGCTCTCTCAGCCTGCCTTTCCAGTGTGCCCATGTCAATTTTTCCTTCAATCCTGACAATCCCTGCACATCTGATTCTGTCTGAATCTTCCCACTCCCCACAAATTTTCTGGCAAAACCTGAACAACCCTTCCACCTCATAAACAGCAGAGCACCTGCAACTGCTGCCTTTCTGCAGCACAGCTCTTAGCACAACCCTACACAGGCAGTATCTGCTACAGCTTACCATCGAGAGCAGAAATTGCAAACTACCACAGGGTGCTCATTTTGAGACCAAGCTCCCACAAATCTCAGTAAATATGTCCCAAAACCACACTTGGAAAGCTTGAACACATACCTGTCATCCAACTCTATCCTTTTCATGCTGTGGAGGTGCAAGACAGCCAGGATTATTGCCACCAGGAATATCACAGCACAGCACACGCCCACACTGATATAGAACACCCGGGTCGAAGTGGTGGGAGCTGCGTTTACAGGATCGACTGGAACAGAGGTGGAAAGTTACTGAACCCTTCTCAAGAAGGAGAAAAACCAACGAAAAACCCCAAATAAAACCCCCAAGAAACGACATTTTGTTAGTTTGTTACAGCACCACAAGCAAGGGGGCTGGAGGCAGGGAGAGGCAGCAGCCTCAGCCATCCCAAATGTTCCATCAGGCATCCTGGAGAACAACTACCCTGGAAGAGGCAGCGGGAGGTAAAGAGAGCACTGAGCACTCTTTCCCACTGCTTTCCAACAGCATTTTGGCAAAAACGCTCCCATTTTGGGTATTATGGAGCCACAGTCAGCCAATGACATTTCCAGCTAGAAGGGGAGGAAAGGAAACGACCTCATTCTATTCCTTCAATAGTGATCAATTAAAACAGCAAACCTGGTCCTAAGGTCAAGCAAATAGATCAGAGTCATGTACGGAAACCAGAGCCCCCAAGATGTGATACAAAAGTTGTTACAAGACTTGGAAAAGGTTTTTTTCCCCCTTCACCAGTTAAAACAATTAATTACCAGAAAACCACTGTAATACTGGGTATAGTACAGACTACCTGGGGACTGTTTTCATAGGGAAAGCTGGGGAATTGAAGCACATAGAAAGTTTTTCAGTTTTTACACCCCAAGCTGTACATTCAGGATTACTTACAGATAGCCTTGCTGCTGTTTTTATCCGCTGCTGGAGATTTGATTTCTGGTTCGAGCTCTAAAGAGATGAGAGAAAGCCATGAAGCTTGGAGTACGTTTATTATTGCAGCCCTTCACGTTGCCTCAGGTATGGAAAAATGGATCTGCTTTTCCAAAGAGGAGGGCTGACTCAAGGACTACACTTATCCATACATTTCCATTTAAATACCTAACCGTGGCAGAATTAAAATCACACTGAAACACAGTGTGTTTCAGGTCAGGAATTTCACCACTGACACACATGTCCAGTGAGGCAAAGCTTGAACCCACTGAATCCATCTAAAACCCTGCAGCTTGTCCAAGGTCCAAAGCAGCAGAAAGAAGAGGTGCAGAGAGTGTGTTTGCTAAGGCACTAAACAAAGATCTCACAGAATCAGCTCCTACAGGAGAGAAAATCATTCCTGGGATGCTCAGTCAAGACTACCCTGATCTTTTGGAGGAAATTCTGGCTCCAGTCTAATGTTGCCAGAAGGGCAAACCAGAAGGGTGCTTCTCTCACTCCTCCCGCAGCAACAGCTGCTAATCTCTGTGTCCTTGAAGTTCAGATTGTTTTCAAGAGTTTGCTCAGGTTTTTCTCTCCTTACAGGCTCAATTTAAAAGCACAGAAAAGTTCAAGATCATGTCTAGGTACAGAGTGAGGATAGGGGATACAACAGCACAAAGTCACCCCAAAACAGTTGCTCATCCCAGGAAGGGGTCAGAGATGCAGCCACGGGCACTGTGACTTTTCAGCTGATGCCAGTCAGGAGTTACAGAGTTAAAACAGGAGGAAAGAGGTGATGCCCATTTAAATACTTATAAACATGCAAGTGAAGGCAGGAGGACAATGCTCAGCTCAAGTCCTTCACAAAGTGGGTAAATCTTCATGAAGCTTCCTCCGAGTCCGGTGACCAAGAGGAGCAGGGCAAGCCTGGGGAATGCAGGCTGTGGAGGTACCTCCACACGAAGCCCCCTGAGGATCTGCAGGCAGCTGAGGGGATCCCATGGATTTTTGTGGCTGCAAAGGCACAGTCCCACTTGCACATCCCCCTTCCTGCTCCTGGCTGTGTCCAACACAGCACAGCCCCTTGCCACTCCTTTGTAAGCCAGGTCAGCTTAGGAAAAAGTAATCCAGGTGGTGGAAAAATCAAAGAGTTTTTCTTTTTTTATCCCTTTTTTGAACTTGAGGAGGAGCTATCAGGAATGCCCTGAGCAAAACCACTAGCAAGTTCCTGCATATTCCTAACTTTAAATTCAACCAGAAACCCCCATATGCTCTACACCAATCAACTCACACCAAACAAAGCCTTTTTTTGGTTTTTCTGAACCTGCAGAAACGAGATCTTTGTAAGGAGAGCTTCTGATGGTTCAGGCAGTGGCTCTGTCTCACCCCCCAGAGAAAAGCTCCATCACACTTCCACAGCTCAGTAAGCTGTGAATGGATCAGCAGGGCTGACTTCCCTCGCTTGGAGTATTTGAAAAAATACCCAGGAAAACATGAAATAAAGGTAAAAACATCAACATTATCAGCCTGACCTCCATGACATTACTAGAAGGAGATACGCACTTTGAATTAAGAATGGTCTTCCTGAAGCCTCAATGCAAGGAACATGAGTATCCCAACATTGTGTGCTATAAGGTATGGTTGGCTCTTCCATCCACACCTTCCACGAGTTCATCCTTAGAATTCATACTTAAGAAAAGTGATAAACCTCCCTTTGGAAAGACAGCTACTGTCCTCAAAGGCTCCAAGTAAGCTGAACAGAGGCAGCAGGAACATGCAAAGAGAGAGGCAGCCATCCCCAAATACAGCCTAGGAGTGGGACACCACAGCCATTTTTAAGGAGGGCACAGCTCTTGGGATTCTCCAAAATAATTTTCTTCTGATGCCTATGAAAATACCATGAAAACTCTAGAAAGCAGCAACAGTAAACAGGAACAATCCAAGAATAAATTACACTTGCAGACTCCCAAGCGGTAACACAGAAGAGTCAATCTAGGATTTCCAAAATCTGGATTGTCTCCCAAGATCATTTTGCATTTCACATCTAACAGACAAACACCTCCCACACTCACTAAACAGCCAATTTTATCACAATTTATAAAGTAAGTAGACTTTCTTGGTAATTCTTAGGACAATTTGAATTCTCAGAATGCTGCAGCTTCAAGGGAACTGGTTTTTTCTTTCCAAACACAGAGAAAATGCTTTTTGTTATAGATCTATAAAAAGGTCAGTCAGTGCAGCAGAACTCTTGGGGAAAGCTGCCCATTCAGCAGCTCCTGCTTTAACCAAAAGTCCCCATTCCTCTCTGAAAGGCAGAATTTTACCTGGTTTCTTCTGATCCTCCCCAAAATTCACTCTGTTACTCCTGTCCTGGATCATACACCACCCCACTCCCTTCTTCTATCACGCTTAAACAGTAAGAACTTTTAAATATCTGAAACTTAATCTCTTACTTTTGTAGCACATTTTCCTTCGTTTGAAATTCAAAACTGTGATGTTTTTTGAGGAATTTATTGTTAAGTTGAGCTGCATCAGTATTGTGACGTCGGAGTCGAGTCTGCCAGTGCAGGAGAGTTGGACACGGAACACTGTGAACACAACACGGGCGTTACAGGGGAGTGGGAGCCATTCTCAGCCACTGGGGTGACAGCACATTTGAATAACAGCCTTTTGAGATGATGTTTATGAAGCACATTATAAACATCATAAATTATCACATTATAAAGAACTCAGCACTAAAAAATGCTATTTTAGTCTTCACGCCTCATCACCTCAGCTATTAGAGCATTAAGGGACACATATCTTAAACTAATTTATGTCAATTTTATTAAGCATTTAAGCATTTTATTAAAACTGCATTTGTGGCTAAATGACCATTATGCACCCGTGAGCTGGACGGGGGTGGGAAGTTTTACCTGAGAGGGTGCGAGGAACTTCTCCTTGGAGAGAAATGTTGGCCTGGGGCAGAGCCATAGCCATGGGGTCATGGACCTGAAATCCCAGTTTGTACTCAACCTGTAACAACAGATGGGAGAGGGAAAACACATCAGAAATCTGTCCCGGAGTATAAAGAAATGCAACATCCCTTTTCATAATTCTTCTTGAAAATAAAAATCCATACATTATTTTCAAGGAGTGCTGGTAGTTTTAGGCATCCATATTCCAAGTTTCTTATGTGACATTTAAGTATCAAGACTTATGTGACAGCTCAAATTAAGAAAGCCGAACCAGAAGCTACCCTTGAAATCATTCCTTAAAATCTGGGGCAGAATTCAGAGTGCTGTATCAAAAAACATTCCCCCACAAACCTCACTTGATGATACTTTTAAACTTACTTGTTCAAAAGTCAGTTTGTTAAAGCCATTAGAATTCAAAATATTCCCCCTCCCACAGTCAGTTTTACAAACAAAATTGCTTAGAAATAGTTTATTCAACTATAGTCAAGATTTTCTTTCCACTCAAGAAGCTGACTCTGCAAACATTCACTGAAAAAAAAGTACAGGACCTACTTTAACTCTTAAGATCCTCTTGGAAATTCATCCTACCCCTCCACTCTCAGCTGAATGAATTTGTTTGACTTTGTCCCAATAGTTAGTTTTTCCCCCTTTCCAAAACATAATATGGTTCATTTCTGTTATCAATTTATTTTTCAGTCAAGGTGCCAAGGGAAGAGACACAACCCAGTTTCTGAGCTCCTCCGAGCTGCCCTACACCAAGGTAGAACGGGAGGTGCCGAGGGGTGGAATCACAGGAATGGGAAGCAGGGCTCCGCAAGCTCCAAAATTCCTGCTCAGCACTCCCAGCCCGGCCCAAGGAAACACAGGGCAGGGCCAGGGATGCAGGGAGCCCACGGCTGAGGCGGTGACAAGGAAACTCCTGCTCAAAGGACACGAGACTGAACTGCCCCTGTGCGTGTGGAATACGGTGTCGGGGCTGGCTGCCACTCGACCAGTGCCACTGCAGGCCACAAGTCACTTCTCTTCACAAGTTACACCCCAAAGGGAAGAACGACGGCAGGAGGAATCCTCAGGACCTGCACTGGTGGAGCTGTTTAATGGTGCTGCTCCAACTGCAGCCTTTCCTACTTAAGGGCAGAAGAACAACCATCACTCAAGTTTAAAAAAACAGAACGAACATCTGGCAGAGACTAAACAGATCATTTCATAGATGAAAATAAATTGTTAAGTAACTGGAAATGTTTCAGAATGTAAGAGCATATGCAATCTCTCTGACAGCTGTTGCTGCATGCTCCAAGCACGGTGATTAGGTGACATAAAAACCCTTTCCATTTAATCAGGGCTCAGTAATAACAGACTGGATGCTGCTTTTATAGGCTCTCCTTGTCTCCAAGCATATGTTTCTAGAAATCTCTACAACAATTGCTCCGTGTATGATTTCCAGAGGCTTCAGTTCATGGCTGCCCTTCCGTGTGTCCAATGCACCAAGGGAAGGGATTACACAGCCAGTGGCTTGTATGCATACATGGACCTTGCCAGGAGCAAGAAGTACAAAATACTTGGAAATAAGTGCTTAAACTTTTTAAAATAAGGAATAGCTTGGACATACACCATCTTAACCTACTACCTGCAGTCATATAAATAAGTATTTTGCACCTTGCATATGCTAATTTTTGCAAATTAAAAACCCTTTAATTAAATGATAGCAGTGGGTATTCACGAAGCAGAACAGCTCGTGTCTCAAGTGCCCAGAGCCTGCTCACCTTGGATTTGGCATGCCAGGTGAAGTGGAGATTGTTGGTCTCGCTGGGTATGAGGAGATTGAAGGACAAGGCATAGTGATTAACCACATCATTCCTCACGTAAGACAACTCTGCATCCAGACCTGTAAGGAGAAGGAGAAGAGTAAGACAGGGAAGAACAGGACCAAACATACTGGAACAAACAGCTTTCAGGACCAGCAGCTCCACTTATATCTGCATGTTTAAGCAAGCACTTCTCCCAGTCCATAAATTCCAAGGCGGGTTCAGAGACCAAGGCTCACAGTCAGCTCACAGAGTGCTCCAAAGCCTTACAGAGCAATCACTTCAGGGAGGTGCCACGGCCTGAGGAACAGGGGAAGGTGGAAGGTAATGGAAGGAAACACAACTTTTCATACAAACATCCAGGAGAGTCACGGCAGGCTCTCCTGAACATTCCCTGTTCTGCTTCTAGGAATCATGCCTCGTTTTATTTACAACTGTGTTCACTCAAACCGAACTGCTCTGGATTATCAGCCAGTTAATCACAGGTAATTCCTTCTGGAATAGCTCACTCCTTGAGCCCGAGACACCTAAGCAGTATGGAATTAGCTTCAAGGTAATTAGATCACAGAATCCCAGGATGGTTTGGGTTGGAAGGGAGCTTAAAGCCCATCCAGTCCCACCCCCTGCCATGGGCAAGGACATCTCCCACTGTCCCAGGGTGCTCCACACCCTGTCCAGCCTGGCCTTGGGCACTGCCAGGGATCCAGGGGCAGCCACAGCTGCTCTGGGCACCCTGTGCCAGGGCCTCTCCACCCTCCCAGGGAACACTTTCCTCCTAATATCTAATCTAACTCCCTCTTTTATAGTTTAAAGCCATTCCCCCTCATCCTATCACTGTCTGCTCATATAAAAAGTCACTCTTCCTCGCACAGAGTGAGAGGTGACATTTGTACACCCAGCAATATCAACACTTTGAGTCTACCCTTTGCTCTCTGAACATTTAGATACACCTACAGACCTGAAAGCCCCACAAAACTATTCATTACAGGGCACTAAGGCGCATATCCCTAAATGAGACACAGACTCTGACATTACAAACACTGCAGCTGCTGTTATTTTTTGTGGCACACGATCCAAGGTCATGCTGAACACGGGGCAGGACCCTGCAGCTTGCCCTGGGTGTCAATAGCAATTAGTGGTAGAGTAAGCACTGCTTCCCTGCAGGGGTAAAATTAATCCCAGCTCCATATCCTCAGGACAAAACCACACTGGATTTGCAGTCAGTACCATTGGGCCTTGTCACATACAGCTGTTCCTCCAGTGCTCCCAGTTAATGCTATCAAGGCTCTTGGAGAACAACAGGGTAAATCAGACACCAAATATTCCACACTGAGGGAAAGGAATTCAAATCAAACAGTCACAGTACGAATAGGAACGTAGAGAGCGGATTCTGGGATGCCTCCTCATGGCCCTCCAGAACCTAAAGGCGGCTTTTAAAAAACGGGAAGACATTTTTTGAAGTGAGACAATGGCAGGACGAGGGGGAATGGTTTTAAACTAAAAGAGGAGAGATTTAGATGGGATATTAGGAAGAAACTCTTTCCTGTAAGGGCAGTGAGGCCGTGGCACAGGGTGCCCAGAGAACCTGTGGCTGCCCCTGGATGTGCCCAAGCTCAGGCTGGATGGGGCTTGGAGCAAGCTGGACAGTGGAAGGTGTCCCTGCCATGGCAGGGGGTGGGACTGGATGAGCTTTTTCCAACCTAAACCATTCCGTGATTCCATTAATTTTTTTTTTTACGGCTAGAAAGTCAAGAATATTGAAGAGGCTGTGACTTCAAGACAACAGCTTCTAAGGCATCCTGAAGTCATTTCAAGAACCCAGGGAATCATGAGAAAGGTTGGGCCTTCTTAAGAAATTAAGGAACAATAAATCCAAGCTAACCATTGAACTGTGTAAATAAGATGTATTTGAAGAAAGGAAGCATCAGCTCAAGAGAAATAATTTCTCCTGTTTAGTGCAAAAACCGGGCACGGATCAGTACAAAGTGACATTTTCTCTCATTTCAGAACTTGAATTAATCCACCTTGTTTCCACAAGATACAGAAATGCAGCCAACATGTTCCCCTTCATTCTTGTTGCTGTTAACTACTTCTATTCCCTGCTGGCTCACCAGGGTCCCAAAACTTAACCAAAACCCCACAGTTTAATCACAGGTACTGGGGGTGGCAAGGGGGAGAACCCCAAAGATTGGACGCATGAAAGGAATCAAGATAATGGAGTAATCCCAGGGAGAAATGATCCCACACTGATGATGAGCAGAAGAAGATGCAGGTGCTGCTCTAAGTGCTGAATGTAAACAGCCTGAGACAGTATCTAAAAGAGAAGTTCAATATTCCTTGTACACATAGTCCCTATTTCCACTTGATAATAAATGGGAAATGCAAAAATGTATCCACCGGCAAACCAGGGAGGAGGGGGAAGCCCACACAGCCCCAGAAACAAAATAATATTTTGAAAACACATAAAAGCAACAGCAAACTTCAAAATTCCCTGCCCAGATCATTTTCACATGTCTACATGTTTATACATGCAACCCAACTCGGAGTTAGCAAACACTCCAGGAGCGTGGAGAAGAGCTCACAACTATCAGACAGTCAGCATGAGATCCAAGCAAGATGGGAAGGTTTAAAGGCATAATAACCTTCATTCAAATGAACCCCTTTAAGTACAAATTATTTTAAAAATTAGGAAAACAAAACGATTAGCAATGTGAAACAATGAAATTGGAACAAGCAAGCTGCCTCTGGAGCAAAGAAAACCTTCTCTGGTTGATAAATGGTCCCAGCAACCAGAGGTTCACAAAAACATTTCAGAATTTCTGGATGATAATCCTTGATTTAATACAAAAATTGTAGAGAAACCAGTCATTGTAATCAAATGGGTACATGGCAATAAATTTGCCTGTTGCAGAAACCCAGCTCCATAAAAGTAATATAAAATGCAATCCGAACTGAAGCTGTCAGAAGCATCTTGATCTGCAATATCATCTAAAGGTGTACTAAACCAAATCACCCTACAGAAGATCAATCAAACCTCTAAGCTTTAACAGTGGTGCAACACTGAGTAATTTCACTATATAGGACACTAATGTTTTGTGCCTGTACTGCCAGAAAAAGCTCCACACTAACAGGAGACACTAATTATATGAATTTCACAAGCAAAATTTAAGAGCTGCGTGAGAATCAATGTTGTATTGTGTTGCTTCAAAATATTATGCTTCAAGACTGGCATAGAAAAATAATTTCAGAGGTTCTGTCCTACAGCTGTGAATTCCTAAAAAAGGCAAAAGATTGTCTGGCTCAGTTCCCATCAGGGAGCTAAAAAACTGCCTAGGGAAGGATTAACACCTGAGGACGCAGTGACCCTTTACTGGCAGATCCTCTGTGCTTCCAGTGTTTGCAGATCACAAACTTTAGGAAGTTCCTCAAGAAGGATGGAGTGGGACTTTGGATAAAGCCTTGGAGCGCCAGGCCAAGGGGGAATGGCTGCACAGCGCCAGAGGGCAGGATTAGATGGGATACTGGCAAGAGATTCCCTGTCAGGGTGGTGGGGCCCTGGCACAGGGTGCCCAGAGCAGCTGTGGCTGCCCCTGGATCCCTGGCAGTGCCCAAGGCCAGGTTGGACAGGGTGTGGAGCACCCTGGGACAGTGGGAGGTGTCCCTGCCCATGGCAAGGGGTGGGACTGGGTAGGCTTTAAGGGCCCTTCCAACCCACACCTTTCCACGATTCTGTGGTTAAACTCACAGGCAGCATCGCCCAATTGCTTCTCACTAGGTATTTTTTCTCCTAGGAATCTGGGTCAGTGCTTTCTCCAAGCCTGGAAAACAATAGATAGGCCCTTGGGAAATGTCAGTGTTTCAATACTGTACAGTAATTTCCCCTTTTAAGCTTATCAACTATTAAAACATTTCCTCTAGCACATCTTTTCCCATCAGTGAACTACAGACAAAATCCCATTTCCCGTGCACAGCTAAGAACCAGGGTCCTCCCCAGACAAGCAAGCTCCCATCTCCCCACCTCCAATCCAGCACAGGACAGATCTGCTTCCAGACCATCCTTGCATTCCTAATTTTTCATCCCCTTACCGCCTCCCCAACTCAATCCTGAATTCCCCAACCACTCTGTCTGTATAATTTATCTCAATGGGGTGTCTTGGGTTGCAATATGTAACCAAAAATGTGTAATTCTATTTTCATCTGTTGGAACCGGTTGGAAGATATTTTTATCTCTTGTAACTCCAGGGGAAGGAGGGCGGGTGCCTTCTCTTAATGGGTCACTCGTTAAAACCAGATGGGGCAGTGCTTCCTTGTCTCATCCTCCACTCATCCTCCTCCAAGGGGGTATCACCCGGGAATGAGCAATTTAAGGCTCTCCTTGTGACCGATAACATCACATCACCCCACTGGGAGATGCTCCACTCAGTGGGAGGAGCCAAAGCCTCTCTACCTGCATAAAACCTGCAGCTCAGGACACCAGAGCAGCTGGTTTTTCCACTGGATTCCCCGAGGAAGACTGGACCCATCCTGTCACCACCGGACCCTTCTACAGGATCACCTCTGCTCCAACGGAGCCACAGCTGCCACTCCAGGAGGACTTACTTTGGGCTGCTCCCCACACCCTGACCAACAGGGGGTCAGGTCGTGTTCTGACTCTGTCAGAGTTTCTGGGATTATTTGTTTGTTGTTGTTCTTTTCTCTGTACCACTACCTTTGCAGTTTGTAATATTCTTAGTAAAGAACTGGTATTCCTCTTCCCATATCTTTTGCCTGAAAGCACCATAATTTCAAAATTACAGCAATTTGGAGGTGGGGGGTTTACATTCTCTATTCCAAGGGAGGCTCTGGTTTCCCCTGGCAGTCACCTGTCTTCTAAGCCAAGATATGGGGCCAGCAAAACACACAAAAATTTGCAGCTGAACCTGCCAGCGAGAAAAAGCCCCGGCCTGTGCTGCAGCCAGGCAGCCAGGTGGGTTCTGCTGCCCCAGGGGAGCCCAGTGCCAATCCCGACGGCGGCGATGCCGGGAGCTGCACTGCGGTCCCGCCGTGAGGGGAGGCACTGGGAAGGCACGGACAGGTCAGGAATCACACAGGGCACTGCAGAGAACAGCAGTGAGAGCCAGAGCCGTGCTCCACTGATGGGCTGTGGGATCTGAGGCTCACCAGGACAGCTGGAGTCTAACTCAGAATTGCTTTAATTCTGCATTTCCCGTTTTTCCTTCAGCCTTGCACACTGACACCTGCCTGGAAACATTCTTTATTTCAGCCTTCGGCCAGCCAAGTGCAAGAAGTCAAGCTGGCACTGTGCAGGGAGAGAGACAAGTGGGGGAACACTCCTCAGTGAGTTTAACTCCCTGGATTAGTGAGGGTGCCCAGGACCATCCCACATGGAGGGTGAGACTGCAGCAGCACTCAGATGGAGCTTATACCAAAACAGTCCCATTACTTCATTCAGATACTGTAAGGTTTTTCCAAAGCATGCTTTGGGCATAGGTAGCTTAGAAAAACGGCATCAAACCAAGCAGGTCACTGTCAAAACACTGCCTAAAGCAGCGGCCTCAAATTTTCACTTCTTTAGTGTAAATCTCTTTCAAAGCCAGCAGCAGCCTAAGTTGCACAAGCTGAGGCAGCAGGTTGCAGAGGAAAGGAGAAACAAGTTCTAGTTCCTCAGTTTTTTCAGATTTCAAGAACACTCAGTAAAGTACTAAACCTAAACCTCCTGACTGGTGGGTGAGGGAAGATGTCATTCAGCAAGATGCTGGATTCCTCTGAACGTGCTCAATTCTTCCCTTGCACTAAGTAGGGCAAATCCAAGATGGATTTAATGGTTTGTGTCCTAAATGGAATAATAAAAGGAGAAAACAGGTGGCTCTAGGAGGAGAAAACAGATGCAATACAAACAGCTACAGGAAACGGGCAGCTCCTCAATCATTTTCTAGGCAAAGTGGCAAAACATAAAGAAAGGGGTGGAGAACCTTACAAAGAAATATCACAAAATGCCGAGGAGGAAAAGCAGCTTTTCCAAAAGGCTTCTGTTGGTTTAAGCAGAATATTGGTGATCGATGCTGACCAGTTGGAAAAGCTGGGCTGCAGCTTTGCTTTGGCAAAGCTCCCGAAACAAGTCCACATGCAGACAACGCACAGCACGGAAGGATCTGGTTTCTCCTTACTTGGACTTGACTAACCTACACCAGCACACATGAAATCAGTTCAGAGCAATGCTCTGCCTGGATTTCGAGGCAAAACCACCACCCTTTTACCCAGGCAACCTCTAAATCTCATTATTAACTTCCCCATCTTTGTACCTTAGGCACAGACTTGAAAGAATAAATTAAAGTTGAAGGCAAACAAAAAGGTAAATTTAAGCAGCACCACAGAGAAAGTCTGTCATTCTTTGCACTGTTTAACATAACAAAACATCTGAAGAAGCTCAGAAAGAAAGGGGAGAGGCCAACTTTCATTCCCAGATGCCAAGGATGCTGGGCAGCCCTTGTGTTCATGACAAAATTGAATCATGTCAGTCTAGCAGCCTAACAAAACACTTCTTTTCAAATGTCCTTGTGCAAATGCACTCTAGCTTCAACTCCTTTTTTTTTTTCCTCATTTAAGCACAATATACAAAAGAAACTTGCCTCTGCCACCATGGGAAAATTGGATTTTATTTTTATGAAGTAAATCTATCCTGCAACATGCACCAGTACCAACACGTTCTTCTTTAAGAGGACAGCAGTGTTTAGGAGTCTCTTACCTGGGGTTACACTTCATTAATAAATCACTTCAAATCTCCATAACATAATTCTGGCAGATTTTGTCTTACATGGCCACATCTAAGATGAGTGTGCAATTCAAGAGTGTGCTATTAGACTAGGGCTAGAATATTGCAAAAAGCAGCATTTCATTAAAAGCAGTCTGGTAACAATAGCTGACATAATTATCTGTCCCGTAGCTCCCCAGCAGAGAAATGACCAAAATTGGGGGTTGTTTTCTTAATGCTCCGGTCTGTAATTTAAAAGTTTCTTCAGCAGCAGCTGAGAAATCTCTGCAGTGTGACATCAAACCACCACAGCCCTCCCAGAGCAGAGCCACTCCTGATCCTGACTCACAGCCACTGAAACCAATTATCAGGGAAGATTTACCCAGTTCAGTGAGCTATGATCCTTACATAAATATTTTATTTGTTCTATTTTGTACTCCAGAGAACGAGGCCTCTGCTTCTGAGCAGCTCATCTGGGTTAGTCCTCTGGCCAGACCACAAGTTTCCACTCCAAGATGAACACTGATGTGAGAGAGTACAAACCTCAAGGTCCAACAAACCTCCAACATCATCCCCCTCCCAAACCTGCTCATCCCACTCCATAAACACCCTGGATTCTCCCCCTGCTGGACAATTTACCTTGCTGAAGAAAGACAGCTTCTTTTCCCTTCCATTTTCCTTTCATTTAAAGTGCACCCTAAGTCTCAAACACTGACTTTAAATGCTAAACTTTGCTTTTTCTGCAATTCTGCAAATGTCCACTGGAAAATACAGCCCAAACATGAGGAAATGTGACTGAAGAATTAAAAATCAGCTCTTGAATACTGAAACTTTTTTTTTTACAGGGTAGAAAGACCACATTCCCAGAGCAAGCCTTATTAGTTTGAATGTACTTAATTAATTCAACAATCAGCTTCCCCAGGGCTGAAACTATAGCTGGGAGTTCAAAGATACAAGGGAAAAAATGCAAACTGATCCACATGGATTGATTTAGTTCAGAAAATAGCAACCTACTGGGGATGCAATACTAAGCATCTGAAAATACAGTCACACAAAAAAACTTTACATCCTATTTGTACATATCCAGCACATACAACAACAAAGTGAACTTTGCTTTAATAAAACAAGTAACTGACCACTGCCTTCCACTTGCATTTTTATTTAAGCTTTCCACAAAGCTACAGTCTGCTAGTTAGAGATGCTGGTCAGGATTTTGGGCTGAAATACTTGGTTTTAAACACCTTACAGGTTGGGAGTCTGTGGAAAAGATGACTGATGAAAAATGTAACAGGGCAAAACCAACTTAAACCTTCAGCAACATGGAGATGGTGAAGAAGCAGCTTTTCAGTCTCCTAACACAGGCACCAGGGGCTGCCAAAGGATGGTGATCAGTGTCAAGCCGAAAGACAAAGCAGCAGCACAAAACCAGCAACACTCACAGCTCTGCAAGCTCACCCAACTGCAAGGAGCAGCGGCAGAGGGAGCACGGCCTGCGGTTATTTGTTACCTGCGCAGAGTTAACTTCTCACGAGCTGGAGGGGGAATACAACGTGCAAGGCATTCAATTTAAGGAAATACTCAGCATAACTTCAAGGCAATTAATGCACCCTTGAAAACCGACCAAGACTCCCTGGCAGGAAATCTTAAGCAGGAAGCTTCCCAACATCCAGCAAAGAGGAGAAAGACTCTTAGCTGAGAGCCCTCATTAAGTGCTTGTGAATCTTCACAGGCAGTTCACCCCCAATTCACCTCATTGATACTGTTAAATACAATTTGCAAGTTCAACACCCCAGGCAAATGGGATTTTTTTCACTGAAAGGCCTTTTGGAAAGTCAGAGGGAGAACTTCTTCAACAGGAAGAAGCTCCCCCAGGAGATGCCACCTGCTGAAGTACAATCAATATTTAACTCGGTCCATACTAAACGGAAGATATTTATTGTTCCTAGGACCCACCTGCTTACCCTTTATCTGTCTCTGAACGGCAACAACAATTACATTTCAACCACCTGCCTGTTCTTCTCTCCTTCACCTACAGAAATAAAATCTCCACTTTTCTGCTAGATAGGCTATAAAGACCCCTGTAGAAATAGTTAAATGACATTTCTTAATGAGGAGGAAAAAATCCAAACCAAAACTGTGTATCTCACCTCAGAGCAAAATGCAAGTGAACTCCGCTCCTGAGAACATCTTTCTAAATGAAATTTGACCACTTCAAGAAAAAAAAGAAGAACTAGTGAACGGTCACCAAAACCAGCAGCCACGTTGCTTTAATAGGCAGGGTGGTGCACATGAGTTACCTGAAGTGCTGATTCCAAAGGAAAAATGCAGCACAGATGCACAAAATGGGTACACGAAGGCAGAGGAAAATTAGTGGCAATGCCCTACACAGAGGGCAAGGGGAAATGGGACGTGGGAACAGGAATGGCACAGGTACAGGGCTGGAAGCAACTGAAAGGAAACCGTGTAATACAAAAGAATAAATCTAACTTTAGGGAAAAATATAAAAGAACTTTACTCTTAGGTGTACTTCTGAAATAAACATTTAACTTAGCAGCTGTGGCAAATCTCATCATTACTGTAACATGAAGTTTGATGCTCCTTTTGAATTAGAATGAAAGCTAACACTGAGAATAGAATATCAAAAGGTTCCCTCCCCATGAACGGCAGTTGCCAAGAGCACAGCCCTCAAAATAAAATAATCTCTGATCAAATGCTCAGTAGTGCCCCAAAGCTTTGGAAGGGAGCTGCTGCCATCTTCCCAGCTAAACCACCAGCACCTCACTGAGGTATGGCAGATGTCATTGTCGTGAATAACGTGTGTTTGTGGTGCTTCAGTGTCACCTACCCACACAAGTTGTGCAACTTTATTTTTATTTCATTTATAGTTATAGTAATGCACCCACATGTTGGTTTAGTTATCCCTGTAGGCAAGAACCTGAGTGAGCTCCAGAACAGCGTCCCTGCCAGTCCCATGGCTATTTCAGTCACCAAACAGAACACAAATAAATTTAATATTAATTAGGAAGAATAGACACAGCCCCTCCCTCAGTGCTTCAGACCTCTCAGCCTTGAAGCCCACACTCCTGGTTCTGTGCCCGACAGGATTGCTGAAGGGATAATGGACCGTACACATCTTTTGAGATGCTTTGAACGCTTTCATCAGAGTGACATGGATTGTTTAACACAAAACCAAGCTCTAAACAAACTAAGCCAGGTCTGTTCACTCCTGTGGCCATCTCTAAACCCACAGAGCTTAGTAATTTTTTCTTTTATTACGAATTACTCTGCAAGGCCACCAACTAATTTCATAAAGGCCCAAACAGTTTGGAGAGGAGAACCATCATTAGTTTATCAGCCTGCTCCAGCTTTTCAAGCCTCCCAAGCAGCAGCTCCCATGCCCGTGTTCCCGCTCTGCTCTTTCCCAAGCAGTGTGCTGAAATCAATATACTGGTTAATTTAATTACAGCTATTCAACACCCAGTAAGTGGCAGGGAAATTCTAAAGCATCGCATTAGTTTCATGCTGTTGCTTCTGCTCCCAGCTCTCCGGAGCAGTCAGTGCAAATATGTGAGTTATCCGCTTGAGAGAAGGACAAAGGCAGCGATGGAAGAGGAATAATGTGTTTGAAGCCTCTGCCATGGCGCCCTTTGTGCCACCACAAGGCGTTTGCAGAGAGTGTTAGCATTCATCCCGACATGGGAGCTGCTGGTGCTGCTGCCACTCCGGGGGGAAAGGGAAAAGAGCTCAATTCATCAGGCACAACTCATTAAATGCACTTCAGCCTGCACACACCCCCTGCTCTCACGGCTGAGAGCTCGAGTACGATTCAATCCTGCACACCAAAGTACAGAGCAGTAACTCTGACTAAACACCCGTCCACTGCAGGGAAAGTAGGAGCCTCCGTGGTATTCCAGTCTGGATAGTTTCAGGTAGGAATTAGTCATCAAGCCATTTCACTAGAGCTCAGCACAACCCTGAATCAACACACTTGGAATTTGTCTCATTAATTCAGCTTTTCCAGTATCCAAACACAACTCTGAAGAGCAGAAGGGGAAGAGAAAAACACAAGGCTTCATCCTTTAAAACTGCACACATGTACAGTACAGCTGCCTCCACAGCTCCCACTCTCAGGAAAACACCACCCTGGGATTTTTCACGTCTGTGAACATGATCCCTATCTCTCGTATTTCCCTGTGTGCAGGTGGTGTTTAGGGGCAGTTTCGGTCCCTGCCTTCTTCCCAGCATCCTGAGCCCTTCTGGCTGGCTTTCCTCATGCACGCAGGGAGCTGTGCCTCCATTTCCTCTCTCTTGTTCCCATTCTGTCTGTGCACTGGAGGGAGAAAGAGAGCATGTATTCCAAGAGGCCAAACAATCAACACTGATAAATAGGATGCAGCCAAACAGCACGCAGGTGTAAAGTCACAGCAATGAAGGAATGCAGCTCTGGGAATTTTCCCCTCCACCACCATCAGGACAGCCCTCAGTCTCAGAGGTCAGGTTTCTTCCAAGTCCCTGACACACAAATGTTACCAGAGGCACTAACATTTATCACTCGACAGACCTTGGCCTCTGGGGAGCTGAAATGGCTGTTTCCTCCCAGGCCTGAGCACAGACAGAGCTGCACGAGGCAGCCCAGCCGCACTCTGCCCGTGCAGTCCCGTCTGAACACCAATTTGCAGAAGGAAAGAGCCTTCTCCAGGCAGGATTCAGGCAGAGCCCCCAGCAGTTTAAATCCCAACACGTCAGCTGACGCAAGAAAGCGGGATTCAGAAATCAGCCATCCACCTCAGCAATGCTGAGCAGATCAACACACACAAGGACTGATCTCACAGACTTCCACCTTAGTGGCATCACAGAACATGGTTTCAAAGCAACCCTAATACAGGCCAGAGTCTGCCTCCTCCACTGGCTATTTCAAGCTTCTAGAAGCTTATTCTTCTGCAGGTTTGCAAGCATTACCAATATTGCAGTGGATTATATGCTTTCACACGTCTCCAAAGAAATGGTGGTCCACTGGTAATTTGAACATTGCAAGCTGAAGGGGAGCTAACAATGGAAAGGGACAGAGGAACCCCAACTGCAGCTTGTTCTCATAAGCCTCAGTATGGATGTGAACCATGGCACTTGGTCAATCAGATCAACATGCATCCAGGCACAGCGGGAGGCTCCAGAATGAACACAGGTAAATCAGACAGACAGACACCCAGCACAATGGCAGGCCCCAGAATGAACACAGGTAAATCACACAGACAGACAGACACCCAGCACAATGAGAGGCTCCAGAATGAACACAGGTAAATCAGACAGACAGACACCCAGCACAATGAGAGGCTCCAGAATGAACACAGGTAAATCAGACAGACAGACACCCAGCACAATGAGAGGCTCCAGAATGAACACAGGTAAATCAGACAGACAGACACCTAGCACAATGAGAGGCTCGAGAATGAACACAGGTAAATNCAGTGCATAGTGTCTGCCAGGATTAGAAGTGCGTTTTCCATCCAGATGTGCACCTATGTAAATCCTCCCTTTCTACTGGTGCCATGAAGTGGGATTTTGTACTCCTGCAAAGGCAAGCATGTGGACCACGGCAAAAATACAGCAGGCAATAAGTTTCTGTTCTTCAGAGCTGGGCACTTGAAAGGTATGAAATGAAGATTTCAGAACACGTATACAACAGAACCTGATCTTGAACTGTAAGTCATGTACCACACACACATCTGCTTCCACACCTTGGGGTAACTCAAACATCTGCTCCTTGGGGGACAACTCCTTCATCCTCCTCAACCTNCCTATGTAAATCTTCCCTTTCTACTGGTGCCATGAAGTGGGATTTTGTACTCCTGAAAAGACAAGCATGTGGACCACAGCAAAAATACAGCAGGCAATAAGCTTCTGTTCTTCAGAGCTGAGCACCTGCAAGCTATGAAATGAAGATTTCAGAACACGTATACAACAGAACCTGATCTTGAACTGTAAGTCATGTACCACACACACATCTGCTTCCACACCTTGGGGTAACTCAAACATCTGCTCCTTGGGGGACAACTCCTTCATCCTCCTCAACCTTAGAGGCTCTTTGCTGCATTTTTCCAATACCTGTGAGTTCCCCAACTCCCATGGAGGATGATCTTGGGTGCTGTTAACAACTCTCACTCAGAGCACAGCACCGGCTGCCTGGTGGTGCTCCAGGCTGTGATGCTGTCCAAGACAGGCTGAGTGGGATTTTAACAAGGCCCTGAAGCCTTTCAAGAACCACAAAGAATACACACTTTCAGCTCCCGTTCATAACAACCAGGCAACAAATGAACAAGAGGATTTCCAGTCACTACAGACTCAGTGCAAGTACCATAAAACACTTTTGATGTGAACTCCTGTGTTTGCTGCACCAAAAGAGTGACAAAAGAGTGTTTGAAAACAAAGCTGTTTCACAGTATAAAACGGAGACAATTGAGATCATCTGCTGCAGTGAGATGATGTTTAGACTCCATTTCTAACACACAAAATTGCATTTGGCCTGTGATTTCCCAGGACTCTGCTGAGCCCTGGTGAAGCCACACCTGGAGCACTGGGCTCCCCAATAGAAGAGCCCTGGAGCTACAGGAGAGGGTTCAGTGAAGGACCACGAAGAGGATTAGAGGGACTGCAACACCTCTGCCATGAGAAGACACTGAGAAAGCTGGAGCTGTTCAGCCTGGAGAAGAGCTGGCTCAGGGGGATCTCATCAAAGATGTGTGCAGAGACGATGGAAGCAGGTTCTTCCCACCGGTGCCCAGTGACAAGACCCAAGGAAACGGGCACAAACTGAAACACAGGAAGGTCTGCTCAAACATCACGAAAAACTCATACAGCGAGGGTGACTGAGCACTAGCACAGGCTGCCCACAGAGGTGGTGGAGTCTTCATTCTCTGAGATGTTCAAAAGCTCCTGGATGTGGTGCTGGACAACCAGCGCTGGGTGGCCCAGCTCGAGCAGGGGCTGGGACCAGATGACCTCCGGAGCTCCCTGCCAACCTCAACCACTCTGTGACTCAGCAGCACAATTTAAAAACCAAACAAACAACCCTCTGCTGTAATAGATTTTGCATCAATGTTGCATCTTCCAGCCACAAAACTCATTTTAGTAAACTGCACGCTGGCTTTTAATGAAATTCTAGAACACGTAAGTACAAGTCACATAACTGAAATTAATTTAACTCCGTAATTGAGTGAGTGCTAATATAAAACAAACAACAGACAGCATTCAGTGATTGCTCAGAAGAACAATCTGAGCAATCAAACAGGCCAGAGAACACTAAATCTGGAAACTCAATGTAAACACCGTAGGACTTCTGACTTTAAAATTCCCCTGCAATTCTACTTTATCCCCCCGTACATATGCATCATGACAGCCCTCAGTTGTGGTGGTATTTTCCCCCCATGGGACTAAAGTCTCAGTTAACATTCAGACCAGACCTCTAAAAAGACCCAGAGCCATGTGACAGGAAGACTATCCACAAGACCAATTTCACAGCTGAAAGGCATGTAGTCTCCAAAAAAACCCTGCAGGGACAGAAAGGATTGTCCTCGCTGCTTAAGCACCTTGTTGCTGCCATGAATGCTGCAAAAGAACAGCCTGCAATGCCAGGAAAACTGCTTAAGCCAAGTTTTCACAGGCAGCTATTGATTCTGGTCCTCAGAATCAGAGGGTAGAACCCGAGGTCTCCTGTGAGGCTGAGCTCAGAACTGCTGGGAACCTACAATCAAGGTCTAAGAGATCCACCAGGAATGCACAAAGTGCCAAATAACACTGTGTATTGAAACAGACTAGATCCAATCCTTAGTTATTAAAGCAAGCTATCTAATAATAATGAATATTTTCTACCTTATTCTCTAAACCTTAGATTGCTACCTGCAAAACAGGGATATGCTCCGGGATCCCGGGATCCTGTGAAAAGCAGAACAATGGAGCATTTCAACATGAGGCAAACAGCACATTTTGATTTCACAGGAAAACTGGAATGAAAGCCACTAAATCAAGTAGAGACCTCCTACTGAGTAACTCATCGCTAACTTCATACCACCTGTGTGCTCAGCAGCACAGGGGGGTCACTGGAAAAAGGGCTAGGATCAGGAGGTGTTAGCACACCTGTGCAGTCACTACGTAAGACTAACAAAACTTTCTTCAGGTCTAAGCAGACGCCCAAAAAAGATTCTCCCTACGAACCAGCTCCAAAAAGCTACAGATGATGGTGCCCAGAGAGTTCACAGACACCCCTAAAACAGTTGTGGTGCTCTGGATGTCTCTCCCCAAAAAGCAGCACTTCCCTTCCTCCTCCCCAGCTCTCCCTCACCCTGCACCTCATCACTGCTCTCACCCCGACACCTCCGGCTCCTGCTGCCTTCGCTGGAGTCATCTCAGCCAAGTCCCCTCAACTCACTCCTTCCAACCTCCGTCCCCTCTATCGCCGAATCCTGCCTGGTGCAAGTGGAATCTGACACGTTCAACTATGTGAAAACCACAGATTATTTTTCCCAAAGGCTTGTAGTCTGGATGGCTGGGAATATTTTCCATGGGAATGGCAACAGATATTTCTGACAGAGACACCATCTGCCTGCCATATAGCAGGTCCTGCTTTCAGACCCTGAGAACTCTGCAGCGTTTCGAAATAAAAATCCACCTCACACAACAAGACGAGCCAGTTTCCTCTAGTTTTCTCCTACATAAAGTCCTGAAGACTTCAAAACAATGCCTCCTAAGGTAGACACATGCTCAGAATCCCACAGCCCGACGGTGGAAATCTGGCGTGAGCATACAGGAAAAGGAGCGGGCAGTTTTCACTATAAATCACCGTATCTGTCCTTCCTCCATGCCACAAAGAACAGCAGCCACAAATAATCTGCAACAAGTTCCTATTTCAGTGTCAAGAGCCACAACCTGAATTAAAACACAGCCCATGGTTCTGCAAGACACCGCACCCCCGGGTTGGGGAAAGCAGCAGCACCAGGCACTCCACTGAAGCTGGAGAGGCAGCACGGGGATACGGCCCCACAGAGCTCCCACAGGCCCCAGGGATGCTGCAGCTCTGCATCGCTGCCTGTGGCTGATTCAGCAGCCACACGTGTGAAGATGTGTAGGGATGGTATTCAGAAGCACAAAAACAGCACGGGCAGTACTAGCAACTCCGTGTAACATTTGGGTTTATGAGCACTTCAGAAAGTCTGAGAGTTTCTGTTCAGCCACAGCATGACAGTAGCAGAGACCAGAGTTTGTTTAGAGATAAAGGGTGAAAGAATCCAGTTTCTATTAGCAGCTTCACTGAACTTAATACTTCACTTCACAAGCAGCCTCATTTTCCTATCCCCCGTGACTGACTATCCCAGCATCCGCTGAACCACAGCTTTTCTCAGGGAAATTCCAGAGGCTGAACCCCCTCGCTGCTCTTTGCAAGCTCACATATCAGTATGAGGCCTTAAACCACGAACATGATTGTCTGTGAACCCCCAACCAGACACTACAAAATGCAACATATGAAATAGATGGGTTTGTTTTCAGAATCGTGAAGTCTGCCCCTCTGGATTTTCTTCTGTCAGAAGAATACATGAAGTTATTGGTAAATTGACCCATGTCTAAATGCCTCCTTAGACTACATCTCACCTACAACAGAGAGCATGTGTAGAGGATACTCCTAAAATTCAATCTGCTGACGCCAACAACACAATTTAGATCCTGGAAGCTTATTTTGCAACAGATTTTGAGTGATCTGAACCCCACTAACTGAAGGAAGCCCCAGTTTACCTCCACATTAGATTCCAATTTATCCAGGTCTCTGGGGTCACAGAGGCAGAACAGATCGTTCATGTCAGATACTTAAAGTGATATAAAACAGCTACAGACAGCTGAGTAGTAAGTGCCTTCAGCCATGTAGCAACAGACACCCGTATGGGAGGCTACAGGAAGGAATTTAACTTAAAAAATAGTAACAGCACATCTTGGCTCCTCAGTTGCTACTTCATGATGAATAATTATGCCAGTGGGCCACAGAAACCTGAACAAATCCAACTAGCAGAGATTTCAGGCACTAGACAGGGGAGAGTGCAAACCTTACCATTCAGTACTCCCAAGATTAACTACTTATTTAGAATCCCAGCTCACCAGCAACCCGGGCATTTTCACCCTTTATCTGTACTGGAGCATCTGGCAGCAAGCACGTGCCACGTACAAATGACAACAGCAGGACACTGATCACCAGGGTAAACCATGAGGGAAAAATGTTTACAGTGTTCTTCAGTCCCCAGATCCCCTGACTTGGGTCAGCTGTGTGCTCACAGAGCGCAAATTATCTGGAGATATTTTTATTTTGTCCATTTGACGCAAATAAAGTCTTGCACTGCCAGTTTTCCAGCTTGCAGAGATACAGGGCACTTGGGAAAAACAAATCTCCGGGGACACCAACAGATTTGTTTTGAGACTCCAGCCAACAACTCTAAACAAGAGCCTATGCAAACCAAAGCCTACAGAAAACAAATCTTTGTTTAAGTCAGACTCTCCAAGCACAGAGCTCCTGTGAAAGCCTTCCACAGCGGGCCAGATGGGGGACTTCAGGAACTGCCTCCAAGTCCTTGCGCAGCAATTGTCAGCCTGCCTAGAAATTAGGATTCCTTTCACACACACACCCAATTATTGCCAGGTCTCCTCTCTGCCCTCTGCATGTCGCTCGCCTGGCTAATTAAATCATGGGCCTGAGATCACCTCTTCCAGGGCTTACCCTGCTCCCACAGGACACCATCCCCGGTCGCTCCAGCCTGAGGAGCCCCTCACCATAGGGGTGAAGCCCTGCACCCTTTTCTTCCCCCAACCACGCACAAGGCAGCACAGAGACCCCTTTAACTGGTCCATTCTCACCATGGCCCCAGTCCTACAAAACCCACAGATCCCTGGAATCACCCATCCCCACCCCAGTCCCATAGTCCTCCATCCCCTCCAGAGCTCCAGGAGGGGACTCATTTCCCCCTCACGACCCCTTCCATCCTCTGCACCCCCAAATCTGCATCCCTTGCAGGAGTCCCACACACATTCCCAGTCCCCTGGACCCCACAGCAAACCCCTGGTCCTGCTGACATCCACCATCCCCCCCCAGTGCCTCAGCCCCCCACCCTCCGGAGCCCCAGGTCCTTCATCCCCGCTCGCAGCCACCCCCACAGAACCCACGCAGATCACTGGATTCACCCACTCCCATCCCAGTCCCACAGACCTCCATCCTCTCATGAGCTGGAGGACCTTCATCCCCACTCATAGCCCTCTCCACGCTTCCCTGCATCCCCAGATCTGCTTCCCTCTCAGCATTCCCACATACACCCCCAAG